>CM040436.1:47164842-47329835 GCA_022702705.1 Papilionanthe hookeriana x Papilionanthe teres | reverse complement strand
TTTTTTTCCTTCTCTCTCTCTCTTTTTTTTTCCTCTCATCTTTTCTTCTCCTGCTCAATACCTTATAGTGGTCACCTGACTCACCACTATTTATAGATGAGCCTAAGGTATACTATGTGTGACGTTACACTAGAAATATAAAGTACCCAGTAAAGTGCAACCTAGAACACAACAATATAACTAGGTTTGTAGCTGAGGCATTTTGTTTGTCAATACGACCTCTGAGGCCTACTACAATCTTGTTTGTAGATCAATTAACAAAGTCAGTTTGGGATAATTCTCATTAGATTTATTCAAAATGTCTTAGGCTAATTTACCAATTGCTCTAGCTGGTTGAGCTACTTGGTCAGCCTCCTTGATCGAACTAGCTGGCGTTGATGCCTTGGTCAAGTTGCGTGGCTGAGTTGTTGTGTTGAATCAGCTGATCAAACCAGTTGTCTAGCTCTTGTCTTGAGTTGAACCCGATTCAGGGGGATGTTTATATAAATATGTAGTTCTTATATTCTCTTATCTATTTGATACTACAAAAAGAATAATAAATTATATTTGACTGTTTATATAAATAATAAATGCATTTTATAAAACTTATTTATGACGCATTGTCATCTTTGTAAGTTGTGTCTTTTGTGATTTCTCTATAAATAAGAATAGAGTGCTCTTTTTGTTAGGGAATCATTGTAAAAACCACTTCTCTTGCCTTCTTGTTTGCCTTTCTTCTTCGTTTTTTATTTTGTTACGAATTATGGAGAAGGCTACTTAAGTGCAACTTATGATTCCAAGAAGAAGAAGAAGAAGAAAAATGAAGCTAGGATTGAACAAGTAGCAATTGAGATTTTTGAAGAGGGTATTTTCGTTGTACTTCGTGTTGTTGACCTCCCTTCTTCTATTGAAGCTTTGCATGGAATGGATTCAATATCTTTAGAGCCTCTTTGGCTTGAGATCTTTGCTCCTAACACAAATTTGTGTTTTGAAGATTCACGGCTCACTGAGAATGTTTGGCCCAAGGCTTCTGCCTCTTTTTGGGTATTGGATGAATTTCGAGGCTTGAGCGACTGTTCATTCTTGTTCGCATCAAATCTTGATGAGAGAATATTTTATATTTTTATAACAATCTAATGAATTCATTGAAAAATTAAAATGTGTTTGAGTTTGTTTTATAGTCCGATTCCCATTCAATAAACTTATGGCGAGGAGTGATCCAAGGAGCAGCTTTCCCAGTCAAACATGATTGGTGGAGTGGAATTGAATGAAGCATATGCTCATTAGGACGAGAAACTTACTCTTGAAGAAGGGCATGTTATGCCCGAAGAACTATCCTTTCCCAACACTGAAACATCAAAGAAGTGGGTGAAAGAATTCGAGGCGAGAACTCACCCCCAAAGATGCTATTTTTTTTTCTTATGAATAATTGTTTATACAGAGTGTTAATTGTTGTATTGCTCCTTTTAGCAATTCCTTCTAATGAGCGAGTCCAGACTAATGTGGGGAGGATTGTGATGCATACGACGATATATGTCATCGATATGAGTAAGTTAGTTACTATATTTCAAGGGAGATAGTCCCTGAAAGGTACACAAAAACGTCAATATCTTCTCAAATAGGTGCGGATGTTGAAAGTTTGAGGATTATTGAACAATTCTTTTTAGAGCTGAATGACATGAAGCCAACTTCTATCGCGAACAATGTTTCATTATTGCGACAGATATCTAGTCTATGGAACGAGGTATCCAATTGAAAAGAACTCTCACAATGGGAAGCATGATTCACATGAGTGGAAATCTCTTGGCATTTCGAAGGTTTCTGTCAACTCGCTTGAGCCACTTCATTATAGATGGTGAGTTTGTAATGAAATACTTGATAGAGAGTGGTCAAGCTCCTCCAAAATTTGTTTTCGATTCTGCTTTTCATTAATAGGAGTGACCTTCATTAGACGTGTAGGATGAAATAGTCGTGTAATGATGGCTGTGTTTGTAATAAATTTTCATTGTAACATAGTGAGATTTTTCCCGATTTTGATGTGATGTCCTTAAGTGCTCATGACTATTATGTGTAACATTCAAAGTGTATAATTAATACTTTTTAATTTTAACAGTAATGCCCTCAAGATTTGCTATTTGTAAATGAAAAGTTAAAAGTTTTGAAGGCCTGTCTCTTTCAAAGAAACCCTAAAGCTCTTTGTTTTCTCCTCCACTGTTCTACTTTTCTTTTTTCTTCTTCTCCAACCATTATGTCAAGAATGGGTTCAACGCTCTTTAACAATAGTCAGGCATTCATGTCTTATGAAATCATAGGGCAGTCCAAGCTCTTGGACTTAGATATGCAAATAGCACAAATGGAATTTGTATTCGGCTATTCCCTTCAATTGAGGGTGGTGAAGAAATATAAGTTGCCCAACTCGACTTTTGATTATGAGCTTTGATTCTATTATGATTAGTTCCACATAGGTTTATGGCTTCCACTTTGCATCGAGTTCGTGGAGATTTTCAACTTTTTGCTGTGTCATCTAGAGCAAGTGATGCCAAATTCATTTGCAAGCATTATGGCATTGGTGCTTCACTTGAGGAAAAATAAGTTGTCCTAGTTCTTGCCCCTGACGGTTTTGTTTTGTTCTCTTGTATCGATGTTAATTGGCTTGGTCTAGGGAGTAAAATAAAGAACTAAAAGTCGAGATACTGCTTCACCACATGTAAGGAGGAATGGAGGAATGGTTGATAGCTAGTCAACTTTGCCTATTTTTCATAGAGTGCAACATTGCTTCCATCTTGCTAAGGAAGATAAAAGTTTCTTGGTTTTGATGAAGTTGGAATTAAGGGTGAAGAATTTTTTGTACTATAATTTTGTTGGAAGGACAATCACCTATAAGCTTCTTTTACTAGCCTCTAGTTATAATTCTAAATTCTGCTTTGACCTCAAGTTGAGTTCCTCGTACGTGCTTGCGAATTAACCCCTAATGTTGTTCGTCTTTTTTCAGCTCACTTATATGGTGCTCCTCTGCCATACAATGATATTGTTACCTTCTTAAACAAGGAGTAAGAGGATGATCAGGTTGCCACTAAGAAGTAGGTCGAGAAGAACTTTAATATAAGATTTAGGTGAATTTATTTATTTAGAACTTCTTTATGATTTCTTTTATTGAGCAAAATCCTCATTTTCGTGGTAGATAGAAGCTGAACTAGAGCTAATTGAAGTTGCTCCAGTTGTTTTTTGGCCTCTTGATAGTGTGAGCTCATATACATTTTCTATATTAGATAAATTATATTTCAGAAGAGGGGTAGTGATGAGTTAATAAAGATCTGAAGAAATCTTTCTTCTTTAGTGGACTCTCCAATGCAGGAGGATGAAGTTATGAGAAAGAGAGTAGAAGATCTTGTAGAGATAATTTAAAAAAAAAAACAAAAGAAAAAAAAGAGCTCCCCCAGAGGAGAAAGGACAAGCCTGTAGTAGATGTTCCCAAGCAGGTGGAGCCTCCCTTTAAGAAAATATTGTTTCATTGTCTACTGAGATGGCTTCGGAGGGAACTTCTCGTAAGCCAAATAAGAAAAATTTTTGTGTAGATAAGGAGGGATCAATTGTCTGGATTGATTTGACTAAAGACTTGTATGGGTTTTTCGAGGGAGCCTATTCTTTGGCTCATGAGCTTAGTCTTACAAGTTGCTTAGTTTTATATGAAAGAAAATGGAAGAGGTTGGTGCTGAAGATTTTCATTTCACCGTCATGCAAGCTCAAGCGTTGTTATGGAAAATATTTTATATTATGCATTTAAGATGTCTAAAGAGTTACTTTGATTTAGAGAGGGGACTTGAAGAAATAAGTAAAAGTAAAGAAGTTGATGTAACTAAGATTGATGAACATCGTCATACTCTAGCTAAATTTTATGAAGAGATTCAAAATAAAATTGATATGGTTATCGAGTTATCGGAGATGGGAGAAGGTCATCGCTAGTGGGCACAAAATTTAGAATGCGAATTCTCATAGCTAAAAGCCAAAGTTTCTAAACTTTAAAGTGAGTTATAGAGGACTCAGTAGAGGATACGCAACTTAAAGTCACCTAATAAATTTTGAGCTCACTGACTGAGACTGTCATATATCCAAAATAACCCAAGATAAGTTCTTGGAAGGAATTGAGTGTTGTTTTGAAAAACTGGCTGAGAAGGATTCTTTTTGTTGAATGGTCGAATACTGAGTACTTCAAAAGTACAAGGAAGAAATGAGTTTTGGTATGGAGAATTCAATGAAGGTAGTTCAACCAATGCATAATTATATTTTGTATTCTGGTTATTTGTGAACTCTTATTCTGCAATGCATTAATTTAAACAAATGAATGAATTCCTTGTAATAAATAAATAAATTATTTCTGATCAATGTTTCTCTCATCTTTTGTTAAATAGAATTAACTTTGCTGATGTTTTAGCGACAAATTTATCAAAACGAGTCATTGAAAATAAATCCTTGAGAGAGTTATTGAAATATACTAGACATAGTTATAGTTCTGTAACAAGTTTATGAAAATACCCAATAAAAGATTGATAAGAGGTCCTTGATGGTGAATTGCCTGAAATTTAATTATAAACAATGAGTTATTGAAGTTATTTCAACGAGTTGAGAACGATATATCACTTGAATGATAACAGGTCTGCAATGATGTATTATTGTGACACATATATAAGAGCAATTTTTGGCTTCCAACATTCGAATTGATTTTGCTTAAAATATGTATATAGGTGATTCCTTAATATAATAAATAATTACTTAGATTCAAGTCTTACACTACTTGTGCTTTTGGACTACTTCTAGGTTAGATTAATTGCCTTTAATGATAGATGCCTTAACATGAAATCTTGACTTCGTGGAGGTCGTCCATTTATACTCATTATAAAAGGGACGTACTACTAGTTGTGAATATTAGATGCATAAGGGGGAGTCTTGCCTTTTTTACTCAAGATTTATTTCAAAGTCTTTGAATATAACAGAGAGGTTCTACAATACGTGAATGTTGATGAGCCTTGATATTTGAACTTCTCTTTATTCTTTTATTTTGTGTGGACTACCTGTATACCCGGGGCGCTCTCTGCCTAGGAGTCATTCGGGGGGCTCTTATACTGAACATGTATGAATCCATCTCAGAGACTTTTAGCTCTTTTAAAGGAAATCATCGTAGGAGCTCTTAGGCGTAAACATACAGGAATATGTCCAAGGGATTTTTTGCTCTTCTACAAGGAGTAGGCTCATAGCTTTTTTGTTCATCCTTATAATGAGGTTATATGGGACAAGTTGCTTTTTAGAGATTTAGATCTGACTATTACTTGATTGACCGAGTGAATTGTTAGGTCTTCTGTGACTAGTATGACCGAGTGAATTGTTAGGTCTTCTGTGACTAGTAATAATGATGTGTTAGTCAAGTTGGTCAACACAATAAGTTTTGAAAGAGACTTATCACCAGTGTATGACTTTTATTGATTCTCTGATTATTTTTTCTTATTTATAAAGCGATAAGGGTAGCGTGTTTTCTAAACTTACTTCTATCTGGTGTTCTATACATATTATCTATAATAATTTCATTTGAAGAATAGCTAATACCTTTTTAAAGAGATGTGTTGACCACATTTTTATGTCACATGCAGTTTTTGGTCACATACAACTTTCAGAATCATATGGAGCTCCCAGAAAGATCCCAATGCCTCTTAACTCTAAGAAGAAAAACACTGCACCCCTTTCTACTCTGGCGTGGTCGCACCAGGCCTGGGGCGTAACCACTCCCAAGCGTGGCCATGCCCCCAATTCTATTGGCGTTGTCATCTCCCGTCGGCTACATCACTGATCTGTAACCATTGTCCACGGATTCTCATTCCGACTGTCCATTCGATCGTACGGATGAAAATAGCCGACAAGCGTCCACAATTGCGAAAACCTCCGGAGTAATTCGAGTCCTCCATTTCCCTCTTGATCGGCAACTCAGGATAGCCACCACGACCTATAAAAGGCTGCTATTCGTGTCTCATCAAAAGAGACAGTAGAGTGCAAGCCATAGTGCAGTGCTGAGGGCATAAAGTGGTTAAGGTGCAGTGTTGAAGTGTCTTCCTGTCCTTTCTGGCAAACCTTCTCCTTCAATCAGTCGTCTCCTTTGTAAGTCTTTATACTCTATTTAAATATTATTTATTTAATTATTATTAAGTTTAAGTGTTTTATGTTTAAGAGTAGATTAGGTTCGACTCAGGTTTACCTGAACCCGAGCTAGTCCTAATCCCTAAAGTGGTTTAGCCCAAACTCTAAACCTAACCCAAACCTAACCTAGGTCTGTCCCAACCCAAACCAGACTCAACCTAACCCAAACCCTAAATCTAACCTAGGTCTGACCCAACCTAAACCTGATCCAATCTAAAATGAACCCTAAACCAACCCAGGCCGGACTCAACCCTAAACCAACCCAGGTTCGACCCAACCCAAACCTGACTCAACCAAACCCAAACCCTAACTCAACCCAGATCTGACCTAATTTAACCTAAACCTAAAATCTAACTCAAGCTAGACCTGACTCAAACTAACCTAAACTCTAAACCTAAACCAGATCTGATACCAAACCCAGACTTAACTCAACCTAACCTAACCCAAACGTAATCCAGGTCTGATCCAACCTAGACCTGACCCAACCTAGACTCGACCTAGCTCAGGTCTTCTTACCCAATCTTGACCCGACCTTGCTTAGGTCTAGCCTAACCTAACCTAAACTTAATCCAGGTCTGACCCAACCCAGACATGACCCAATTTAGATCCGACCTAGCTTAGGTCTAGCCTAACCTAACCCAAACCTACCTGGGTCAACCCAAGTCAACCTGGGTCAATCCAAATCAAACCCTAGCCTACCCAGGTCACCCAAATCAAACCCTAACAAACCCGGGTCAACCAAGTCTACCCGGGTCAATCCAAATCAAACCCTAACCTACTCGGGTCAACCCAAGTCAAACACTAACCTACTAAGGTCAACCCGAGTTAACCCAAATCAATCCCTAATCTATTTGGGTCAAACTAAGACAACTCGGGCCAACCTAAATCGAACCCTAATCTACCCGGGTCAACTTGTCAACCCGAGTCAACCCAAATCGGACCCAAGCCTACCCAGGCCATCCATCTCGACCCAATTTAATCCTAAACTCACCCACAACTAACTTTAGTCAAACCAAGTCGACCTAGTTTAAAACTGAACTACGTTAAATCAGCCCAAGTCTAATTCAAGGCTATAACTTGGTCATTTTATGTATATTTCCATGTTTTATATACGTTTTATCATATTTTATCTTTTTATGCATGTTCCGTTACATCTTCAATGGTAAAAGCAAACAAAAATAAAAGAAATAGAAAATAAAAATAAAAACAAAAATAAAAATGGAAGCCCCTATCTAGATAGTTTCATTCTCAAACAAAAATATAACAATAATAAACCTTCAAACTTAAAAAACCTTGATTATCCTACATGTCTGACAAGATCTTGGAATTCAAACAAATGATTAATTGAATACTGAACTTCAAATTACAGTTAAAATACACTAAGATAAAAAACTGAAACAGAACCTAGGTTGACCCGACATGAACCCTAGGTTAGCTAATGTAGCCACCATAACTCAGGGCTATACACTTACCCTAGGTTAGTTTGAGTATAGAAGTCTAGGTCAGTTTAGGTTCCTAGTTAGAATTAAGGACTAGGACATACAAAACACTAGAACCTACCCCCATGAGACTAAAGGGGACACTTCAGAGGGATGCAACCCATGGTTATCGACGAAGGTAATTTAAACTTCCTCGAGACTACGGATCCCTTGAGCTACGACATTTAAGGGGGATTCCTGATTATGAGACTCGTTATAGTTGACAGGCATTGATTTTCCCGTGATGACGGAAAGATATGGGCATCTTGGCTGAGTAAATCCTTCCCAGTGTCTAGGTTAGTCCCCCTATTAGGCTTCTTATAGAGTTTAGGTTCAACTTTCCATCTAGAATTCTTTCCTACTCTATAGTGTAGAGATTCTGATATATTCATGTCTATCATTTTAAATGTCACTGATTCATTTACATTCTTTTCCTGAATGACTTTCACATTCTCTCGAGTGATCCTCGTTTATGATGCTGGCAACTTTATAATTTTTGACATTTTGAAGATAAAGTGAAGTGAATCACCTTCTGGATAATCACCATTAGTGAGTAGAAATTGTGTTGATTTGATTTTGAATCTTTTGTGGTCTTTAACACCTGTTAGTATTGAACCTGATTTTAAATATTTGACAAGTGGCTCCACCCACCCAACTTGGCTTCTACTAGGAGTTAGTCTCCATTATTTCTGACTCTTTTATTGTTGAGTGAAGTAATTGTAGAACCGGTCTTTCATCTGGATTTTAGAATTTGAATGTTAGTTTAGCTAATTGTTTTGTTCTCGAGGGATTTATCCTATTCTGAATTATTACAACTTTCTAATATCTATTTTTACTTTGAAGAGATATTTTGGCACGTTGTCTTCTTGAGTTTTTTATATTCTCCATTACCTGGTTTAGGACAATATGTGAATCAAAACGTACGAGAAGATATTTAACATCTATGTCTTAAGCAAATCTTATACCTACTATGAAAGCATCATGTTCGGCTTGGTTATTTGTGATCTCGAAGCAAATGTGCATGTGATAACATAAGGGTATTCTAGTTGGGCTCTAAAGTACCATCCTAATGCCAGCTTCTAGGCTACTAGTAACTTTGCCGATGAATAGGGTCCACAAGTCATTTATTTTTTGTGTTCACTTCTTCATCCGTATAAGCCTCGGAGATGTAAACTAGGAAATTGACTAAAGTTTGTGTTTTAATGAAAATCCTGAGCACTCAAGAAATATTGAACTTGTTGGGTTCAATAGCTTAAATAATTTCCGTCAATGGTCAGGCTTGGCAAGGACTGATTTTAGTGGATGGTTGGTGTTGAATTGTTGTACTGAATGTGATTAAAAGTATGGACGAAGCTGCCAAACAAAAACAATTAGTGTAAAAGTGAGTTTTTGTATTTAATTTATGCATCTTTCAATACTTTATTGATAATAAATGAAAATTCTCTTTTTTTCTCCCGTAGTATTGAGATAATTGTTTCTCTTCTCACTCAAAGATACATGAGCAAGCTTTCTCTAGGCTTGAGGCTTTTAAGAAGAAAAGAAAATTTTCAACTGAATGAAATCCTATTCACATTTATCAGACAATATTAAATAAGTTGCACCTCTCAAAACTCTAAAAGAAAAAAAAATCAAATTCTTATTTCTTGACTTCAAGATAAAGCGACTCAAGCAAACAATTCAGCTTATAAACTTTTGAAGTTTTCTAGTGCTTTTGGGAGATGACTTCTCTAGAATTTCTTTAAACTTATCAAACGTCATTTTAATGTCTTTAGGGTACATAGATAACTAAGAAATATCCTTGGCCATGCTCCAAAAGTGCATTTGAGTGTGTTATAGTTCATGTTGAATCTTCTTAATTTTTGAAGATTTCTCTCAAGTTATTGATGTACTATCCTGGTGACTTTCTTTTATTTAAAATGCGATCCACCTACATTTTAAAATTTTTTATTTTTCTATTTGCAAATATTATATTTATCATTCTTTGATATGTAGCTCCTACAATTTCTTAGGCCAAAGGGTGTTACTGTGTAATGCTTTACTCAATCCCTTGTGATGAATGTCATCATCTTGAAATTCGCTAGTTAACTTGATTTGGTTGTGGTCGGAGAAAATATTCAAAGAACTCATGAATGAGTGACTGAAGGTTGAATCGACTAAGACATGTATTCTTGGCAATGGGTAAATATCTTTTGGATAGGCTAGGTTGAGGTTGGTGAGTCTATGCAAATACTCAACTTGTGGTTGGACTTTGGTATCATCATCACATTGACAATACATTCTGGGTATTGAACTTCTCTTATAAGGCCAGCATCCCACACATTTTTTACCTCATGCTAGAGAGTCTACATCCATAGTGAAAATTAACCTCATTTTCTACTGTCAGACTGATATTGAGTCCATGACATGCAATAATGATGTCAATTCTCGAAATCTCATCAGTTGACCAGGTGAATACATCTCGATACTCTCATAGTTGAAATTCATTTATCTCTTGGCTCGGTATCAAAGGCTATGCTAAGTCAAAATGTTTATCCAAGTTGTTCTTCTATCGCAACGACTTCATGGATGGCCTCCATTGTTTTTTAGTAACTTTTTCTTTGTATATCTGGCTGTAGTGGCTCCTTTACACTGCTGGCAAGTCGTAAGTAACAAGTGTGAGACTATACTATGTCTCTTTAATGGTGATGACTTTTTCATTTTTAGAGAATTTATTGTGGTGAGGTAGGTTGAGACAACTGCTCAAAAGATGTTTAATAGCTATATTGTACGTGGTTGGCCAATTGAGCACGATAAGATCGGCCATAATTGTGAATCTTCTCTTTTTAACCTCAAGTGATGGGTAGCACAATAACTCCAATGGTATCCTTCTTTCTAAAAAAGCAAAAAAATGATTTAAATGTGGGGACGAGGTGTGATGTCCTTATATTCATTTTGTTGTAAACATTTTGAAAAGAATATTGGTATATCACCAATTTGATGGTTTGTGATTTTAGCATTATAGCCACAATAACATCAGTGCAGGGTTATCATTGGCAGGTAGGTCAACAATGATGAAAATGATTAGTGGTTTGCTTGTTGATATCGGTTTCAACAACTTCAACCATTGAAATTCTTAATAGAGTTATAACCGGTAATTGAAGAACAAGGGTTGATATTCTCCTTTTTGAGCGGCAGTCAACCCTCACTTTTTTGAAATCAGCTCACCCTTCAAAGGGTCGAAGTACTTCTCTCCTCGTACTTAACAGGGCAACTTTTTGCTTGTTGGGGAAACTTCTTCGATGGGCGTTTATTCTTGTACTTCATGTTGGAGGTGTTGGGCAATGGATTTTACTCCTCTAAAAGATGTGATTATTTGTCAGCCACTAATTTAATTAGCGTTCTTGGGTGCTGCAACCCAAGAGAATAGTGAAAATGATATTTTCTTAAGCTTTGAGCTAGTTTAGCATAAACAACTGCAAGTTTAAATCTCAAACATCCAACACCATTTTTTAGAAGTGGGTAATGAAACTCGTTAAAGATTTTATCGACTCCTAACAAATTCATATGATCAAATATGAACTCATTTGTGGCTCTATGTGCTAGTAAATTGAGCTGGAAAAGTTTAATTGAACTCGACAAAGGAGGCGATGACCTCAGAAGGTTGTTAAACCAGTGAAGATCAAACTCTTTAGGAGTCATGAAGTATAAACATCATTCATTCTTAATAAGCAAACTATAAGCTTGAACGATGCTGCATGGTTAGTGAGATCATATTTATTTAATAGGAATCCATAACTTTGAGTCTTAAATTTTTTATTAAGCTTCTATTTTAGTGATTTATCTAGAGAATGCATTTTCTGTTGTGGTCTCCTCTTGCGAACTTCTTGTTTTCTCTCTCTTCTATAGTTAGTAGTAGTCTTGACTCTTAGGGTAATATGTTTCATCTTCTTCCTCCTTCGACAAAGTGATTGACAGGATCTTGTTGCTCTAATCATATTTCTCATTGCCAGTCGCTTTTTCTATGCACTATTTATTCCAGAGAATCATGCTTAATGCCTCTCTAGTGCTTACTCCAAAACCTCTTTTGATCATCATAATCATTGGCTCATTCAACCCTTTATTTGCTGCATGACAAACGCTCGTGCAATTCTTGTTGATAGAGTGTTCTTTGTGATTTGGTTTTTCTCCGTGAGCAGTTTTACATTTTGGTTGTGTATGTTCATGCTCACCGCACACTCAAGGATGTTATATCCCAACATCCGTGAGTACACACCACCTAGAAAAGAGTTTTGTTAGGGGAGAGAGAGCCCAGTGAAGAGAATGGAGATAAGAAAGGAAGAAGAGGGGAAATCTCATTAGGACTTTATTGATCTCAAAAGGAAGTGATTATATAATATGCTCCCTCTTTCTTCATCTTTTTCTTTTTCTCTCTCTTTTTTTTATCCTTCTCTTCACTCCTCTCCCCACCCACTCTATACTTCATACTGACCACCTTTATTAATAGATGAGGCATGTCTGAGGTATGCTACACATAATTTTAGACAAGAAATTTAAAGTATACAGTGTATAGTACGACCTAACCACAAAATATAATAGCTAAGCGCCTTGTCTGTCTTTATGACCTTTGAGCCGTATGACCATCTAGCTTTTAAACGAGTTAGTGAAGTCGATTTGGATTTATGGGAGAACTTGTCGTTTGATCTATTCATGTTACCTTGGAAAAATTTGTCTGCCACACTAGCTGGCCGAATTAATGGTCAGTCTCTTTGGCTTTAGCTGGGTGGCATAGATGTCATGGTCGAGTTGCGTGGCCGAATTATCTGGCTCATTTTTTGTGCCCAATCGGCCGGTCAAATTGGCTGGTTGATTCTTATTTTGAGGTGAACCCAATTTAATGGGATGTGTTTATTTATTCAAGTTGTATTTTGTTGGATGGGTTCTATTTGCCTGTTTCACTTTTCTTGCTTGTTTTTGGTAGCCATGTTTTTGACTTGATTGGTGATGCGTGTATATCAATATTTCTTTTGCCTTGTCCCTCTTGCATTGGCCATGTTCCTGAGCTCTAGGATTTATCAAATTATCCATTATTTTCATTTTCATATTATTTTTTTCTCCTCTTTTTCTGTTGAATTTTCCATGCTACCACTTACCAGATTCTGAATCTCTATTTTTTTGTCATTTAAAAGATGATGTCCTGTGTGTTTGGTCTTATCAAATGTTGATCTTTACTATACCAGGTCTCATCAATCTTGATCTTTGCTACTTGTTATTTTTTTTTTAAATTCTTTTTTTTGTTCTTTTTTATCTTTGGTTGATTTTGCCCGCCTAAGGAGAGGCGCTAGGAAGTGAAATTGCTGTCTCTGTCCTTCATTTTAACTCTACTTCTGTCTTTTTGTGTTTGAAATCCCACCCTCCTCCGTAATGTCGTTATAAGTGAACTTAGATTTTCTGTTTCATCTAAAATGCTTTCCATGGTTTCTCCTCATAATTGACTTTTTTAGACCATTTGTGATGCCATCTTTTTATACAAGTAAATACCGAACCTCGAAGCTGAAGCGATGGATATTCAAGCACAAAAAAATTGTGTGGTGTGCGTGTAAATCCCCATTTTTTTGTCAATCAAGTTGTTTTATATGGATTTGTGTGATCTTATGTGTATTATGTCCAAAGGAAAATATGCAGAAAAAAGAAAAAAGATGCTTAGGTCCAGATTTATTGTCATATTATTTTAGGAGATGAATGGCCAATTCAATGTAGTAATGTCGTTAAAAAAATTGCTGTCATGTCTCTTGGATTGCTTTAAGTGGTACTGTTGCTCGCATCAATATGAGTGAATAATATTATGTTTTTGGAAATTCTACTTTCATGCCATGCACAAATCAAGCTATTAAACAGTATGTAACAATTATGTATATGTGCATGACTGATAGTCTTAGAAAATACGCCTCATAAACTTTGACCAATGCAACCTTTGTTGCTTGTTTTATTTTCTTAGACCGAAGGTGAAGGGCTCTACACTGGGGATGGGTCCGTTGACATCAATGGTAATCCTGTAATGAAGCACAAAACAGGAAATTGGAAAGCATGCCCTTTCATCCTAGGTACTGACACTATTTTCTTATTTGTAGCTTATTGTTCATTAATATATTTATTTGTAATTCTTCTTACTTACAGTGTGCATTTTTTTAAAAAATTTTTTGAACTTAGGAAATGAATGTTGTGAACGCTTAGCCTACTATGGTATTGCTACGAACCTTGTGAGTTATCTAACCAAAAAACTACATCAAGGAAATGTATCAGCTGCAAGAAATGTTACAACTTGGCAAGGAACCTGCTACCTTACCCCTCTCATTGGTGCTGTCTTAGCTGATGCATATTTGGGGAGGTACTGGACCATTGCAGGTTTTTCAACTATATACTTCTTTGTAAGTATGGATGTAGCATTATCTGACTTTCTACCATGATCTGTCAATATAGAGTAGCTTTGGGGAGTGAAGCATTTTTCATTTATTTATTGGTTAATGTTTCTATTACTTGCATGCAGAGCTTCCGTTGTAATTTTGAATTTTCTTTTTCTGTGATGTGTGTAATTTTATTGCATGACTTTGGATGAAAACCAAAAGATCGTAGATATCATTTGCAACCGTACATTTCTGGAATGTTATGAAATTCATACCACTGATATTAGCTCAATTTTGATGTTCAAGAATCTAAAATAAATCCCTGATATTCTTAAACCGTTTAATGTTATGTGATTATATGCATTATTTTACTCATGATATCCCTCTTGGATTGATGGTAATATCATTTTGAACAGGGAATGGCCACACTTACACTTTCAGCATCGGTTCCACAATTAAAACCTCCTCCTTGTATAGATTCTGTATGTCCAGAAGCATCTGCAATCCAATATGCTGTATTCTTCCTGGGTCTTTATCTAATTGCATTAGGCACTGGTGGCATCAAACCCTGCGTTTCATCATTTGGAGCTGATCAATTTGATGATAGTGATTCACAGGAGAGAGTTAGAAAGGGTTCTTTCTTCAATTGGTTTTATTTCTCAATCAACATTGGTGCTCTCATTTCTAGCAGTTTTCTGGTGTGGGTACAAGACAACTGTGGCTGGGGTCTGGGATTTGGTATCCCAACATTGTTCATGGGACTGGCAATTGGAAGTTTTTTTTCTGGAACATTTCTTTACAGGTTCCAGAGACCAGGCGGAAGTCCACTTACAAGAGTGTGCCAAGTTGTGGTTGCCTCCATTCGAAAGTGGAATGTAAAGGTTCCCTTTGATAGCTCCCTCTTGCATGAGCTCCCTGATAAGAGCTCAGCTATTGAAGGCAGTCGAAAACTGGAGCATAGTGATGAGCTTAAGTAAGTCTGAACTTCTCTTCCAGTCCACTAGATTTGATCTTATTATATGTGCTTTAGTTTTACTTGTTGATTTGTAGGAGTCATTGAGCACCATTGTTTAGTAAGCAGTTAAAGAGTATAGAAGCAGCATCTATTGTTTATTGTCAGCTTTAGGGTCTATTTGTGGGGAAATTTTTCCATCAGGACTCCGCACGTAGCTCTACGTGCGGAGTCCAATAACAATCCGCCACGTAATCCGCCACGTGGCAAATGTGGGTCCCTCCCAGAGAAAAAATATTCGCAGTGTTCGAGACCCGGCCTGAAACATTAACCCAATTTATTTCCCACATGTTCCCTTCCGTCAAAATATTTTGCCGCCCAAGGAAGGAAGATAGTACTGTTGGATTGCAGCCGGAAAAATATTTTGGAGCTCAAGTTCTATTCGCAGCTTAGGGTTTAGGGATTCGATTTCGACGGATTCTCCATGGACGGTGAAATGCTTGAGGAGTTGAACCCATCATTCTCCCTTAACTTCGAAGCAACTGAAGTGAGTATTAGGTGATTTTTTTGTTTTACTTTACGTTAAGTTAGGGTTTTGAGATTTTTTGTAGGATTTACTTTGAAGAAGATGAATTAATATGTTGATATTATTACGGTTGTTACGTTTGTATTATTATAGTGTTATTTTGGTGTTATTTTAGTATTATTTTGTATTAATTGAATAAAATATTAGGTTTAAGATGTTATTAAGGTGTTACTCCGATGTTTAGTTGGTTTATGACTTTGATATAACACTGCTATTATGGAATGATAGTTGGTTTTGTCTGGGTTAATGATTATTATGGTGTTATGCTCGCATTATTTCTGTGTTATTATGATGTTATTGATGTGTTATCATTGTGTTTTGCCGGTATTTACTTGTTTGTTTAGGATCATATCATGATACTGGTGTAGTTTTGTAATGCAGGGAATTATTTTTTATCATGATATTACTTTTCATTGTCACTATGGTGGTTAACTTGTGTTATTCTCAGTATTACTATGGTATTATTGAGCTCGGATTATTGTTTTTGCTTGCATGATATATGATGTTACTCTCATTTTAGGATCTAGGGATATTGGGTGGTGTCATCATGGTGTGGGAGTGGTGTTATGCTGGTGTTATTATGGTGTTATTCTAGTATTATTCTAGTGTTATCCTGGTGTGAGAGTGATCTTATTATGGTATTATTGAAATGTTATTCTGGTGTTATCATAGCTTTTTGATGCTCTTTTGACATTGTCTAACTTTGTATAAATATATTCATCAAATATGCAGTCAGGTGAGGCTACAGAACCTTGCAATCCAACGAATTACGAGAGATGTTTTTGAGAAGCAACGTCTGCAATGAGGAAGAAGCTTATGAAAGCTATCGTATCTATGCACATAATGTATGATTCACTGTTCGGAAGGACCATACTAGCTACTGGCCCAACTCCAGGAAACTGAAGAGCAAAGATTATATGTGCGGGAAAGCCGGCTACAAGAAAGAGCCTAACAACATGGAGAGCGTTAAGTACAAAAAATCGGACACGAGGATCGGCTATAAGGCCATGGTTCGATTCATCGTTGACCTTGAGGGCAAGCTGGACGATGGAAAAATTCATTGAAAATCACAACCATCCTTTGGTCGAAAATGGTGATAAGCATCTTCTTCGTTCGAGCAGAAGGATAAGTGAGTTGAATGCGGATGTTTTAAGATCGATGACGAGTGTAGAAATCGAGCAACAGATGCATACAATTTCATTGCTTCAGAGGTTTGTGGTGTAGAGAATTTGGAATGCACCAAGACAGATGCACATAATTTCATTCAAAGAGAAAGAAGAGAAAAAATTGAGCAGGGAGATGTCAATGCACTAATACAGCTGTTCATGCAAAGGCAGGTTGGTGATAGCATGTTTGCTTGAGATTTCTAAACAGATGAGTCTGGAAGACTAACAAACATTTTCTAGAGTGATGGATTATCCAGGTTGGATTATGATTGTTTCGGGGATGTGATAATATTTGACACAAGCTACAGATTAAATAAATATAACTTATCGTCGCGCTCCATTTGTGGGGGTTAACCACCACCGGCGAACGTACTTATTTGGAGTTGGATTTACGTCTGATGAGACCACCGATTCATTCATGTGGCTTTTCAAATCGTTTGCTCGAATAATGGGAGATAAGCGCCCAGTAACAATCTTTACCGATTAGGACCAAGCAATGGCAAGAGCCATTGTAGAATGCTTCCCCCAGACAGGTCACAAATTATGTCAATGGTATATCCATAAAAAACTTCCTTCAAAGGTAAATTGTGGAGTTCGTACTAAGAGCATCCGTGGTCTTTTTTATAAATGCATGAGTAAGTGTGACACCAAGGCGGAGTTCGAAGAAACTTGATCATTAATGATTGAAGTTGGGGAACTTCAGAATAATACGTGGTTGGCTGAAATGTACCGTCATAGGCACAGATGATCAACAACATTTAATAAGGATGTATTCGGTATGAGAATCTTATCAACACAGAGGAGTGAGTCAACCAATAATATATGTCATAATGTTACAAAATCAACTAGCTCTCTATCGGATTGTTTCATTGGACTTGAAACCATCATGAAATTTTGGCGTAGCAACGAGAAAGATGAAGATTTCAAATGCGGTCAATCCGTCACAACGCACATGGTTAAAATCAATCCCGTGTTGAGGCAAACTGCTGCATTCTATACAAGGAAGCTTTATTCAATGTTTGAACAACAGCTACTGAATGGATTATGTGGGCTTACAGCTGAATTATCTGCGGATAGTGAGGCTAGATACAATGTAATGAGTTTGGATGAGGAGGGGACAAGACAGTCGTGGACTGTATTAGTCGACAAAGTTAATTCTGAGGTTACATGTACTTGCAAAAAAATTGAGCTGATGGGATTGCTGTGCTCCCATGCTCTATTTGTACTCAATATAGTGAAAATAAAGGTGATTCCAGATAAGTATTTCTTACTGCGGCGGTCTAAAAATACTAAAAGGGATATCTATAATAGGCATGGATGCAGAGATCTGAGAAATTCTAATGTGAACAATGTTTCATCAAGTGCACTATTATTCAAGTCCAGTTCTCAGAAGTTTGCATTTCGATCTGCATACAAGAAACAAATAGTGAAGTGTAACTTGTGTGTTACTATGTGTTATTATGTTTTGTCATAAGTCCTACTCTGAATTTGAAATAATATTTGAAAGAATTGAATTTACTTACAACTAGTTCAGCATAGGCCTTATGTGTCGGCTTTGGAAGGGAGTCGTAAATTCTCCATCTAAAGTTACTGATATCGTGCACCAACAAAAT
The DNA here is from genome assembly GCA_022702705.1 of Papilionanthe hookeriana x Papilionanthe teres. Lineage (NCBI taxonomy): Eukaryota > Viridiplantae > Streptophyta > Magnoliopsida > Asparagales > Orchidaceae > Papilionanthe > Papilionanthe hookeriana x Papilionanthe teres. The sequence continues at coordinate 47,311,498 of CM040436.1, read as the reverse complement.
CCAGTGATCATTATGCACAATTGGAAACAATATTGTCTTTGTGCTACTTAAAGTCTCCGCAGTTATGTGGTCAACAAACTGTTTGATGTTGCCTTATTTCTTATGCATCTGAATAATATCATTAGTTTTAGTTTAGCCATATTTATTAAAAATTTAATACAAAGTAGAGTGACTAAAAATATTACCAAATATGAAGGTGAAACATAGAGTTAAGGCCGGTATAGGTCAGGTCTCCTCAATGTTCCTTCGCGCAATAGCGTAGCAAAAAGATCAATGTGTTCATTTCCGAGAGACTTATTGAGCAAAAGATCTACTAGGGTTATTCTGTCAATCATAATGCCTCCTCTAAACAACACAATATCGCTAATGCATTGATAGCATAGCGTTTATGTTAATTCACAACAACACAACTACAAAAATTGAAATTGAATGTTCACATTAACTTACGGCCATGGGTGGCTCGCAATGCACTGATCGATCACTTCCTGCATTTCCTGTGGTATCAAAGATCTACCAGGATAATCAATAGGTCCAGGTGCAGGACGGCTCTGCAACATCGAACAATGTTTCTCAAAGACATGGAGAATATATAAATTCTAGTTCAACTTTTATTAGGTACTTACAACTATGACGAATTGAGCCTCAGCAGAGCTCGGACTAGATATTTCAATATTTTCTTCCATATATTTGGCTTCTTGTTCATCACCCTTTTGGGCATCAATATCTTCACCTGATGCCACAAGACGCGTCTGCAATAGAAAATATATTTTTAGTAAACATACAAGAAAGGTAGATCTTATCGTTAAAATAAAATGATGTACTCGCCGATATAGAATCCAACATACTCTTTATTGCTCGGTCGACTTCATCGAGGTCTTCTTGCAATGTCGAATCTCCAACAGCCTGGGCGACTTCTACATCCTTACTATGCACGTCGGCCTTATGGGCCACTTCTGGAGGATCAATATGTGCATTGGCCTCTTGGGACACTTCCGGAAAATCAATCTGAACATCGCCTTCTTGGGCCACTGTCGGATTCTCAATATGCACATCGGCCTCTTGGGCCACTGCCGGCATTAATCTGCAAATCGGCCTCTTTGCCATCTGAATCATCAATTTGTACATCGGCCTCTTGGGCCTCTGCCGGATCATCCGTTTGTATATCGGCCTCTTGGGCCACTTCCGGATCTTCAATATGCACATCGGCCTCTTGGGCCACTGCCGGAGCATCAATCTGCAAATCGGCCTCTTTGGCCACTGCCGGATCATCAATCTGTACATCGGCCTCTTGGGCCTCTGTCGGATCATCCGTCTGTACATCGGCCTCAGCGGTATGTACTACAGTATCTGTATGTCTGTCAGCTAATGTCGGAAAGGGATCATCTATATGTACAGGATCCTCTCTGTGTATGGTGTGGTCTAATCAGCTACCCTAGGTCTTCTTCTGAATTGGTATTGAGTACCGGTGGCTCGAACAACCTCTTCCGGGAATTACTACTGGACTACTCCACCTCCTTATCAACCATGTTTTCAACCAATCTATGTACAAGGTCTGTAAGGTTGGTAATAGCCTCAACCATCGTATGCAGCTGTACATCATGTGAATCCACTCTGTCTTGTATATGTAAGCTCACTTGGTGCTGATTTTTCATCAACTCATACATAGCTTCAAGATCAACAGGTCCACTAGTACGACCAATCACTGGGGTCATCTCACTTGACACTAGTGTACTCGCTCTAGGTGAGGATGGTCCTGCCTCGGTCTCGTGCTGTGGGCGAGGCCTTGGAGGAGTACGTGGTCTCTGCTCTGGATTTGAGAGTAGCTGGACTTCATCATCTCTCAAATCCAAGAACATGTCATTGACCTGCAATGAAATTAAACATGTCATTGTATACAACTATGAACCATTTACAATTATTTTAATGCAATGAATGACAAATCTGTGAAGGATAAAGCCCCTTAAATGCTTCATGAATCTGTTTCGCAGTCTGCTCATGACTTGTTGGTCATCTCAGCATACGTGATCGAGCCTCAGTGGCGACAGGAGTAGCCAGGTGATGTCATCTCGTAAAACAATAGTCGAGGATGTCATACACAATAACCATTTATGTAACAGAACAAAAAAATAAAACTAAAATTCATAATGAAATGTATTAAAAAATGGAAGAAATACATACTGTAAGCAGAAATACGAAACCTTGGATATAGCCCAATGATTTATTATCCTTTAATTTCGTGTAAGTTGTGCTGACTTGTTCTAACAACATTTCACATATGGCAGACCAATTAAAGGAGGGAAAAGCCTGTGGATTAGCAGCAAACGCAGCAAGCTCTGCGTGCACGTGAAAATTGCTAGACGGAAAAAATAGGTTAGCAAAAATTTTAAATACAACTGCTCAAAAGGAGGAGTAGATGCTCCTTCTGCAAAAAAATCTGTCATTTGTTCCTTTATTGCTTTGGCATCGTCCGCAGCTAGTCCACTTCTCTTCCATGCGACACGCTCTCCTCTGTTAGGCATGCCAAGCAACAAGGCCACGTGGTCAGCATTTAGCTTCAGCTCTTTTCCACCCAATCTGAAAACTCTCCTCCTGTTATCCCAACATCTCAAAATATGCAAAGCCAGGACATTGTCTTGGAGATAGGAGGCATGTCACAAAAAGTGTAGACCCTCATTTCCTTTAAGTTATGAACCGTCTCCTCGGAAATGCGATCCCTAAGTCCATTCAGTACAGCCCTCATTGCAGATGAACGATATCTGCAGTTGAAAGTCCTTGCGTTCATTATCCTACAAAATGAAGAAAGTTATACGTAAATAACACACCAATGACTAATGAAAATTGTATTTCACATGTTAGGACGTAAGAATAACACATGAACAGAGGATAACACTATATAATAAATCAAAATAAAACAGTAATATATGAATAACACAACCAGACAACAGAAATATATCAACATTAATACAACAGTAATACATGAATAACACAATAATAATACAGGAATAACACAGAAATAACACATCAAAATAATACAATAAACTAAACATCAAAGAATAACACATGAACAAAGGATAACACATCAAAATAAATCAAAATAAAACAGTAATACATGAATAACACGACCAGATAACAGAAATATATCAATGTTAATACAACAGTAATACATGAATAACACAATAATAATAAAGGAATAATATAGAAATAACAAATCAAAATAACACAATAACCTAAACACCTAAGAATAACACATGAACAAAAGAGCAACACATCAACTAAAGTAACACATCAATAATACATGAACTTACACATGAATTGCATACTAATAATACGTGAATAACACGGTAATAACACAACAATAACACAATAATAAAACGTCAAAGCTGTATTTCATTTATGTTATTGCTGTATAAACAAACTAATAACCTAAACACATAAGAATAACACATAAACACAAGAGTGACACATCAACTAAAGTAACACATCAATAATACATAAGTTACACAACTCTAAAACATGAATAACACGATAATAACACAATAATACAACAATAACACATATTAAACAGTGTTTAATTTATGTTATTGCTTTATTTAGAATGTTGGTTATTGAATAGGAAAATTTTTACTTAGAATAATACAACAATACCACGCAAATACATGTTTTAGTCGGTTATTGCAAGCTTATTGGTGTGTTACTTGTGTGTTATTGTTGTATTATTCATGCTTTAGAGTAATTCATGTTTCAGAATCTAGTTTTTAGAATGTAATGTACAATATGCATTTGTCTTGTTGAGGTTTACTAAACCCTGAGACTTGTTTAGGTTTACTAAACCCTAAGACTTGTTTAGGTTTTTCTTCCTGAACAAAATTTTGGTCATACCTTGATTTAACCGACCGCTCGGACGCCATTGTCTCCTCCTTCGTTAGCGCTAGCACCGGAATTGTGTCTCGTGTGGTCGACCAGCGAATATGGATAGCGAAATGGCCGCAGGGTTCCAAAGAAGATGAACGGTGAAATGGCGGAAGGCGTTACGAGAAAGATGAAAAGGTTTTTTGAACGACGGTCGGTTCGGGTTGCAATTAATTTTGATGTATTTAATTTTTTCTCTGGGCGGGACCCACATTTACCACGTGGCGGATTACGTGGCGGATTGTTATTGGACTCCGCACGTAGCTCTACGTGCGGAGTCTTGATGGAAAAATTTTCCCCATTTGTGAGGCTGCAGCTGTTCATGAAATAGTTGTCATTATTGTTGGAAGATCAACCTTTTTTTGTTAACTGCTGCAGATTTTATGGACATTTTCCTTCTTGAAAAATTTGGAAAACAATTTTCTTACGACTACCATACTTTACCAAATTTGATTTTAAAAAATTATCATTGTCATAGAAATTTTTGAAAGCAACAAAGTCGTAACCAAACAGTTATGCAGTAGCTGTCTGGAAAGCAAAAGAAGTGTAAAAACTGCCCCAATCATACTCTTAGTTGTTCAAAAGTGCGTGGTGTAAGGTGTTTGAACCTAAATAACTTCATTCTACTAAGAACTAATTATTGTCACCCTTTTAGAAGCAACAACTAATATTTATGGGTCCGTTATCAGGTTCATTTGGGAGGCTGCAGCTGTTCATGAAATAGTTGTGTGATTATTTTTGGAAATCAGTTTTTTTTTTTTTTAAGCTGCTGCAGATTTTATGGACATTTTCGCTCTTGAAACATTTGGAAAACAATTTTTTTACAACTACGACACTTTATCAAAGTTGATTTTAAAAAATTATGTTATGATCATAGAAATTTTTGAAAGCGTTGTAGCCAAACCAGTTATGCAGTAACTGTCTGAAAAGCACAAAAGTGTAAAAACTGCCCCAATCATACTCTTAGTTGTTCAAAAGGCTCTGGTGTTCGAATCTAAATAAATTCATTCTACTAAGAACTAATTATCTTCACTGTACTAAATATGTTATTGAGAGTGTTTTCTTTCCTTTGTCAAGTCAATATTGTCTTTCTTATTCATTTCAAATGCTATTCTATAAAACACCGTGCAGGTTTCTTGATAAGGCTGCTACCTTGTCGTATATTGATGGGAAAACCGAGGATTTTTCCAATCCATGGATACTCTGCACTGTAACCCAGGTGGAGGAACTGAAGATCTTGGTCAGGATGTTCCCAATTTGGGCTACTGGAATCGTTTTTTCTGCTGTATATGCCCAGATGTCAACCATGTTTGTTGAACAGGGTATGGTCCTTGATACAACCATTGGATCCTTCACCATACCTCCCGCATCCTTATCAACCTTTGATGTCATAAGTGTTATCGTGTGGGTTCCGTTCTACGACAGAATTCTTGTGCCTATTGCTCGAAGGTTCACTGGAAAAGAGAGGGGTTTCTCTGAGCTCCAAAGGATGGGCATTGGCCTCTTCATTTCTATTCTGGCAATGGCTGCTGCTGCTTTTGTTGAGATCAGAAGATTAAATATTGCAAAAGCTGAAGATTTGATCCATGTAAAAGCAGCAGTGCCAATGAGCATCTTGTGGCAAATTCCTCAGTTCTTCTTGGTGGGTGCAGCAGAGATATTCACATTCATTGGGCAACTGGAGTTTTTCTACGATCAATCTCCTGATGCAATGAGAAGCCTCTGCAGTGCACTCTCGCTTATGACAACTGCGCTTGGGAACTATTTGAGCTCCTTCATACTAACCATTGTGACAACTGTGACGACCAGGGGTGGGAAGCCTGGATGGATTCCTGATAACCTCAATGAGGGTCATCTTGATAACTTCTTTTGGCTTCTTGCTGGACTTAGCTTTCTAAACATGCTAGTTTATGTCTTCTGTGCTAACAGGTATAAATGCAAGAAGGCTACTTGAGATTTGGGCAGACATACTGGAATTGTAAGTGTCAGTATTCTGTGTGTAAAAGAGTGTAAATAAGTTGATGTTATCCGGATTATTATTTTACTTTTTCAAACTATACCATAACGTCTGAAGGTTTAAGCATATATATTGTGTATACTTGGGGTTAGTTTTATGTTGGAATGCCTCTAAAATCAGTTATTTGTGGGAGTTGCAATTTATAAGAGAAATGTTTCATTCCTAGATAGTTTTTTTGAATGGAAATTTAGGCCCTGAGAGCGGTGAATAAAATAAGATTCGATAAAGGCAGTGAGTTATCAAATTTAAGCCTAAATATAACCAAGTTAGGTTAAATAAGCAAGATAATGTAATGTTTCCTGATCATTTTTACTGGTAAATTACATCCAATCAATTTTCATACTTATAGCAAAATATTTATATTTAGGGTTTGTTTGATGCAGCTGCAGCTGCGCTGCCTCAGGAAGCTGTTGCGGGGAAGCAGTTATGGGGAAGCTCGTTGTCTGTTTGGTTCAGCTGTGTGAAAACAGCTAACGAGCAACTTTTTCTGCATAAATGACCGAACTACCCATGTTTGTTAAATTTATTTAAAAATTTTAATATATTTATGTGTATGGAGGTTAAATATTCGTAAAATTTTTAAAAATACTACGTATATTTTTTAAATTTCTGGAAAACAAATCTTTTTACGTGACTAGCGTGAAATTTATCTCCTATCATTTCTTTCTATGCACCCCAACAAATGGGGTTTTTTTCATGTATGAAATTATAGTGTGCTACATATTGATGGCTGGATAAAAATAAATTTGTAGCACCTTTCTTTTATATGCACATTCTTTTTATAAAAACTGAGATTTCTCAAACCTGCAAAAATAAAATTTTTCATGCTGCGACTACATCACAATTTTGGTTCAACCTAGCAACCAGACATGTTTCATATAACATAATATCTTGTGGTAGAGATTGCTATTAGAAGACAATTTTTTGTGCATAATGATCTCTGTTGATACAAATATCTTGGCAGATTCACAGTGAAATGCTAGTGAAACAAAGAAAACTGGGAGGATAACTATATTGATGGTTGGGAAACAACTCTGTTACATTGTGTGCCTACAATGAAATTATCTCTTATTCTTTCTTTCTATGCAGTCCACCAGATGTGACAGTTTCATTTATCAAATTAAAGTGTGATAAAATCTTGATCTGTCAGTGATACATATAGATTCTGGCAGATTCATGGTGAAATACAAGAGAAATATAAAAATTGGGAGGATGACGGTATTCATGGTTGTTTTGATTCATCTGTCACCTATAGTAAAATTCATCTCCTATCATGTTTTTCTATGCACCTCACAAAATGAGGTTTCTTCATGTATGAAATTATAGTGTGAAACATGCTCTGCAATTGATGTACATATCATGGCAAATTCATAGTGAAATGCAAGTTAAACATAAAAACTGTGAAACAATATTACAAGTGATACAAATGTCTTGCTAGATTCTTCCTGAAAAGCAACTGATAAATAAAAAGTGAGAGGAATGGAGAGGAGAAGAGAGATTCGTGCAGGGAAGGAGAGGAGAAAGAAAAATTCATCAAAACTTGCGAGGAAGAAGAGGGGCGTTACGCTTTTACCTCGTGCTTGGTCGAGAGAGGGGATAAAAATTCTAGGGCGGAAGAGGAGAGGACGAGTTATGGCTTGCGGAAGGCCGAGGGTAGCGCAAGAAATTCTAGCAAAAAGCGCGGAGAAAGTCGAGGCCACGGGGGTTATCCCGCGGCCCGCTTTCTCCCAAACTTCGCTGCAAAACGCCGCGAAGTCGACTCCCAAACAACAGCCGCGAACAAAGTTCCCGGCAGAAGGCTGCACCGCACTCCAAAAAGCGGAACCAACAGGCCCTTAATGAGAATCAAACAACTTAGAAGGTTAAAATCATGTGGATTACAGGAAATTAAGATTCATGCCTTTGAAGGCTGAGTTTGGGCATTCATTATCATTGAACCCTTGTTTTCCAATTCGGTAGCCTTTGATGGAGCCTTATTCCTTCTGCCATTGTATATTTTAGGCCCTTTCTGCTGGAAATGAAGCCTCGCTCACCCCCAGATGCGGTTTTCTGTAACTAGTGAAATACTAAATTGCTGGAAGCTATTGTTGTGGTTATTAATTTGTCTACTACTACCGATCTTTACCGATCTATACATTGTATTTTTAATGTAAGTTAATTTTTAAGTTTTGATATTTTGCTCATCTTAACTTATGATATTATTATGCTTTTTATTGCAATCATTCAAGATTGGCTTGACATCAGTCTAGGACTCCTAAATGATGTAGAGCAACATAAAAAAGGGCAGGTAAGTTATAAGATGGGTAATATAAGAGGGAGGAATGATATCAATTGAAATCCAGCATGAAAGCGGCTGAATTGTGAGCTGACAATAGAAAGGAATGATATCAATTGAAATCCAGCAAGAAAGCGGCTGAATTGTGAGCTGACAATAGAAAATGTAGATTTCTATTGTCACATGCAAAATGGCAGTGAGTTCGACGACAGAGGATACCATTGAATATTTGAAAGAGATTATCACATTGATCCTATCAAATAACAGACATACCACCAGTGAGAAATCCAATGATACAATACTTCAATAGAGAAAATATAGAGAAAATATCATCAAATAACATAAACTAGGTAAAATTTCAAAAATCAATAAAATAACAACATATGTATAATCTGAACTTTGAATTTCCCTAGTTCTAATTAAATAGCATTAAAAGAGAACACCACAAAGGTTGAAAGTAGCAACAAGCAAGAAAAATCTTACTACAAGCAGTCAAGATGTTTCTAGTTCTCGAATTCACAATCCACAATCATGGGAATGTGGAAGTTGCTCCGTCATTATTCTCCCTGACTATGAGAGGCTTATTCTTCTTCTCTAGAAGCACTCGGTTCCTACTATCTGATGTTATTTCTCACAAAACATATATAAAGATTTCCAAAGTAGTGGTTTACTACTCATGTCTTGCCATTTATCTGTGGGTGCATTATTGAATTTAACTAGCATTTAGTAACCAACTTATTCCATAGAGCCTATCAGAAATAGCTCAAAAAATTTTCATCTCCATTTGAAATAATGAAATGCTAGACCACTCTCAGTAATGGCAATCTTGAAGGTAAACTGTGTTAGAAAGTTCTGAAACCCACTTAGAAAGTGTTGCCTTGTGTGTAGTATTAGTTCCTCAAACTTGTTGTCTTCTACGACCTCCCAGGCTAATCTTGCTTTTACTTTTCCCAATACCTGTAGAATGATAGTTTGTGACAACATATTCTCAAAATTGATATGAAGGCTCATTATCTTAGAGTCCATCCAAGTAAGATTATAATACACTTTTCATCTTTTAGAAAAAGAATATATGCTCTTGCAGACATCATGATATGAGCAACGATCATAATGCCAAGGACAAACCAATAGTATGTGACAAGCATCCATTAGTATCACATCACACCCCACATGATCTTGAAACTTGTCTCCAATAGAAAATTTCTTTAGATATCTCTTGTCAATAGCAATCTTATTCCCTTTCTTCAATCATAACAAGGAATATGATTGGGCGTGTTTCACCAAATTCATCTTGAAGTCCATTTGGGTAAACACCGCATTCTCAAAAATACCTGTGTTTATGTTAAGAATGCACACCTTTCCCATTTATAGTGTAATGGGTATAAATGATATCGTGGCCATTATTGGTCTCTTGTGGGTTAAATTTGTAGGATTCGTCAAATAATTAACATTTCTCTCTCCTCGAATATAAGCTAATAATCCACTCTGACATCCTTCTTATCTCTTATGTCACTAATCATTTCTTTTACTACTCCATTTCTTTAACTACTCTCTGCTCAATGAAAAAATATCACCCTTATATTTTGGAAATCAGATGTAATGTGTCCAAAAAATTCATTTCACTTGAAGCATTTTGTAGCTATGAATGGTCCGAGAGCATTGGTTTTCTCCTTTTTTCTCCATTTTGTATTGATTTCTCCTCAAAAGTGATTAGTTTGGGTGTTCTAATGGGTGTACTCTTTTTGCTTGAACCTTGAGTTATGTTTTATTTGTAAGTTGTGGTTGTTATCTAGTGACGATGCTAACTCTCCACTTTCAAAAATAAATTTTGTACATCTACTATGAATCAATACAACTACAAGTACACCATATTGTTGATTAATAGTTTCAGTCCTTCAAGAGATTTCATCATTATATGTCTATACGATTTTAGTAACTCACATTTTAGCATGAGTTAATTAAATTCAGATGCGCACTCCTCTATAAAAGATTCTCTGTAGTAGAGAATCTAGAATTTAATGAATATGTTCTGTTGATAACGTGAATGAATGTATTTGTGCTTTATCTCAATTTTATATTATACCATTGTTGTGATCTTACTCTGTCCTTCCTACTGTCAAAAATACTTCATGTTCTCCCACCATAAGAAATATTATTTTTATCATAATAACATATAGTTTTATCCTTCTGTGAGGTGGAACTTATTTATAGACAAATATCCATTTCATTATCCAGAGTCATTCACTGAACTCTTCTGGATCCAAGCGACTATGAAACTCTGGTAAGTCAATCTTCTCATTTAAATCCCTATTTCTCATATGATATTATATGATAAATCTTCAGTGTTTTGATTCTTCATAACTAATGGGTGGTTTGTTTAATGTGACCTTGTTTTAATTCCAGGTGCACTCACACTCTTGACCCTTACACAAGTGTACGTATCGTTTCAATACTATTGGACTTTTGAGTCCTGATTGTTGATCCCACAAAGAACAAGGGAATTAGACATAGGAAAATTTCTAGCCTACTACGTTTCATTTTTAGCTTGGAATTTAAAAAGGGTAAAGTTTTACTATCTACTCATACTGTATTGCAAACTAATATAAAAGTTTAATCCTATAGAAATTTTACTTAACCTAATTGGATTGGTGATTATCAAGTTATAAAGTTACCTTCCCTTGCAATGATATAATGTAGCGTAAGAAATGAAAATTGTAAATTGTAAATGTAGCTAGTGATAAATAGGAGCAACTCTCTTCTTTACCCTCTCTCGAGTGCATAAAGAAGGTTGGTTATAATGAATTTAGTTCCTTAAATCCCTTTTGAACCCATCTAAGATTATTTCCCTAACATTTGCATCTCTCTACAAAATATTTTCACATACACTTCATAGTTCAACATGAATAACTAAGTTTTTCTACCATATCTCTCCTAAGTCATTCTAGATCATAACACATTTTAACTATTCACTTGACCAGAATGAAATGTAAATAAAGACTAGAAAGTTAATAAACTCATTAAGAATTTACCAACAATTTGGAAAGCATTTTTGCACTCCTACATATCCAACTTATTCACCACGACGAAAGGTAAAAAGAACTGCACATAAACTATAGATAAAACACTAAAAAGCTTCATTAAAAATAAGAGAATTCACTAAATAATTGTGCTTACAGAAGTACAAGAAATCCAACACATGATACTTATCTTTCTCCCATTTACAAAGCTTTAAGAATGTTCCGCCAAAGATATTCCAAATCTTTGCTGCTATTCTGCAAGCTCTCCTCATTTCACAACTCAAAGACTCTCCAAATCCCTAACTTATACTTGCTTTTTCTCCATCCAGCAACCTCTCTTACATACCTCCAGGTTAGCGCACTATAGCCCCCCTTTTAAGACTCAGTTTAAATCACCTTTAAGCCAGTCGAACAACTCCCCACGTCTTAGGGTCAAACTACGCAAGACTGCCTCAAGCAGTTTTTGGCGCCTAGGCGCTACAAGGCTGGCGCCTAGCCGTTACAGCGCCTAGGTGTTAGTCTCTCGGTTTGGCTAGTTAGGTATAGTAACCCATAAATCTGGCGCCAAGGAGACCATAATTTTGGTGCCAAGGTGCTAGTGAAGTGGAACCTAAGCGCCAACCTCTCGGGTTCTTAGTACTGGGACTGGCACCTAAGAGCCCAAGAATTCCGACGCTTAGGCACTAGTCTCTTGTAGCCTCCTTAGCTCTAAGTCTCCTCCACTTTGCTCCACTTCTAATACCTGTTATACCTGCAAGAAAAACATAAAAATATATTTCTTTAAAATGCAATTTCATCTATAAAAAATGTACAAAATAAAAAGGAATTTAAGCATTCTTTTATACATATCAAAATCCCCCAAACTTATACATTACTTGTCCTTAAGTAACACCAAAATTTTAGTAACAAATTTATTTAATTTGAAGGAGTGGGTTTAATTAAAATTATCAACAATTTGTCCTCAGGAAACTCATAGTGTAAAATTAAGATAACTCTAGTAAATAAGTCTAGTCCAAGGGTGCAAGAAACATTGCATCCAACTAAGAAATCTGGATTCCTATTTACTTCAAAAAGAAATGATCACTTGTTGAACATGGTATATTAGATGGTAGAAAAACAAAATTTAAACACTCATTTTAAAAAAATTTACTAATACTTCTTAAATATTACGAAGCTTAGGAATATAGTGAAAATTAAAATTTAAAAAGAATATAGTGAAACCAATTTTTGATAACGCTTCTTCTCAAGCTTCTCCTCACTTTATATTTTCTTTTAATCTCTTTTCTTGCTTTAGGATGTCGATTTAAATCCTTAGCATAATTTTATGACGATTATTATATGTGGATAAGCTTTTTAATAGTTTTGAATTTGACTATCATCTCTCTAAAGTAAAACAAACCACTATCTTCTACTATTTAAGTTTTTCAAAAGATAAGAAGTACTAGTTGAAAATATGAATTTATAGATGCTCAGTTCTATTAAGTATATATCTAAGTGTACCTAATTTAACAAATATATGACTCTTTTCAAAAATAAATAGTTAATTCATTTTTTCTACCAGTTGAACTACAATATAACTTACACACTGATCTAGTCTTATTTACATAGAATTTAACATAAAGAAACTATGTCTTTCCTTTCTCAACTTTGTGATAATTTCAAATTTAACTCCACATTCCTCAAATCTACTAAAACATAACAGTTCAAAGACAAGTTACTAAGGAAAAATAAATCTAAAAGATTTTTCTTCCCTTAAACTTATTATTTTATCATATTGAGCAATTTAAAAAATGAATATAAATGGGAGAAAATAGGACATAAATAATTCCTACCACATGTGTTTATCATCAAGATGAACAGGTATATATAGGGCAAACATATATGAAGTAGAAATTAAACCAAAGCTATACATGGTTTGAAATGAAACTACACCAGAGAAATCATAAATATTATAACAGGTAAATAAAAATAAGTCCACAATAATAAATATTAATTGATCAAAAGATTTTAGTAGTAGCAGTAGAAAATAAAAAATAAAGTCCAGTACATCCACATAAGAGAAAATAAAAATAGTATCCAGTTATCCACAAAAAAGATAAATAAAACTACTTCTCTTCCTCCTAATCATCCTCTTCTTCTTCATCCTCATCTTTTTCTTCTTCTTCTTCTTCATCATGTTCCATCAACTAGTTGTGCTCATAAATCTAGTAAGGTGGACTTACTGGGAACCCCACTAAGTTGTCTTTAGTGATCCACTAATTCATTCTATACATCTCCACTTGAGCAGCCTGAGAACTGGCGACATGATCATATTAGCTTTTAATCTGCCAATCTAAATGCTCCATATGGTCAACAATATTGTAGACTTCAATCTGGATAATGAAGATGTCATCCTTTAGCATCTTCAATCTCTCTAACATAGAATCTGTGCTCAAAGAGAGATGAGGTTGGGTATAAAAGGTGGAAGCCTGAGAAGAGGAATAAGGCTGAGAAGAACTCACTACACGTCCAAAGGTAGTGTGCTTACTATATAAGATCTCATTGGGCTTGGCAACGGACTTCAAAGGATGAAGCAACTCCTCTCATCCCTCAAAAGTAACACCTGAATGCTGAGAAAGAACAAAAATAGGGGAAAGATGTCCTAATGTTAAAGTGGATCCCCCTTTGTAGCATTGATAATGGAATGAAAATCAGAGCTCCTATTTCTATAGATTTCAGGATTTAGATGCAGTAGTTGAGAGAAGCTCTCTCTCTCTCTCATAACCTCACTCAAATTGGTGGAGGGTAAGAGTTTGGCAGAAATGAAGTAATGTCAAGCCTTGGAAGATGTATTTAATTTAGATGAAGAAAAATGCACATTATGGTTATTCCTCACCTTCCAAACCCCTCCCCCATTGGTTAAGAATCTGATGATCTCATCTAACTCAGAATCAGTAGGGATGAAGTTGGAGTAGAAACACCCAGGGACATCTCCCAATGAAAATAATGCATCAATTTGTGAAGTGAAGATATCCACATGCTTCTCCCTCACAAATACATAATTGTCAAAGGCATCGGGGAGGTCAGCTTAGAATTCACTAACCACATAAATCACTGCTATAGAAGTAGTGTAACAAAAATTCTTCCAGTTATACCTAAGAATTATACTTTCCACTGCTCCCCCATGGCTAATGAAACCCTTTTAGCAATTAACTTCTTCGACACTAAACATTCATTGTAACGCTCTTCAGCTTTAGAGCTTACAAACTTTTTTTTGTCATACGAAGACTTGGATTTGCCTCCTTTTGTTTTGGGAACCATAGGAAAGTATTAACAATGAAAATCCAAAGGAATGTGGCTAAGAATTGATATGGATGCAAACAATACGTAAGTTATGGGCTAAATCAAAATTCTCCCAAGAAATCTCTAATTCCACCGTCTCCACCAAAAATCTCGAAAATCCCAGATGAAAATTGAAAGAATAAGCATAGGGAGTGGATTTTACCTCATGGAAGTGATTTCCACTCACTAAAGCTTCAAGAATAGAGCAAAAATGGAAGGCAAAGGGGAGCCCTAAATGTTACATTTTAGCTACCAAAGAAGAGTCGGGGAGGAGATTTTGTGAAAATGACCTGAACTAACCCGGTTTATGACATATATTATAACAAGTGGGAGTGGTTCCTAGGCGTCGCGATAGCAACTTCTAGGCACTGCTTTCCCTATAGTGGCACCTTGGCACTAGATTTTATCACCGCCTAGGCGCCAAATCCACTTCTGGAGCTTATGTGCCAGGGGCACTAAGACCTATGCACTCGGCCTAGATTTGGTCCTGGTCTCATAATTTGCAATATTTGAAACTCTCCAAGTTATTAATCATACATACTAAGCACACATATAGTATCTTATGCTAAAGATAAATGAGGATCACTCATCCCCCTTCTCATCATATCTCCCTTGTTTATTTATATATCTCTAGCGGAATCGCCTTCTATTGAATGCTGGGTACTTTTACATATTTTTATAAGGAAATGTTTGTCCATATAGCACCTTTATTATTGGCTTATGTATTGCCAACCTCTAAGTAATATATTGTCCAATAAAGTATGCACTTCTGTTAGTTCAATGAAAATATCATCCACACACCCCTCTAATAGCTGGCCTACCAAACCATCATGATAGAAGAACATGGTCAGAAATAGGAAGTAAAAATTTGAGATGGATATGTCCTATGCCTAAACTCATCATGTCTCCTGTAATCCTTATGTTCGATTGAGAACTAGGGTGAAGAGGACTAGTTTGATCCTATACCATCAAAAGACATACTAAAGTCCAATCACAAAGAGAAGACTAAGGATTCGTCTCCCTCAAATCACATAATCATAATAAAAACAAAGAAATTACCACATGATCATAAACATAACACTCCAATAAAATCAATCTACAAAATAACAACAATAACAATCAAAAACACAAACTTATAAATTTAGGTTGTCTCCCAAGAAGCACTTAGTTTCATGTCATCAACCTGACAAATCTAGATATTTATTCAGAATGACCCAACATTAAAATCTCATTTCTCATCGGTCGCTCTCCTCCTAAGTAGGGTTTAAGTCTCTATCCATGCACTTTGAACACCCTCCCACTCTTAGGATGTTTAATATCAATTGCACCAAAAGGATAAACTTTTGCTACAATAAATGATTATGTCCATATGGACTTAAGTTTTTCAATAAATAATTTCAATCGTGTACTATACAATAAAATCTCTCGTCCAAGCTCAAAATCTTTTTAAGAATCTTCTGAACGCGTCACTTTTTCATTTTCTCTTTATAAATTCTCGCATTTTTATAAGCTTCTTGTCTATTGTCATCAATTTCATTTAACTATAGTAATATTTTTTCATCAGCTTCCTTCATATTGTAATTGAACTATTTAGCAACCCAATAAGCTTTATGTTCTAATTCCACTAGTAAGTGAAGCTTTGCTGAATATGAGCCTATATGGAGACATGCCTAAAGGTGTTTTATAAGCAGTCATATAAAAACCCACAATGCAACATCTAATCTCAAAGACAAATCCTTTCTATTAGGATTGACAATTTTTTATAAAATCCTTTTGATTTATCTGTTAGATACTTCTGCTAAACCACTTGATTAGAGAAGTTATGCTCTATAAATCCTATTTTTAATTCCATACTTGGTAACTAATGACTCAATCATTCTATTCTTAAAGTGGCTTCCCCCATCACTAATGATTACTCTCGGCATACCAAATGTATAAAAGATATTTTTCTTTATAAATTTGGCTACACTATGAGCATCACAATTTGGTATAGTCGCAGCCTCAATCCATTTTAAGAAATAGTCCACAACTATCAAAATATATAGATTCCCTAATAAAGGTACAAAGAGTCCCATAAAATGTAAACCCCATACATAGAAAATTTCAATCTCTAAAGTAAAATTTAGGAGTATTTCTCCGCGCTTAAAAATATTACCTACTCTCTAGCATCTATCAAAAGATTTAATATAAATATTCACATCCTTAAGTAAAGTAGGCTAATAGAATATATATTATAAAATATTAATAACAGTTATATATACGCCAAAATGTCTCCCAAATTCAAAATTGTGAAATTTCCTAATAACTTCATGGGTTTCTTCTATGGGTATACACCTCTTAGTCACCCCATCCTTACATTTTCTATATAAGTATGGGTCATACCAAAAGTAATATCTGGCTTCATGGATGAATTTCTTCCATTGATTGTTTGTCAAACCATATGGCATAATTTCACTAACAATGAATGTCAGCATACCACGGAGTGTGCCATTCAGTTGCTCATAATGAAAACTTTCATTGAGCTCATCTTCATATTCATATGAATTCCCCTGATCCAGTCTTAATAAATAGTCTGTTATTTGATTCCCAATACCTTTCCTATCCACCAATTTGATATAAAATTCTTGCTTTAATAGGATCCATCTGATTAATCTTGGTTTGGCATCCTTTATCGAAATCCGATGCTGAATATCGTAATGGTCAATATAAAAAATGCATTTAGTTTCAATCAAATCGGGCCTAAATTTATTAAATGCATATACTATAGCCAACAGCTCCTTCTCAATAGTAGTATAATTAATTTGAGCTTCAATAAGGATCATACTAGCATAGTATATAGCTTTAAACATCTTATCATGTTGTTGTTCTAATACTGCCCCGACAACATTCTCACTTGCATCACACATTAACTCGAGTGGTTTCCCCTAGTTAGTAAAAGGAGTCGTGATTAACTATTCTTTCAAAGTATTAAAGACATTTAGACAATCTTGGTCAAAATAAAATAGAGCGCCCTTTTCTAAGAGATGGAATAAAGGTTTAGCAATTTTAGAAAAAATCCTTATTGGCATAAAGATTTAGCAATTTTAGAAAATCCTTAATATATCACCTAAAGAATCCAGCATGTCCCAAAATGCTTCTAACTCCCCTCACAATAGTAAGTGGGGGATGTTTTTCAATAACTTGAATTTTTGTTGGATCCACATCCATCCCTATTTTATATCCTAACTGAATTCCTCCTGAGCTCATAAATTGACACTTCTCCTAATCGAGAACAAGATTGGTCTAGCATCTTAGTACTTTAGCCAGATGACCTAACTAAGAGTCAAATGAAGAGCCAAATATTGAAAAATCATCCATAAAAACTTCTATTCCTTTCTCTATTAGGTCACAAAAAATTGACATCACGCACCGTTGAAACGTAGCAGGTGCATTGCATAACCCAAAAGACATTCTCTGAAAAACAAAAGTCCCATAAGAACTTTTGCATGTTATTTTATCTAGATCCTCTGGAGCAATAAGTATCCAATGATACCTAAAATATCCACCTAAAAAGCAAAAAGATGGATGGACAACTAGCCTATCTAACATCTGATCCAGAAAGATTAGCCCACCCCTCTGGCTTAATCCTAATAATTATAGCTGAAGTGTAAAATTCCAAATTACAATTTTGTCCCTAGGTTTCACAACCTCAAACCTCACATATTTGAATTCAAATGGTCATGAAACATTGTTGACCTATTACTCATAGGCTAATTAAGACCTCATAGGAGAATTTATATTTTTCTGATTTTTTTATGTTTTAGTATTATTTTAGTCCATAATTATGAATTTTTAATATTAATTAATTTAATTAACCAAAGCATGTTTTCTATCTTAGAAAAATTTCATGGTGTTCCCATAAGTCAGAGGACTACTTAAGGTAATTTCATGATTTTTTTAATTATAGTTTTAATTTTGTGATTTTTTTATTGCCTTTAATAAGTAAATCAATATAAATATATATTTTCTTTTGAAAATTCACTTTTTACTTTTACTTTAACTTTTCGGACTTCGATAAACAAAGAGAACTTGAATTTATGTTTTTCTGATTTATTTTATTTTTTATAATTATTTTAATCAATAATTTGTAGCAATATAGAAAAATATATTTAGATACATAAAATACATTTTTATATCTTAAAAAATTTGTAAAAGTATTTTTAAGTTGTTTTCTCTAATTAGGGAAAAATTTGTGATATTTTGAAACATATTTATATTTTTGTAATTTTTAATTATTTTTAATCATTTTAAATTAGGTAACAACCTTGAAAATACATTTTTTTATTGTAACTTCAATTTTATTTTTCTAAGTGCCTCTAATCTCAAGGAGTTCATCAACTTGATCTTGTATTTTTCTAGTTTTTCCTTTAATTTTTTATGATTATTTTAAGTAAAAATTACCATTTTCTTAAAAAAATCATTTTTACATCAAAATAGGTTTTGTGACTTTGAAGTTTTTTGGGAGATTTCTAAAGTGATTATCTTGAATCAAAGGTATTTTATGACATTTGATCATTATCTAAATTTGTATAATTTTTTTAATTATTTAAATAGATAAGTATTAGGAAATATATATATATTTTTTATTTTTTTAAAAAATGCATTTTTATTTTTATTGATGCCTCTGACCTTTTTTTTACTCAGAAGACTTCATATCATATTTTTCTGATTATTCTTTTGTTTTTTTAGAATTTTTTAATTAAAATAGAGGTGATTAACTTGAATAGTTAGGGACTTTGAGTTAGGGGTGTTCTTTGATTTGGAAAAATCAAGGAACATCCCTAATAACATCGTCAATAAACCTAAAAATATCAAGCCAAGTTGATTAATATTTAATTAATTATGGATTAAACAAGTTTTAGAGTAAATGAATAATTAAAAATAAAAAAGTATATAAATATTTTTAATTTTGGGTTCATTATATTTTTGTTTGTTTGTTGATCATGGGGTTATTATTATTTTATTTTTACAATTTTTCTACACCAAGATATGATTTATTGAAGTTAGATTTTATTTTATGTATTTAATTAAATAAAAAATCTCATATTTTCCTACTTATCCACATCCGCGACAAATGCATCCTTGGCAGCTCCAAAGCCCCGCGTGTCGCTCCCTTATCGGTCGCACTTTACAAGTAGGTGCTGACTCGTCCCGCGATCCCATCTGTTGAATCGAATCGATACTCCGTCTGAGCGCATCTCCGTTGCTCGTTTTAAATACACGAAAATGAACGTCATATTCTTCATCACAAATGATTCATAACCCATGAACCTTCCAACTTCTTGTCCTAAGATTTCGCTCGATACTCAACCAAATTAAGTACGCTCTGTTCCTACACCTTCATCTAAGTGAGACAAACACATCTATATGGCTAGGTGGACATGAATAGTTCATTCTCTTAACAATGTTCCAAAATGAGGAAAAATTAGGGATTTTCAAGCTATACCATTGCCCAAGAGGTTAGGCCTCAGTTGGTTTCATTGAGAAGCTTCACCTTGCGTCCACGAACCTCCTCCAAGTGTTAGTTTCCTCTGTGGTTGGGTCTAGATATGAGCAAGACCAAAGGGTGAGTCGGGTTTGGTCTAGGGCTATGGTAAAGGGCTCGAGAGAGAGTGATTTTGATTGGGGAAGTGATTTTAGGCTATGGGGAAGCATTTGGAAGAATCAATTTGAGGTTTTATTGAGATTGATGAAATGGCCAAAACTACCTTATAGCTCGGGCATTGGGCTTGATTGGCCAAGACAAGAGATCCAAGGTGGGACTTATGTAGGGGGAATATAGGGGTAAGAATCCAATTGGGGTGAGCCACATTGGATGAGCTCAATTTTGACTTTGACACGTGGTGGTGCTTCTCGGCCTTAGGTTTTCTGACAGCAAAGTTGGTCGACCAGGCCATGGGAGGTTACCATGTGGTCGTGGGAGCTCAGGAGTGGAGATTGATGAAGCCAATTGGGTTGGATCGTGGGTACATGTGTTTAATCAAAGTGGAAATGTGGTTATGCTAGGTTTGGGGGCTTGGGCTAGGGTCATGGAAATGGAATTGGCTCACTTAACATGGTGGCTAAGGCTAGTGGAGGTCAGTTGGATTAGTAATGGTCAGTCCTCATCTGAAATACCAAGTCTTAATCAGGGTTTAAAATGAATCATGGAAGGGGCTAAACACCATGGGGGGAATCATTAAAGCACCACCTCCTTTTACCATTTAGGGTATGGTGGACTTTTCATGACTCACATGTGCCTTGGAGGAGGTATCATCGCTTGCATGGGGCTTTTTCCTTTTCATGGGAAAGGAATTTAGGCAAAAATGAGCATTACCATGAAGCCAAATTTGGTTAATTTCAATCATGAAACTTGGAACTTACGGAATGATTTTGTATAAATGGATGATAGTGAGAAGAATTATTCATGATGGAGTGGGCTTTGGATTTTAAAAGGAATTAAAAGTTGGATTTGGAATTGGTCTTTTGAAATTAGGCATGGTTAGCTTTTAAATTTGGGTTAGGATTTGGGTTTGGATTTAGGTTTGATTATATTTTGAATTATTCATGATGGGCTTGAAAATTTTGAATTGGTCATGATGAAGTTTTAAAATTGGTCTTAAAGAGTTTGGATTTAACATATAAGTTCAATTTTGGTGAACTTTGAGCTTGGAGAGGATTTTTCATGAATTTGGGTTTAAGCTCATGTAAATTGGGTTTGAATTTGAAATTGATGGGACTTTAGTTTTAATTTGGATTTTGGGAGAATTTGGTGGAAATTGGGGCATTTTGGTGGATTATGGTGAATTGGGTAATTTAGAGGGGTATTAAATGATTTTGGTGGAAAATTGGGTATTTTGACAATTTTGGATATTTTTAAGAATTTAGAGTTATTTTATCTCTTTGGTGATTTTGGGATATTTTGAGAAGTTTAGCAATTTTTGATTTTAGGGTGGATTTGGGGTTGATTTGGTGGCTATGATTGGTCTTGGTGGATTTTTAGTGAAATTAGGGATTTTGGACAATTTTGAGAAATTTTTTGAAATTTTGAGAATTTTGAGAATTTTGGGACAATTTGGGAATTTTTTTGAGAATTTTGTAATTTTTGGTATTTAGTGGATCTAGGTGAATTTGGTGGATAGGAATGACTTAGTAAGCTTGAGGCAGATTTGGGTAGCTTAGGTAGATGGTGAATTGTAAAGAGGTGCATTAGGGTTATAGTGAGTGGATGGTTTGTGATTGGCCAAGTGATCTATGGTTGCCCTAAAGCCTTATGATCCTATAGAAACTCATTTTTTGAGTCTCTACATGTTGGTCCAACCAAATCAACTAAATCTTAAGAGTTTGCACCACCCATGTATGACTTCTCAAAAGAGAAGCTAGGAAGTGGTTTGAACTCCTAAGGGGTAGGTCCCATTACTAGTCCTCCATGATAGTCAATAGGAAGGTTATATGGCTAGATCCTAAATCCTAGGAGAAAACTAGACCTCACCAAAAATGAGGTCGACAAACATTATCCTTCTTCAATTTGTCCACCCACTTTATTTATTGTGCTCAAATCACTTCAATGGCTTCATCCTTCTGTCTTCCCTTCTAAATGATAGTAGCTAGCATCAAATTCTTTTAATAAATGCTAGTCAATTAGAATATATATATATATATATATATATATATATATATATATATATATATATATATATATATATATGAACAATTTAATTGAGTAATTATTACTTAAACTCAGTTTAAAAATAATTATTAAATAAATTTTATTCTTAGTTTATTTATTTAACTTACATAAAATAATGGAATTCTAGCTACTTTTATTAAAGTTTGGGTGGGTTATTACAAAAACAGGCTTCAAATTTATCTTTACTCGGCTTGACACAACATTCAAAATCACTATCTTTATATTTAACTTAAAATTTTATTAAGGCACTCAAAGTGTTATAATCATTCACAAACTACTCAATTATATCTTGAGTTTGATATGATATAAATAACCTACTCTATCCTTTTTTAGAAAGTATATTAAATTAAACTTCTATCATAAAACTTCCGAGATTGGTCTAAAGCTAAATATGAAAAACTCTTGATATATATATATATATATATATATATATATATATATATATATATATATATATATATATATATATATATTCTTCTAACCCTAATGGAAGGTTAGCAAACATCAATTAAAGAATAGTCACTCCAATGGTATAATTATTCTATAAGAATAATTGATCGTTACGATCTTGGAGTCATATAAAAATTTACTTTTTTTTTTCTTTTTGGAAACACCTATGTTGTGGGCTCCCAAAATTAGGGGGAAAATGATGATCAAAATTATATATTCTCATCCTTAATGGTCATGTCATTTTATAGAAATAAAAAGCTATCCTCTTTTTAAGTTACTATAGCTCTTCTTTATTTTCTAAATACATTCTCTATTATGGAGTTAATATTTCTTCTCATTTTAAAAAGCACATGTCAATTAAAAATTATATTTATGCACTAAGCGTTAACTTTTCACACGTCCTTTGAACAATTTGAAATTTCTTCTTTGCAATCTTTTCTCAAGGGCTATTTAGTGTGTAACTAATAGGATATGGATCTTTTATCTTTAATATATAGTCATTGAAGATTTCATCTCTTAAAATAACATTATTGCTTAACATATTATCCTAACTCAATACACGCTAGCCATTTGAACTCTTAGTATTATCACCCATGATAATTTAGCACTTCATCATAATTGATATCGGCTATAATTGACTTCATGCATGTAGAATCCACATCTTTATTAGATAGGGTGAAGAAAAAAATAGAAGAATAAAAGCATATGTATCTTCTTTGTAATCTTTTCTCAAGGGCTATTTATTGTGCAACTAATAGGATATGGATCTTCTATCTTTAATATATAGACATTGAAGATTTCTTCTCTTTCAAAGAACATTATTGCTTCACATATGATCCTTAACCCAATACACGCTAGCCACTTGAACTCTTAGTGTTATCACCCATGATAATTGAACACTTCATTATAATTGATATCAGCTATAAGTGACTTAATGCATGTAGAAGCCACATCTCTAGTAGACAGGGTGAAGAAAAAAAAAAAGAAGAATAAAAGGATATGTAGATATAGAGTGGAAATGAATGAGAAGATAAAGTGAGAGAGAGAGGGGGGTTGAGAGAGAGAGAGAGAGAGAGAGAGAGAGAGAGAGAGAGAGAGAGAGAGAGAGAGTATGTAAGAAAGAGAGACATTTACTCATTTTTATAGATGACAAGAAAAAAAAGGGAAGAAGAACAACATAAGAAAAAATATATATAATAACATAATAAAGAAAGAAGACTGAAATTTCATTCTTAGTGTCAAGCCTATTAGCTTGATTTCATATAAGTATAAATTCAACAAGGAAAATCCTTTTAGGGAGTTCAACCCAATTGAGATTTTAAGGAGATATATTTGATTTCCAGAAAGCATCAATTTCACCCTTTCTAATTTTATGTAATATGTATCTCGCATTACATAAATAGTGAAAGAAACCTTTTGTTTATTATAAGAGTTGTAGAAAGTAATTATAATACTACCATAATCCTTGCAAGTATAATTAATAATGATGAACTATAATAACATTGACATACACATCACTTATTGTTAGTCATGGATAAAGCCAAGACTAAAATTGTTTCTCAAATCTTCTATTAACCTAAATGACTATTTCTCTCCTCCAAATGTTTCCAAACTAAGGAAACAAAAAGTTCTATTTGTGCTCAAACTTTAGGAGTTGTTAGGAGGGCCTATAAGATGAGCACGTTAGAGAAATGTTGCATTTCCACATTAAATATACAACAAATTTTAAAACAAATTTTAAATAAGACATTGTATTAATAACTTCTAGCTTGAATTCTCAAAAAATTAAGATGTTAAAGGATTACATTTATGAGTAGTAAGGAATTTTAAAAGTCCCAATTAACTTATGGTAGGTTGAAGCATATCCTCACAAAACATTCTTGGATTTTTTACAGAGATTTATCAAAAGAAACATCATCAATGCAATATATGGATACATTTTACATCATTAGTGGAGAATTATGAGTCATAAGATCTACACCAATTGAGTGTGTGGAATTAGAGGAATTGCGGCGGTTATTATCAAGCAATAGAGAAGGAACCTCAATCTACCACTGCTTGATTGTGTTCAAAGTCAAGGCTACTATTATGGGGACATGAGATCCAATCAAGTTCCAGTATGATGATCCATATTGTCAATATTAATGGAGAGTGAAGAGGATTCAATTTTGAACCGCCTTCATGAACCAAATACAATTATGCAAGGACAATTAAAAAGATAATCAATAGAGTTCACAATGTCACTTTTTAAGAAAGGGGTTCTTGAGCATTAAAAATTGAAATTACAAATCTTACATCTGTGGTTATTACAAATCTTTTTGCCACCATGACCAATTGCTTATTTTCATTAATTAGCAAGGAAATAGAATATGCCTTCCACAAAAGACAACAAGAAGGTGCGTGTTAAAATATCATAATGTTAGAGGAAAGAGTTATAGCTAATTAATGGATACAATTTGAATGAGAATTCCAACCATGATCAACAAAGCAATGTAAAGCACAAATGTATAGGACCATTTAGATATAAAAAGACATCATGGAAACTAATTACTGTATATAATTTATAAATGAATTCAAAACACTTGGTGTGCGTGTGTATTTTAAATGAATGGTTGGAGGCTATGATAAGAGTCATTAACAACTCTCATGTGTATAATCATTCGATCCCGTGCTACAAGGCAGATGCTTTCAAGCGAGCTCGAACCCTTGACCCCAGGAGACTAAAAACCAACTTCGTAGATGCCAACCAAAGAGTGCACGAAGCACATATATATGTATGTACATACATGTACGTATAGATGCATATACATATATATATATATATTGTGTGTGTGTGTGTGTGTGTGTGTGTGTGTGTGTGTGTGTGGCATTATAACACATACATATAGCGGGAGGCTCCGCTAGGGTTTCGCTCGATGGCAATTTCCTTTGTCTTCTTCGTTGATTCATCCACCTTGGTCGGCTTCATCATCGACTTCATCTAATTAGCCGACCTGTTCGGCTACCTTATGCGAATTCGTCAGCTTACATACCTCGATTCGTTTGTGGATTTCACGTGATTTTCTCGTCGCTACCGCAGAGCCCTATCTGCACGAAGGCTCGGCTTCGACTCCCTTTCCTTCAGCTCGACTGCTCAGGATTGAGCGTTTGCACTCGCATCCTCTTCCTATGCTCTCGATTTGCACGCACGAGAGCTCCGATCGCACTCCCGTCCCAATCCCAGTAGCTTGCCGCTGTTCAACTCCTAATTCTGTGGCTTCTGTTCCTCCTCAACCACCGACTACTTCAGTTTTAAACCTTGAGAAGGCTTATTATGTTGATATGGTTGGTTCCATGGGATCAGATTTGGTTTTCCCTCAGGTTATCATGAAACATATGAAGACCAGGGGGACTGTAACCTCATCAAAAAGGCGAGTAGAAAGAGTGGCCAACTAGCTCTGATCTTCTCTGATGTTGAAGTTTCCAACCTGGTTGATAAGTGCAAATTTACCCTCAATGGGAAGTTTCAATCGGGACATACTAAAATGAAAATCGTCGAAATACTTTTGAAGATCTCAAATTATAGGGACATTAGAATGTTGGTCTCTTTTATGGGAGAAATGTGATGATACAACTATGCAAAGTAGAGAACTATGCCAAAATTTTTTCCAAGAAGTTGATGACAATTGATGAGAAATATATGAAATTGCTCAAGTGGTCTTCTGAATTTGATCGTAGCCAAAAAACCCTTATAGTTTCAATATGGTATAAACTTCTTAGCCTAAAGTTGCACTACTTTAATCACCAAATCCTCTATTCTATTGGAGCTATAATAGAGACCAATGAAATTGGACATACCCACCTTCAACCTTCACAGACCTTCGATTGCAAGAATTTTTGTTGAAAGGGATATCACCCTCCCTAATGTTGATGAAATATGGATTGATACTGCCCACAATGAGTATTGGTAGCCAATTGTCACAGAACAAAGACCCTACTACTGAATCACTGTTAAGTCTTTGGGCACACCTCTGCCAAATGCTTCGGGCTCCATCCACAATTTAGATCCAACCTTCCTGTGCATTTGGATTCTACGGTTCTTAACCACCTCATCCAAGTAAAGGAAAATATAACATAAATTTAAAATCTTTCAGAAATGTTGAATGAAAATTTGACTCATCAGGCTATTCCTCACCAACCAATTCAGCAGCTATTTCCCATTGTTGTTGAGGCAGTTCCTTCTCATATCATAAATACTAAGAATTTTGTTGTAGCAGATGCTAACCGAAGTGTTTTGGAACCACCTGATGCGAGAGACGAATGTACTCAAGCCTTGAAGGAGTGCCATGATCAAGCAGTGCTGTAGTTTGAGACTGCTCAGCAATTTGCATATCTATATACCCCCAAGGTGAGCTCTCCATCGAAGATCCACCAATTCAGCAGATGGGACAACCATTGGCAGATGAATAGCAAGTTCACAAATCTAAGAAGAAAAAAAGAATACTAGAACTCCAAAATTTTCAGGATGAATGTTTGATAGTTTAGGGCAAAAATCCACATCTCAACTTGTTGGACTCCCTCCCTAAATCCAGTGGAAGTGGTAAATCGACCCACCACAATTAGGAGTATTTCATAATTTTTGGGGTATATGAGTTTTTTCAAGTCTCTTTTTCGAGTGAGTTACATTCTCTGTGTGAGCTCTTAGTACCCAATCAATAAAACATTTGTATATTTCCTTTTACCAATTTGCCTTTTATTAATATATATATTACACGATTTTACTGATCAATGAGTGGAAATAATAATGCACATTTAGACTTATTTCTTCACCTAACATGCATGTGAGAATGTAAAGCCACAACATTTAATAGAAGGTATGGGCATGAAGCTTGATTCTGTTTAAGATACTGATCGCTAAGAAAAACAAAACTAAACACTGAACTCTGACAACAGACCTTCATCCTGAACTACAAGAATTTTGCGATCATACAGCCTACTTTCTTAACAAATTCACCCTTGCTCAGAATTTCAGAGCAAGGGATATTCTTAACACCAAAGCAGTATCAAAGTCCTCGAGGTTGCTATTTATATTACAAAAAATCGAAGGGACCTCTATTCTAACAATATTTGCTAATTTTAAATAGAAAATTTTCTACAAACTGCGAAAATAATCAAATAAATACTCTCCTTCATACAAAATATTACATGCATGCACATAAAACAGCAGTGGAATAATGTCAAACAGTCATAACAGGTACATGCCACGCCCTTGCATCTCCAGTGCCGTGGTAAGCATCTCGTTGCAAAACTGGTCTTCTGGCTTCAACCATAACGCCTGCTCTCCAATCAAAACATTGCGATACATTTGTGAAGTGAATTAAACTGATAACTATGCTTTAACTAACAGGCTAATTGATGCATTACAATATTTTCATGGAAAATATTTGGGCCAAAATATCAAGATCAAACATAGGATGAGTTTAAGAATTATTGGATTTACTTTAAGAGTGTAATGTATGATAAATCGATCAAAATTTATGTTAGACAACTCGAAGCTAATCTAAAAGTAGTGAGAACCAAAAACAGTGTTGTAAATTCACAAAAGCCAAACAGGCAAGCACCTTCTAAAACTCTATATGATGCTTTGAATCATGTGTCTTTTTCTATATTTGAACCTTTGAGATCATTTTTTATGTTTGAGATAATTTTAAATGGTAGTCAGATTTGGGGACACAAACATACATGGAAAAATGCCTCAACATTTCAAACTCGAGAAAACTTCTTGGTTACAATAAGAAACAAAGATATTGTATTGCTACAGATCCGAACATGGGATCCAAGCAGACAACTAATAAGACTAACATAACCCTCAGTAGATTGATATGAATTAAATAAATTTAGTTCAGAGAATTAGTTGAAACAAGAAAAAAAGAAAGCAAACCTTGTGATAATAAGTAACTGCAGCATCCAAGTTATCCTGAAAATAGAATCACCAAATAGAGAACATAAATTCAGCAATCTAATAAGGAATGCACAATTACGGTAATTTAGTGAGCACAAAATATAATAACGTAAGTAAAGCATTCAATCAATAAAATATATTTACAGGAACTCAATTTTGCTGGAATGCATTCCAGCACAAATTATAATCATGTTGTAATTTGGATGGATAACTGGAATATGGCTGAAACCAAACAATCAAAATAGGCTAGTGAAAATGGCAACTATGATGACAATATTTCTGCATCACTAGAGCATCGAAGCCATTAATCTTAAGCTGTAGTCTTATTCTAACCTTAATAAACATATTGGAATTAACTGGATGTTAAAAAATGAAAAAAAAAATAAAATAAAAAATCATAAAGTCTGTCCAAACGGTTCAAATAAGATTAATGATGACAATGGAAAAAAGGGTGTCTTATAGCTTTACAATTTACCCTCATCAATGAAATCAATTACTGACATTTTTGGTTGCCAGAAAAAGATGAGTTGTCGGAATTTCTAAGCAGAATTCAGGTATAAAAGCACTAAATTTTCATGCTGTTTTATTCCTGCCACCAAAAGTAAAAAGTAAAAGATCTTCATAAAAGCTGTCACCTTCTGATAGAAAATTTCGGCAATATTAACAACATAGACTCATTCTCCTTTTCAGCTTTCAATTTTATTCAATAGAAGTGTTATAAGGGACTGCACTGAAAATTTTTGGAAAAAGTAGCATGGTCCGTACATGCCCCTGTCTCAATCAGTTTTGGCACATCAACAAGCATGTAAAGATCAAATAATCTAGATATGAGCTCAGATGTTCATCATCAAAGATTGAAAATTTTCGGACAAAAATGTAAACTTCAACTGCCCATTTTTATGTATTATCAGATTTAGGACTAGATGTTGGAAAGGACAATTTTGCTATGCACTAAACACCAAATCAAGGCAAGATGAATGAGGAATAGAAATACAAATTTAAATTTTCTGACATTTGAGATTAAAAAGGTCAAACTTTTGTCATTATCCCAATAAAATTTTGCTCATGATGCCTTGTAGTCAGAAATTAGCATAGAAAAGAATACACCATCATATAAGGTACGGTATAGCAGATACTGATCTGCCTTCAAATACACTTCGATGTTGTTGTACAAAAGATTACTATAATTTCATCCAAGGTAAAGTAATGCTGAACTATAACATCTGGTTGCAATATTAGGCAGAAAAATTTTCAAAGAAATGATGATACCATTAGATGATGAGTATATGCAAGACCAGCAAATGCACTCAAGCTCCGATTGGAAAGAGCAATGGCTTTTTCATAACTTGACACAGCCTTGTGATACATCCTGTGAAAAAGCCACCTATCAATAAGGTTTAATACTCCTTTAAAAAAAAGCCACAGAAGTATTGAAATTTCCAATGTATCCTAATTAAAATATCAAATTCCACCATAAATTCCTACTCGTATGAAGTGAATTCATACTTTAGTTTCCTTTGAACATGAGCAAGGTTCACCAAGGTTGGCACCCACATGTCATTCAAAGAAGATGCAACATCAAACAAAGTCATTTCGAACCATTGAGCAGCTTTCTGATATCTGCAAACATAACAAAATCCAATAACGCTTTCAGACATGTTCTATTATTAGAATAAGCATTTCATGAAACAAGCAAGGCATGGCATATTATTTTTATTCTCGCTAAAACTTTTTATTAAATGTGTTCCAGTGTGTTGAGTTGAGTTTGGGAGGCCGGTGTGGAGGAGGTGGTATTGTAACACTAAAAGGGTACTCGACACTAAATCTTCCACATTTAACTTCTAAATCACAAACACTGTAGTCACATTTTGCCATTTATTCTTCTTCTCATAAACACTAAATCTTTCAAGTCACTTAATTAGGCCTTTTGGGTAAAATATTTAAAATTAACAATAAAGTTTAATCTTGCAATGAGGAAAAAAAATTG
Organism: Papilionanthe hookeriana x Papilionanthe teres; assembly: GCA_022702705.1. NCBI lineage: Eukaryota > Viridiplantae > Streptophyta > Magnoliopsida > Asparagales > Orchidaceae > Papilionanthe > Papilionanthe hookeriana x Papilionanthe teres. The sequence continues at coordinate 47,280,873 of CM040436.1, read as the reverse complement.
AAAATTTATTATTTATCCAACAAAGGTCAATGTTTTGGCTAATATTTTAGACTTTTCAAATATTTCAAAAAGAAATACATTTATTTGATTATATAATTTTATTTTAATGTCATACTATGCTTAGGCAAGTGTCCCAAGCATGAGACAGCAATTGAGTCGGTTGGGTGCTTGTTGACCCGGTACAAATTAGATATGTTGAACTAATTGACAGATATCAAAAATATAAAAAAAAAATTGATATTAGCACAGGGGATAAGAATGGAGGAATATAATCATATTGGATAGGCTACATTTTGCAGTATTGTAATAATGTTATAACTATTTGACCCTTCAACCAATTCAATATAAACAAGATCAATTTCCCATTGGCCAACCATAGTGAGTTTAACCAAGTAAAAAAAAAGAAATAAAGATTAGAAACATTTTCATGTTTCTTCTAGCCCATTACCATTGAATGTAATAGGAATTATTTGTTTATATTTAAATTGATTTGAATGTAATAAGAATAAAAACTTTTAACCATAACTAGGATTTAATTTCTCTATATATAAAACTATACATATGAACTTAACTTTCAAACATAACTAGGATTTATTTCTCTATATATAAAACTATATGCATGAACTTGGATTATTAAACAATGAAGTTGGGAACAAATTAAAGAAAAATTCATGGATTCCTTTTTAGCCTCTTAGTTTTTTTGACTTAAATGATCAAAAACCCAATATTTTGAGACATTGATACTAAAAAGTTGAGGTTTTCTTATTTTGATACATTTTTATATTGTCTTTCTATTTTTGATTGACTTACACTACTTTGTTCTCGTTTAAAATTTATCATTTTCTTGCAATTATTAACTTAAATAATAAAATCTCTATAAATCTTCTTAAAATTTCATTAATGTGGTTTAGCTATATCTCCGCAACCATTCCCTATATTCCTCTGCATTGCAATTATCCATCTTCCTATGAAGTAAAATCCGAAAGAAATAAACTTACGACTTGATAATATCAATAGTCCATCTTTTTAACTTGTCACTGCTTGTATTTAATAATGCCAATATAGTATGAAAGGAAAATCCCTTATTTTGAAAAAAAAAAATACGTACTCTGCTATTAATGACTAGATAGTTCCAATAAGCTCATCAATTTTCTTCTGTCACTTTGCAATCATACTCTACATCTCTTCACAATGCAATTTTTTTTTCTTCGCATGAAGTAGAATCCAAGTAAAAAATATACCTAGAATTTTAAAATATTAGTAATCTCCACCTCACAAATTCAATTTGATTTTTTCAATGCTTCCTCTCTCTCCACTAATTATCCCCTATCGCAGCAGGCACCTATTTTCATAAATACCTCAACCCACAACAGTGGAATCCAGATGCGCATAGATCTGAAAAAATCCATATATAACTTTACAACAACAACAACAGCAACAAAGCCTTTGTCCCACTACGTGGGGTCGGCTACATGAATCATTTTTCTCCATTGCGTCCTATTTAGTGTCATATTATCATTTAGTTCTAATAAAATAAAATCCTTTTTTATACAATAAGCCCAAGTCTTCCTAGGTCTACCTCTGCCTTTCTTAACATAAGCCGAATCTAAAACATCTACTCTCTTAATCGGATCATCAGATGGTCGACGTTTAATGTGAACAAACCATCTAAGACGAGTCTCTAATTTTGTCCGTCACAGGAGCTACACCAATCCTATCAAGGATATATTCATTTCGCATCTTGTCTATAAGTGTAACGCCACTCATCCACCTAATCATTCTCATCTCAGAAACACTTAACTTAGTATTATGCTTCTCTTTTAAAGACCAACATTCAACGCCATAGAGCATTGCAGATCTCACCACCATCTTATAAAATTTTCCTTTCAGTCTAAGCGGTACTTTTCTATCACACAAAAAGCCCCAGGCATTCCTCCACTTCAACCATCCAACTTGAATTCTACTATTAACATACCCATATACATCACCGTTGCTTTGAATAACAGATCCGAGATATCTAAATCGTTCACACCTTTTAATAATTTGATCACCCAAAGTTACACTTCTGTCACTAGTGCTACTACCACTAAAATTACATTCCATGTATTCAGTTTTAGTTCTACTCAAATGAAGGCCTTTAGACTCCAATGTAGACCTCCATAAATCAAGTTTTTCCTGGGCTTTTTCTCTAGTCTTATCCACGAGAAGGATATCATCAGCAAAAAGCATACACCAAGGTACACCCCCCTGTAAATGTCCAGTAAGACCATCCATAACTAAAGCAAAAAGATATGGGCATAAAGCTGATCCCTGATGTAATCTAACAGAAAGGAAAATATTTGGTCAATCCTCCTTTAGTTCGAACACAAGTAACAGCTCTAGTATACATATCTTTAATGACTTGAATATAATCAAATCAAAACTTTTCTTCTCGAGAACTCTCCAAAGGATATCTCTTGGAACCTTATCGTAACTTTTTCTAAATCAATAAAAATCAAAAGTAGATCCTCCTTATTATCTCTGAACTTCTCCATCAAACCTCTCTATAAATGTATAGCTTCCATAGTAAACCTACCTGGCATAAATCCAAATTGATTATGAGAAATCTTTCTAAATATAAATGTTTGAACTATGTATAATATAAAAGTTTTATCATTAAATTCCCTTGAAACTAGGAAAATCAGTTTTGCCAAGATAAAAAATTAATGTTAGCATTGGTTTTTAAAAATGAAAGGCTAGTAGTTATATTAAAATGGGTAAGTTCAAATTTTGTTATGTGATAATGTTCAAATAGGGTCAATTTCTCATATACCGACCATAAGCAGTTAAAACAAGTATATAAAAAAAAAAAAAAACTAAATTGGAAACATTTAATGACTTTTCTAGCTTACTATTATTTATGAATTAAATTTGAACTATTTATTGATTTTTAAATTACCTTGAATGAAATGATAATAAAGATACTTTGAACCTTATGTGGGATTTTATTTCTTTATAGCAAGGTCTTAGATTATTGAACATCAAAACTTATAAATCATTAATAGAAAATATCTATGATCATTTTTCTTAGCTTCTTTGCTCTCTTTCCTCAGGGATTTGACAATCTAATAGCTATGAGAAATTGATATTAAAAACTAAAGGATTTATTGTATTGGCATTTTCTTATGTTTTTATCACTCTATTTTTATTGGCTTGAACTACTCTATGGTGTAACTAACATAAAATTTGTATGAAAAAAAAATTTCCTTATGTTGCTCCAAATTTTATTAATTTCATGCTAATAATGATCTGCATAAAATAATCTCTTGCAATTTTGCCCTTAATTTCATCAATTCGCTTCATTATTTCTAGCAACCATGCCTTTCATCTCTTTATAATGCAATTTCATTACTTCTCATAAAGTATAATGGGAGAATAAAAACAAGATTTCAATAAAATTCATACTCCTTGTACCCCTCCAATAATTCTTTTCAATCTTTCCTCTCTCTCCGCCTTGCATCGTTTTCCTTTTCCAGCCATAAAGGTGGAATTAGTGAAGTTCACCCGTCAAGAGTAAGAAAATTCAAAATATGACTCTGTATAATCAAAGGTTTAGATTTAAATTCTCTTACAACTATGAATATTAGTTTTGCACGGCACCCAACTGCTCACCAACTCCAAATCTTCAATAAGAAATTCTAGCGCAAGTCCAACTATTAAATTTGTATTAAAACTTAAATAATCAACTACCTTATAAAATTGTAGCAAATACCTTAGTTCCGGTTACTAAAACTCTACACAAAAGTGCCAAATAAACCCAAACCTAGCAATATTCAATCCAGTTATGCAAATGATACCAATCCCAAAAATTGAAACATGTGCATGACGTGGTTGGGCATCCTTCCTTTGCTTATCCTAGGATTGTCCCTATAGTTTCTCCTTATATGAGGCCTTTACAAGTTAAAAACAAAAAAAATAATAATAGAAAAAAAGGAGAATCTCTTCTTCCCTAGGACAGATTTCTCATTCTACACAGATTCAAATAATTATTTTATTCTAATTTTTCACAAGGATGAATTCCACTAGCTCTACAATACAAATGAAAAACTCCAGCTCATCCTTCAACAACAATTCAGCAATTTGAAAAAGAGATTTATTTCCATCCAAGGGATATTGTGAAATAAAAATTTACTTCAATTATTCAGTTATGAGTTCATTATTTGCATTAATATTTTCGAAGTACCAAGCGCAATACAAAGAGCAAGGGTTCCTTCTTGTTTCTATGTGCAAAGCACAAAATGATGAATATTATTGCTGGAATTTCAAAGGAATCACATCATGGGTTCATCAAATTGAAAATAAAATAACAAGAATACAAAAGAGAGCCTAAGGCAAGGGTGAAGGTGAAGAACCCTGGCTGTACAGGGTGGTTTGAGAGGCTATGACAGCTGGTAAGTGGAAGGCAGGGAGGACGCAACAGCACTCGGGGGGTAGAAGGGTTTGGCAGTACTGCAGAGGGGTGAGGTCGGCGGCAGCATGAATGGGTGCAGGAGGGATGGCAGCAGTGGGTTGAGCAAGGACGGCTAGCGGCAATGGGTTGAGGAGCACGGAGAGGATCTAGTGAGGTCGGCGACAATTTGAGATGGGTGCAGGAGGGTTGGCTGTGGCGGGTTTAGGTGTACGGTAGGCAGGCAGCAACAGGGGAGAGGGAGGATGGCGAGGTATTAAGAAGATAATCACCACCTCAAAGCTGGATACAACTAGAACAACACATGTCCTCGAGTACAACCTTAGCAATGAAAGAAAAGGCTGACAGTTCTGAAAATCCAAAAGAGAAAAAATAATAGAACCTTTGTCGGCCATTAAAGTGCACGTGACTTTTGAAAAATATAAAATGTAGGTGTACTGTAGGCAGGCAGCAACAGGGAAGAGGGAGGATGGCGAGGTATTAAGAAGATAATCACCACCTCAAAGCTGGATACAACTAGAACAACACATGTCCTCGAGTACAACCTTAGCAATGAAAGAAAAGGCTGACAATTATGAAAATCCAAAAGAGAAAAAATAATAGAACCTTTGTCGGCCATTAAAGTGCACGTGAATTTAAAAAAATATAAATGTAGTTTTATAAAATATGATTTTGGTTTAATATACATATATATATATATATATATATATATATATATATATATATATATATATATATATATATATATATATGACGACTCCACTGTAGGCGGGACCTGTGCTTGCAATTTTTCTCTGGGATTCTAGGCTCTGTGCGAGAAGAGAGCTTCAGCGGCTACTGTTGCTCCCTGCTATTTACTGCAGGGGCTGCTCTGTGCTGATTTACTGCAGGGGCTGCTCGATCTGCGACCTGTGTTCATGGCAGCTAAGTCATCTTATGCGAGAGCTGTGAGCAGCAATTCCCACAAGAACTTGGATCATCTCTTCTTTCCACAAGAATTTCATGACATTGCGGCTGGAAAAAGACAAGATGCTTTTATCAGGCCTATTGGTGTTAAAGATGGGAAACCTGTCGTTATCTTCACCACCCAAAAAATAAAGATTCTATCTAATGATGTTAAGTTCACTTTAGTTGAGAAATTTCAATTCGGTCACCCCAAAATGGATTTAGTCAAGAAATTTTTTGAGAATCTGAAACTCATTGGAGGTTGGAAGTTGGGAGTTTTGGATGACAGACACTTACTTATTAGAATTCAGAAGGAAGAAGATTATGCCAGAATCTTTGCTCAACAATCTGCTTTAGTTCGTCGACACCCTCATGAAGCTTATTAAATGGACTCCGATTTTGACCCATCTAAGAACCTCCTATCGTTCCTATGTGATTCAAACTTCCGGGACTCCCATTTTATTTGTACAATCCACGCGCTTTGTACAACGTTAGCCAAGCTCTCGGTACACCTCTCAGAGTTGATTCACCTACCTTTGATAGGGTCTCGCCAGATGGTGTCAGGGTTCAGGTGGAGAGGGATTTCACTCTTCCAGATGCGGATCGTTTTTGGATTACAGACGGTCAGGATGGGTTCTGGCAGGATGCTGTGGTGGATAACAGGCCTCTCTTTCGCCAGCATTGTAAAATGTTCGGGCACATCAGGGACACTTGCTATAGGCTGCATTCTCCCTCTAAGAAAAGGGCTTCCGGGTCTTCTGCTGCTGTTGGGATTTCCCAACGAAGAGTCGATGCTACCCTGGCTCAGGACAATAGGGTAGTATCTGATGCTGATAACAGTTTAAACTCAGCTGGCAAGGCTGTCCAGGAGACTCCTCAACCGGTTCTACAAATTGTCACTCCGGTGACTACAGTGTTTACAGAACATGCTGGAAATGTGACTACAGTGTTTACAGAACATGTTGGAATCGAGGAGACTCCTCCTGTGGCCCAGGCCGTCCAGGGGGGCTACTTTAGCCGTCCGCGCTAACAGATACATCCAAATTTTCAGCAGGAAAAGAAGAAATCCCCAACTCACTGCCGAACCCACCGGTATGAATCAGCAGGATCAGTCAACGAAAGAGAAAGAAGCAGAGGAAGAAGCAGAAGAAGACACTGACGAAGGATATTGGCAGGTTTATCATTCTCGATGGAAGAAGAAGCCTGGAGATACACTTCTAATTGATGATACATTGGTTACTCAGGGCAATGATGTTGCTTTAAAGAGCTTACTTTATGGATCACCAAGACACAGAGCGAGAGTATCACGTTCTCGTTCTTAGGCTTTATTTGTGTACTTTTTCTATTCTAATCTATAAGATCTCTTTGTTTGCATTGTATCGTAGGGGTATGGCTCCATTTATTGGGCTCTCCCTCGAAGCTTCATGAATCGCTTTTAATTCAATCAATGTCGCCTTGGGCTTTCCTATATATATATATATATATATATATATATATATATATATATATATATATATATATATATATATTGATTTTTGAAAATAATATTTTAAATTTAAAAAAAATAAGAATTGACGAATCTTATTTATTTAATAGTTTAAATAAACGAACATAATATCACAAGTAATGTATCTATCCCGAGGAATAGACGCACTACTTGACGATATGTATCGATTAAATAAACTATATAATTTATAACATCTGTTTTGGTCTGCGAACATTTTATTTTGACTGACAAATTCTCCTACCTAACATTGAAAATTAGATAAGGTTTATATTACCTGGGTTCTTAAAGCTCCCTATAGAGGCGAGCACCTATACTCAACTATCCCACAAATAACCGAAGTCACCTGAGAGAACTCTCGATGATGATCAGAGGTATTTATCTTCATGAATTCAATAGGTTATGGTTTTCAAGGTAGTGTGTAGGAAAGTCAAGTGGGAGAGAACCAAATAGTAACACTTATTTTTGGAATCAAATGAAAGAAAAGTAGAGGATGTCATAGAATAGAGGCGAATCTCAATGACTTCCCAGACTATCCTATTATTGGGCTTTAAATTTGGAAGCGAATTTATTTAAATTTCAATCCTGCCAAAAAATAATTATAGAAATTACATTTGCATAATGACCGGTTATGCAAATAACCTAAAAGATAGGTGGATTTACGTCGTATCAGACGACGACCTCGGAATCCTAAGGCGAGTTAGACCTTACAATAATTACCTGAAAAAAATTATTATGGGACAAAGATCTTACTACTGCAATCATTGTAAAATGTTTGGCCACACATATGATAAATGCTTCAGATTACACCCAAAGTTGAAACATAATATTTCAATACAGGTGGATATAGATAATCTTATGAATGAACCATACGCAAAGGAACAATCTATTCCTGAACATGGTATTTTCGACAATGTTGTTTTAGAGCAAAACGCAAAGGAATCATTGATTCCTCAACATGTGAATTCTACCAGTAATATCAAAGAGGCAACTTTAGATCCTGAAACTTTATTGGAACCTACTAGTATAAAAGTTAACCAGACATATGCGTTGTTTGCTGTCCCCATTCTTCACAATGGAAGCATTCCTACACAACCTGATATTGCTCCCCGTGAACCTAATGAGAACACACCGTTATGCAAGCATATTGAGACCTCTAATCTCTCTCATTTGGTTGTATTAGAAGTTTACTTCAATAAGTTGGCACCACCTATTACTGTTGGTAAAGGTACTCATGAATCGGAGGAATGTCAAGATCAACGTGAGCTCTTCATTGAAATTCCAATAAACGATCAGCTGGATCAACAAGTGAAAGATGAATGGTAGGTTTATAAATCCAAAAAAGAAGAAAAAAAGAATGCCTCACCTCCAGAATCTACAGGATGACAGTTTGATCGTCTCGAGTGGAAGCCCCTCCATAGTTTGTCGCTAGACACCATTCCTGGAACCAGGGGGAGGGGGAGAGGCAAATCCTCCTATCATGATTGACCTCTTCAACTCTTGGTTGAATCTAAGTGTATGCGCTATGTTAACCCGGCCTTAGGAGTTTTCTGGGTTTTTGCTGGTAGTTTTGCTTTGCTTTTGAGAAATTTTTCTAGTTTTTTTTTTACGTATACTTGCATATTTTGGTTCCTTTTTCGAGTCTCGTATACCTTGTGAGTAGGTTCCTAGAACCCGCTCATAATATATATATATATATATATATATATATATATATATATATATATATATATATATATATATATATATATATATATTTGAAAAGCCAAAGGGCCAATTTTATTAAAATTGAAAGAGGTACATAAAAGTGTATGAGAGGACCCAAAAAAGGTGCCCTACCCACACACCCTAAACATTCTAAGAAAGATAAGACACAGATAAGACTCTAAAAGTTAAAAAACATGCAGAAAATAAGTTGCTAGGGGCGAGCCAGCTTGGTCCTGCCTCTACCTCTGGTTCTAATAACGGAGTCAGCTAACGAATTATTTAATGTCATGTCATTCCCCGAAGTAACTAAAGCATCATCCATTAAGATCCCAAGCGGGGGTGTGCCTCCCTTCTTCTTCCTCCAAGATTTATAAACCTGTCATTCCTCCTCCGAAGACAAGCTCATTTGATCAGTGCGGTCAATAGATTGGCGGGCATGTAGTGGAGGATGAGCCCCTTGCTCCTGACTGACAGTAACAACATTCTCATTCTGAAGAGGTGTAAAGCATGTCTCCTCTCCAACTGACGCTTCCTGAGGATGTGAAGCTGCAATGGTTTCTTGATTATCGTACCGAAGAATATCATTTGGAGGAAAACATCCTGCAGTATTGTTTTCAATAGTGATAGAAACTGTAAGAAGCTCATATGAACTATCAGCCAAAACATCATTTAAAAGAACAGTAACAGTATTGTCTCTGGTAGTGGGAGGGAGAGGTGGCATCGTGGCAGCCAATGTTTCAATAGTCTGTGGAGAGCGTTCTGGAGCGGAAGAGGACAAGTGTAAAGTGGGGCAGACCCAGTAGCATTGTACTTGGAGATTTTAGATTCGATATATATATATATATATATATATAATGCTAGAAGGGCGTCGTCGTCGTTCCCCATCGGCTCTGCTAGGGTTTCGTTGCATGGCGAACCCTAGCGACCGCGCATCTCCTCCGGATCGTCTTCGTCGCTGCTCTCCGTGCGCAGCGTAGCGCTAAAGTCCGTCTGCTTCTCATCGAGCTGCGATCGAGCTCAGTGCGTAACTGGAGCTCGCGTCTGGGTCGCTGCTCACCATGCGCCGCGTCGTTCGCGCCTTCCTCCGCGGGCCACTGCGGTGTTGCTGCGGTGCTTTGTTCGCAGAGCTGCTGCGGCACTTCTGCAGCGGCGGTTTGCGGCTGGTTGCTACAGGGTCCTTCTCTGCTTCGTTCGAAACTGAGAAGGAAACAGAGTTTTGAAATCACAAGCTTGACTGTGAGCACAACGAGCTACTTCCGTCAGCGATATTGACAGTGAGCGGCTGGTGCAAGCTTGACAGTGAGCCTCTTCTCCGCCTCTGGTTTGTTGAGCCAACTTCATGGCAGCGACTTCTTCTGTCCCCGTTAATGTGCAGAGTTACACACAACGGGCTAAGTCTACTTTTGCCGGAATTGTAGGCAGGGACAACACCTCCCACAAAAAAGTTTTTGATTATCTTTTCTTTCCACAAGTCTTTCATGATGCGGCGGCTGGTAAAATAGAACAACATTTTATTAGGACAATAGGTGAAAAGGATGGGAAGCCTGCCGTTATCTTCACTACCCAGGAAATGAAGGCTCTCTCTGAGGATGTGAAGTTCACGCTAATTGAGAAATTTCAATTTAGTCATCCCAAGATGGATTTGGTTAGAAAGTTTTTTGAGGATCTGAAGCTCATTGGAGGATGGAGGTTGGGAGTTTTGGATGGCAGACATCTACTTATTAGAATACAGAAGGAAGAAGATTATGCTAGAATCTTTGCTCAACAATCTGTTTTGGTTGTTGGTACATATATGAAGCTTATCAAATGGACTTCTGATTTTGACCCATCTAAAGAACCTCTTGTTGTTCCTATGTGGTTCAAGCTTCCAGGACTCCCCTTTCATTAGTACCAACGAAAAGTTTTATATAACATACGTCAAGCTCTTGGTACTCCTCTCAGAGTTAATTCACCTACTTATGATATGATCTCGCCTGATGGTGTCAGGTTTCAGGTGGAGAGGGATTTTACTCTCCCAGATGTGGATCAAATTTGGATCACGGATGATGCAAATGGGTTTTTGCAAGAGGTGGTGGTAGATAACATACCTCTTTTTTGCTAGCATTGCAAAATGTTCGGGCACATTAGGGACACTTGTTACAGGCTGCATCCTCCCTCAAGGAAAATGACTTCTGGGCCTTCTTTAGCTGCTGTTGAGATTCCCCAACAAAGTGCTGATGCTACCCTGGTTCAAAAGGGGAACAGGGTAGCATCTGAGACTGACAAAGCTGTCGGGGAGACTCCTCAGCAGGCTGCACAAATTGCCACCCCGGTGGCTAGCACCGTGGTTGCTTAACAAGCTGAAAGGGTGGTTCTTCCTCCTGTGGTGTAAACCGCCCATGTGACTACCATAGCTGTCGATTATGACCGATACATCAAAAAATTTAGCAGAAAAAAAGAAACCTCCAACCTACTGCTGCACCCACCGGTAAGTTTCTGCAGACTCTGACAACAGAAGAGAAAGAAACTGAAGAAGAAGAAGTAGAAGAAGATGAAGAAGAAGATGATGAAGACGATTGGCAGGATTACACTTCTCGACGGAAGAAGAAGCCTGGGGATACTCTACTAGTTGATGATACCTTGGTTACTAATGACAATGAAACAGCACTTAAGAGCTTACTCTATAGATCTCTTAGAAACAGAGCGCGAGCAGCACGATCTCGTTCTTAGACATTGTTATTGTTATTTATGTACTGATCTTTGGATTCTTTTGTTAGCTTTGTATCGTAGGGGTAGGGCTTCATGTTTTGGGCCCCTCCGCAAGCTCATGTAACCATTTTTATTTCAATAAAATTGGCCCTAAGGCTTTTCTTAATATATATATATATATATATATATATATATATATATATATATAAGCTAAAATGAAATGGAGGGGAGGGGGGAAAGGCGGGTGGTTAAGTGAAATGAAACATAAACTTTGTAAATGTTGACAAAAAAATTCAAGAGAACCGACAAGTCTCATTTAATCAAACTGAGACAACTAATTTTATCTTATTTAAGTAACTGAAAGGAGGTGAGCAGGATACATACTAATTACAAAAAGTAAGGCGAGCAAGATGAGATTGAGCAACATCGGAGAGTAGCATGAGGTGAGTGTGCACGACGTAAGGCAACAACGACCAGTGCAAATGCAAGTGCTGGTGGGACGACGACGAGCGAACATGCTAAGTTAGTGGGCAGGGCAAACATGCCAACATGATAAAAGCCAACAAATAGGTGGAACAAGTGCAACATATTGAGGGAGAAAGATAGAATGAGAGACTGAGGCAAGGGGTGCATCCAAGCAGGCAAGCATAAGATAGGTCCAATGTGGGAATCAAGTGGAACTTTGCATGGAATAGTGTCGCGCGGGTTTTATATTTAAAGTTTAAAGAAAATTTCTTTTCAAGGTAAAGCTTATTTGCCAGAATATTATTAGGAAATCATTCAGAAATTAAAGTTTAAGAACATAAAAATGTAAAAGTCAAAGGAATTGTTGACTTTGCCAAATAAAAAAAAGGAATGAATTGAGGTAAACATTCAAATTATGGAATCTTTAATTCTTTATGTTTTTGCAATTAAATGTGACATTTAAATATCAATGTATTAATCAAGAAACTGAAATGCAATCATTATTCTCTGAACTAAATTTGCATGAATTATAAATTACAACTTATTATTTGGTGAAATACGAAATGGAATTATTTGATTACATAAATAGCTAAAACTGTATTTATATAAAAGATAAACAATTTTACAATTTTAATAATTGATAGATATATAAATAGTGAAAGCACAAAAACATGGTTAAATTAAATCTATAATGTTAATTTGTACATGCCAAACAATTATTATATATTCTTTGATTGATTTAGATAGAAAATATAGTGAACAAGATCTTATAGCTTAGATGCAATACAAAAGGAATTTCATTTGTGATTGCTAAAAATATTTGTTCATCCCTATAAATTTTTTCGCCTACTTTCTACCCCTCTACAACATGCTTCCCTGCCATCAAAGCATTCAATTGTTCAATCTTCACAAACCCCTTCTCCTCTTCTCTCAATTTCTCCTATATTGAATTCAGTCATTTATAAATTAAATAGAAAATACACATCACAATAGCATATTGACGGATCGCTCCTCATCAATTTGGCACCAAGCCCCAATTTCTTGAGTTCAAGGGGTACTTGACAAAGAAAGATCCAATCAAAGGTATATTTTAAATATCTTTACCGCCTTCTTAATCTAATCGCCTCTATGCAGAGCACAAATATGATCAAGTAGCATTTGCTCTCTTTCCTTCTAAGCAATGTGACATAAATTAGGATGGGTCATTTTCATAATGAATTAATAATAGAAGACCGGGTCTCTTTTCTTTTTTTCATAAAGATAATTTACCAAATAAATGGACCAAATTGTAATTGAAGTGGTTAAACCTATAAATCTAGAAAGAGGGGATTTTTTTTATTTCAGTTTTATGTCAAGGTTACCGAAAATTTGAAAGAGTTCCATGTTATGGATGCTTTCCCTATGTTTTGGAGAGGTGAAAAGGGGTGGAGATCATAACAAAGTCTGGGATTTTGCCATGATCGATCACCAAACCTTCTACACTTTCTCATCATCTGTCTTGGTCTTATCATTTTCTAAGTATCTAACCAACAGTTTCTTATAGTTGAAAACCAACAACACCAGCTGGAAATATCATTTCAAAGGACTGGATGTCATAATTGAGTCCAAGACTACACTAAAATTGATTCTGACACTCCAATAACCATCTCCGATGGCTGTCCAAGAAACATTTACGTGGAAAAAGCCTACAGGTAGTGCTATATTACCAAAAACAAAAAAAAGAAAAAAAGAGAGAGGGAGAGTGAGAGAGAGAAGACAGCTCATTTTCCTTCCATTGATGGTTATCCATCAGCAACAACTGTGGTGGTTTGTTCCCATGCAGATCCTTTAAGTCTTAGTGATTATGTAAGGGTTCGATTGAGAATGACTCGTCCTGCAAACCAAGAAATCCACATTTCACCCTCACAATGCACTTGGTGTTCATATAATGGCAACAGCAAAGGGAGGCTGCACTCTAACATATTTTTGAGCCCCCATTCCAGAAACAATGATTTCTTTACTCAAGGTCTTCCTAATAGACTGACTTGTAATTTTAGGCCAAATAGAGGGTAAATCAGCCCTTTTGGTTGGTCCAGTCAACATTTCTATAAGCTCAGGCAAGGGATGGAGGAGTCAAGAAATAGCAAGGAAGGAAGCCAGCTGGAAAAAAAAAAAAAACATTGTTTTTACAATTGCTCAAGGTTTAGGTCGTTATGAAATATTGCCAAAGCCTTTTCTAATCAGAAATATACCTTCTCCCTTATCTGTTAGCTTTATTTGATTGTCTTTGTGATAGGTTAGCCAAGTTTTACTGAGTCACATCTATATGATGTCACAATGGCTCATACAAAAAGGACAAAATGCAAGCATTATGAAAACAAGGTGCCTCAAAGGCCACAAGTATGCACCAACCACTAGTTTAGCCTAGAAGCCTCGTCGTCACCACACCTGGAAGACACTGTCCTTAATAAGATTCACAAGTAACAAGAGAACAAGGTTCTTAATTTGTAAGTTAGCGTTCTAGAAAGATTCAAGACATTGTTTAGGATTTCAAATTTGGTCACCAATTTCAAATTCAAGTAATGATAACTTATCTCGGTGTCCTTTGATGATTACAAACTATGCACTAATTTGCATGCTGTATCACACACACATCCATTTCATCAAGGCTACAAAATCACTCGCCCACATCTGACACCCATGACACCTAATTAATCGCATATGCATTTACATCTTGTGCACAACCGGAACTTTCTTGTGGAGTTGGATAAATTGACTCACTCAAATCATCCCAAAAGCTTGATTGCTTTCTGACCCGACCACAATTACGCAAGTAAAATAGCTTATAAAATTATGGCCAAACTTGACCCCAAATCAGAATAAGCGACTAATATACGATAATTAAAGATTAAAGTTTTTATAAATAAATATAAATCGTACATTAGGGGTACTACGCAAGTATACGTATCGTTTCCAATAATATAGGGCTTTCTTTTAAAACTTCAGATATCGATCACACGGGGAAGCAAAGTAAAATTAAGAAATAAAGAAGAAAAATCTATTTAAAAGTTAATTAACTAAAAGTAAAAATATGCAAATTACTTAAGTACCAATTGTAAATAAGAAGGTAATGTAAATGTTTCAATACAATAAACAAAGATTCTTTTCCCATACGAAATATTTTATGATTAGTAAACATCTAACTTAGCTTGATAACTTTGAGAATGAGACATTGTGACAAATAGGAGCATATATATTCTTTACCCTTGTTACAGTGCATAAAGAACATTGGTTAGTTTTTGAAGATTAGATCAGGATGTATTGTTAGTACTAAGGACGAATTCTAGGCTCTCACTTCTAGATTCCCCCAAGGGTGCCTATGGTCGGGTCTATTAGTGACTCGTCACCTCTTCTTAAACCAAATTGATAGAATTTAGTCTGTCACTCTAAAAACATATTCAATTCTACGCCCTTCAAAGATTATCTCACTATCTATTTGCACTTCACATTCAAAGATTTACAATCTACCTTTCCAAGAGAAATGTGATGCATACAAGTTAAAAACTCTTAGCCCACGGTCAGATCTTAAGAATTCTCCACAGATTTTAACGATACAAGAGACTACTTTGTAGGGTAAATGAAGATCAGATAAAGTACCATCACAAATTATGGAAGAAGAAAAACAAAATTCTCAAAACCAAATTAAATCCTTAACTAAATCATTTCATATTCGTAGGGAGAAAGAGAATAAGGCTACTCAGAAAGCATAGAATTCACACAACAAATCATATTTATATAATTCAAATTCAAAGTACAAACTTAAGAACCAAGTTATAAATACTTATCTGGAATAATATCCAAGCAATCCTTTGAAGTTTCTCCGACTCCGACTAACTTTTACAAGACTCAAACTCCAGCAATCACACTAAAACACTCTAAAATCTCACTAAAGTAAAGTGAATAACACTCCACACTCTTTAACTAAATGACAATACACGCCTCTTTCACTCTTACAACACTTACACACCCCCAACAACCACACTTTTGTTGTAGAATCGTCCTATATTTATAGAGCTTCGAAAATGACCAGGTGTTGCTTCAGACACCTCTTCAAAATTCATCGACACTCAATGAATATTCTAGAAATTAACTGTGGCGCCTAGGCGCCAATTTCCTGCGCGAATGGACGCTTCCTTCAGGTTTTGAGTCGCACCTCTTCGTTGACAAACTGATTCCATGTGTCCATATTCATTTTATCTTGTTTATAACCTATGAAAATTTGTCCAGAGATTTCTAGATTGCTTCTGAGGCATCAATAATCGTCACAAAACTGTCCAAGAATTCTCTAGATTCCACTACTGAGTCTGGCGCCCAGGCGCCAGAATCAGCCTTTTTTTCTTCTTTTCTTCACTTGACTCATTTTTGTTCATTTTACTCTTTTTTTACTCTTTTTCTTCATAAACTCATTTTCTTGTACATGCAACAAAAAACATAAGAAATATCTTTCATTAAAGCTAATATCCTTAAAATATTAATTAAAAATGATACAAAATATTAGGTAATTTTAAGGTGGATCAATTCCCCCAAACTTAAACGTTGTTTGTCCTTACATAACTCTTTACTTTTAAAAATAATAATCTATGGAGAAAAATTTTCATTAAGACTTCTATAACTGTTCGTTTTATAAATAGAATAATGAAACTTAAAAAACTTTTTTAAATAACTTAGGCTAAAACCAAAGTACGTAAAATATTTAATAATTAAGTGTTAAGAACTATCTTTTCCCATCTATTTCAAAAAAATAATTGCAATTTGTCATATTAAGAACATGTAGATAACTTACAAGAAAAAGATTTTCATGATAACTCTACTAGTAAGAATGCTTATACATGAAATTTAAGTAAAAAAATGTAATCAGGTCTCTTTCTATAAAATAATTCAAGTGAAGCCAATTTTTGATTAGGTATCTCCTCAAGCTTCCCATCACTTATTCTTTTTCTTTTCCTTTTCATATTTGGATTGCTTTTCAATTCTATATTTTTTTCTTTTCTTTTCAGGAATTGTTTTCAATCATTCCTCTTCTCTTTTTTTAGTGAGAATTATTATATCTGGATAGCCAGTTAATGACGTTGAACTTCACTATCCATAAATTATATTTAAAGACTTAACACATTTTTCACTTAATGAATATGTGTTTAGCAAAAATATTTTTCATAGAGTTTCAATCCTATCTTCTCATTTAAACATCTAGATTACTTAATACTTTCAAAAATACAATATTTTTTTAATTTAGATATTTGAATCAAAATTCTTACACTCTTTCATTAAATAATTACAATTTTTAGAATTTTCCCTTGGAATAAAAAATACTTTTATTAGTTTATTATAAAATTTATGGAAACAACAGCATATCTATCTTAAAATAACTTTTCTTCCATAGGTTTTGTTATTGATTTTTGAAAATATTGTTTATTAAGGACAAGTAAAGTTTAAATTTAAGTTCTTTTTCCTCCCCCAAACTTAGTTCTTTTTATTAAGGTTTATATATTTTGCAATATGAAATTTTTAAACTAAGCAGGAAGAAAAAGTTACAATATTTAAGATTTTAATACAGTAGAGTAATACAGGTATAAGCAACAAAATAAAAAAGTAACAAAGTAAATAACTTATAAAAACTAAACTCTTTTACAATTTTAAACATTAAAATCAACAGGAGCATAAATAGGACTAAGTTCTAAGCATTCTAACAACAGAAACTTAACTGAGTTACTAAAAGTACTCGTACAGTGGAATAATACTAAAAAGGTAAAAACACACATAACAGGTACATAACTGAAGCAAAGCAGAAATAAAATCTAATCATCCTCAGTCTCCTCATCATCGTCGAAGGAATCATCTGGAATAAGACTTCTGGGATTAATCCATGAGGTGAATTTAGGACAAGCAGGAAATTCTATATTTGTATCACCTTTTAAGAATTTCACAAGCGCATCATTATATTCCCAATCATAGTCACTCTTTCTTTGTATATATTCAAACACATGATCGATTTTACTATCCATATCATCTACTCTGCATTGCATCAAGAAGAGATTACTTGGATGCTCCAAGAACCTCTGACAAACATTATTCCACACATCTGGTGAAGGCTCAGAAGTAGAAGTGGAAGGTCTGAGTGCAGAAGTAGAAGACATAGAAGAAGGAAATGCTCCAGAACCTTGACTTTTTGTTTTTTCATAAATATTCACATGAAATTTTCCAATTGGCTTCAGTGGCTTAAGTATCCTTCAGAATGAGAGTAAGTAATACCAGCATTCTTGCAAATCGAGAAAATGAGAGCCGGAAAGCCTAAACCAGAAATAACACTTCCTCTAGCTGAAGTGTTGATTACATCATATATAATGGCTCCCACATCGATTGGCTTCATTTCTTGAATGCAATAATTTAAAATAGTTCGTTCTTTCGTCACTTCACTCGGGTGATTTGATAGGAGAATGCGAACATAAATAAAGTAGTGTCAGGCTTTACAAGTAGCATTAAGCATAGAAGAGGAAAAATTTACCCGTTTATTGTTTCAGATTTTCCAAGATCCTCTTCCATTAGTCAGGTAGGATAAAATCTCATCAAGCTCTCCTTCAGACGGAGTAAAAACATCGTAGAAGAAATTTGTAGCAGGAGGTAAGCCATAAAACATGTTGATTACTTCAGGAGTGAACTCAACTCTCATCCACCTAATATAAACTTCATTATCAACTGTTTCAGGAAAATTTGCATAAAATTCCCGAACAATAGAAATAATGGCCACAGCAGAAAAATAACAAAATTGCTCGCACTGTCGAGCAGCAATAATACTTTTGATCGAGCCGCCAGGATGATAAAAACTTCGTTCTGCAATGAATTTGCGAGCAGACGCGAATTTGTTAAAGCGCACTTGAGCACTTGCGCTAGCAAACTTCGACTGATCAAATTCGCTTCGCTCCTTTCCTCGCTTGAATTTTAGTGTCATTCTGTAATTTTGAGAATAATTCCAAACAATTTATAAAACCCATAACATGACACAAAATCTATGCTTAAAACACTAAATTAAGCTTAGATCCATGAATTTTCCACTTAAAAATCAAAATTTTCTTCCAAATTTTCGGCACTATTCATATATAAAGAAATCCTTGGTGAAAACTCAAAATGACTATACCAAAATATAGATCTAACCTTGAGAAGTTGAAATCCGGAGTTTTTACGCTTCAAAACTTCACGAATCAAGCACAAAATGGAACCCTAGGACCGGTTTTCGCGAGTTTTGGGGAAGAAGATGAAGCTTAGGCGCTTTAATGGTGATGGGCTCGATTTTAAGGCCAAAATCGGGTTCAGGTGAACCGGCGCCTAGGAGCCAGAATGTCCAAAAATTCCGAAAAATTCTCAAATTTTTACATTTTGTAATTTAGGTGTTCTAACATCTGTAAACTTAAAATCACATCATAAACTTCATCAAAAATCTCCCAGAATAAATTTAAGTCCAAAATAGATTTCAAATTTAAGATACATTCCAAATACAACTTGATACATTCCAAACTCAAATTTACTTCATTCCATTTCAGATCTTCAAGATAAGGTTCAAAAAATGCAGAAAATGCATACAAACAACTTCTTACATCTCATAACAACATATAACAATCACATAAATCACTTACACAACATTTCCAAATCACTTAACACTTAATTATTACAATCAATTTCTCCACATAAATTCACCCTAATTTCTTGGATTCACATCAGAACCTTCATTAGTTCCACAAGGTAATTCACTACGAACAAAGGAATGGAAGAAAGGGACACGAGGGAATTTCAAGGCCGTCTTTTCATCGATCCAATTGTTCTTAGCATACATGGTTACCTGATAATCTTCAACAGCAGCCAAATGATCAGATTGAACCTTCATTTGCCACTCCATATGCTCATATTGATGGTACATTTCATGCAACCTTTCTCCAACATGAACCAATTCTTCTTCAATCTTCTCAAGTTTACCAAGTAACTTCTCCAACGTCATGGCTAGGTAGCCATTAAAGTAAGTTTGTGAATCCTTGTGCACAAACTTGGCTTTTCCTCCATTCTCTATATTTAGTCTCTCCAAGGAAACAATCAAATCTCTCTTCTCTCTCAAAAGTATAGTTTCAGGTCAAATACTGATGGCTTAGCGTTTGGGGACGAAGAAGTGGTGGATTATAGGGAAATATATGGGTAAAAACTGCTATGGGGCGGTTTTTTCACGATACAGAACTGTGGCGCCTAGGCGCCAATTTTGGTCCTTAGGCGCTAGGATTTCAGGTGTCTGGTGCTTAGGCGCCAGTTCTGCCGTTTAGGCGCCAGAATCCTGAAAATCACAGGTTCGCCCTTCGACAAATTTTCGTAAGTTTCAAATCAAATTAGGGTCTACAAATATAGATCAAAAGATATGTAACTAAGTGAAGTCACATATAAAGCACTCTCAATATCAAAACAAATCAAATCATACTATGGGTTGCCTCCCACAAAGCGCTTGGTTTAATGTCGTCAGCCCGACATAACCAAATGTTTACTCCAAATGGGTTAAATATAGCACATCTTTAAAAGATGGCATGTTTCCTCCAATATAGGGCTTCAATCTTTGTCCATTTACTTTAAACACAAAATCTGTTTTCAAATCTATCATATCCACTGCTTCATAAGGATAAACTTTCTTAACAACAAAAGGCACTGTCCATTTAGATCTTAATTTTCCTGAAAATAATTTTAATTTGGAATTGTATAGTAAAACTTCTTGTCCAGGCTCAAAAGTCTTTCCTAAAATTCTTTTATCATGCATTCTCTTCATTTTCTCTTTATAGATTCGAGCACTTTCATAAGAATCATTTCTAATTTCTTCAAGTTCATTCAATTGCAATAATCATTTATCTCCAGCATCACTTAATTTCTAGTTAAACTCTTTAATCGCTCGATAAGCTTTATGCTTCAATTAAACAGGTAAATGACAAGTTTTCCATAGATGAGTCGATACGGTGACATTCCAATAGGAGTTTTATAAGCAGTCTTATAAGCCCATAAAGCATCATCGAGTCTATCAATCCAATTAATTCGTTTTGGGTTAACTGTTTTCACTAAAATTCTTTTGATCTCCTGATTTGAAACTTCAGCTAATCCACTAGTTTAGGGATGACAAGCTGTTGAAATTCTATATTAAATCCCAAATTTACTCAGTAGTCTCTGAATCATAAAATTCTTGAAGTGACTTCCCCCATCAGTGATAATTATTCGTGGCATTCCGAAGCTAGTAAAAATATTTTCAATTAAAAAATTTTCAATACTTTTAGCATCACAATAAGGTAAAGCTT
This sequence comes from Papilionanthe hookeriana x Papilionanthe teres, assembly GCA_022702705.1. Lineage (NCBI taxonomy): Eukaryota > Viridiplantae > Streptophyta > Magnoliopsida > Asparagales > Orchidaceae > Papilionanthe > Papilionanthe hookeriana x Papilionanthe teres. The sequence goes on along the minus strand of CM040436.1, from coordinate 47,259,770 downwards.
TTACTTCAATCCATTTTGAAACATAATCAACAACCAATAATATATAAATGGTCCCATGAAATCTAAGCCCAAACTAAAATTTAGAGGTATTTCATCCCTTATATAAATATTGCCTATACGTTGACATCGATCACGGGATTTAACAAAACTGTTAACATCCCTAAATAATATAGGCCAATAAAATCCGGATTGTAAAATTTTAAAAATAGTTTTATCAATTCTGAAATGCCCGCTAAATTCAGAGTTGTGACATTTTTGAATAATCTCGTAAATTTCTTCATAAGGAACACATCTTTGTATAATAGAATCATTACAGTGTTTAAACAGAAAGGGATTATCCTAAAAATAAAATTTCACGTCATGTACGAACTTCTTTTTTTATGATGATCTAATTCATATGGTATAATATTCTAGCTAAATAATTAACTATATCAGCATACCATTGGATTAATCCATCAGAAACAATATAAAGTTATTCATCAGGAAAACATTCATTTATTTCTTCCTTATCATTTATTTCCTTATTATTTTCAATTCTTGATAGATGATCGGCGATTTGATTATCAAACCCTTTTCTATCAAATATTTGAAAGTCAAATTCTTGCAAAAGAAGAATCCATCTAATCAATCTAAGCTTTTTTTTAGTTATCAGATATTTAATAGTTGAATGTTCCGTATGCACTATATATTTATTCCCAATTAAATATAATCAAAATTTGTCAAAAGCATATACTATAGCCAAAAGCTCTTTTTAATAGTAGTGTAGTTAATTTGAGTTTCGTTAAGAGTTTTACTGACATAATATATAACCTTAAACATCTTTTCATATCTTTGCCCTAAAGCTGCCTCTATAGCGTAATTACTCGCATCGCACATTAACTCAAATGGTTTTTCCCAATTAAGTGCAACAATGATTGGTGCTGTGATTAACTTTTTTTTTAATAAATTAAAGGCATTTAGACAATTTTTATCAAATTCAAATTTTATATCTTTTTCTAAAATATGGCATCAAGATTTAGTAATCTTGGAAAAATATTTAATATATCTTCTATAAAATTCAGCATGTCCAAGAAAACTTCTTATACCCGTTACATTAGTTCGGAGTTGTAATCCAACAATATTTTGGATTTTTGCTTGGTCAACTTCCATCCCGTTTTTAGAAATTTTATGACCCAGTACAATTTCTTCCGTGACCATAAATTAACACTTCTCCCAATTCAAAACTAAATTTGTTTCTTGACAGCGCTTTAATACTTTAGTCAAATTATGTAAGCAAGAATCAAAAGAAATTTCAAATACAGAGAAATCATCCATAAAAATTTTAATTTTTTTTTCAATTAAGTCACAAAAAATAGCCATCATACACCTTTGAAAAGTAGCAAGTGCATTACATAACCCAAAATGCATTCTTCGAAAAGCAAATGTTCCAACTTGTAAACGTAGTCTTTTCTTGATCATCAGAAGTTATAGGTATTTGATGATAACCAGAATATCTATCCAAAAAGCAAAAATATGAATGTCATGCTAATCTATCCAGCATTTGATCTAAGAATGGAAGAGGAAAATGATCTTTCCTGGTAGCAACATTTAGTTTTCTGTAATCAATACAGATTCGTCAACCAGTCACTTATCTTGTAGGAATTAATTCATTATTTTCATTTTCAACAACAGTCACTCCTTTCTTTGGAACGCAATGAATAGGACTAACCCAAGTGCTATCAGATATTGGATAAATAATTTCATCATCCAACCATTTCAACATTTCTTTCTTAACAACTTTCATAACTGGGTTTGATCTCCTTTGAGGTTCAATACTGGGTTTACTATCATCTTCCAAGAATATTCGGTGCATATAAATTGACGAGTTAATTCTTTTAATATCTGCTATTGTCTATCCAAAAGTTTTTTTATACAATTTTAACACTTCAAGCAATTTCAACTCTTGTTCTGTAGTTAATTCAGAAGATATAATAACAGGTAAAGTTAATGAATTCTCTGAAAAGGCATACTTTAAATGAGAGGATAATTCCTTCAATTCCAATTTAGGAGCCTTTTCAATTGATGGTTTGATCATTACTTTGAGTTGTATCCAATATATCTCAATTTTCATTAATATATTGAATATCTTTGACATCTTCTTCAGAATCACTTTCATCGCTTAAATCTTCAGAGTCTGAAAACTTTTCTTCTTTAGAAATGATCTGACATTTTTTTTTTATAATGTAGTGCTATCATGTAGTCAAAGATATTCATTTTGTAACACTTTTCCTAGTTAGGTTACCTCATTGATTTAAGAACATTAAATGTTACTTATTGATCATTAACTCTTATGGTTAACTACCATTTTTGTACATCTATCATAGCTCGTCCAGTAACAAGAAAAGGTCTTCCTAAAATAATAGGAATCTTTTCATCTTCTTCCATATCCAGAATTATAAAATCTATAGGGAAAATGAATTTGTCCACCTTTACCAATATATCTTCTATCATTCCTCTCGGGTGAGTAGTAGATCGATCTACTAATTGTAAGGTTACAGTTGTAGGAGTTATTTCTCCTGAATCTAACCTCTTAAAGATGTATAAGGGCATGACGTTAATACTCGCTCCTAAATCGCATAAGGCTTTTCCATGAAATATGCCTCCTACAGCACAAGATATAGTAAAACTTCCAGGATCCTTAAGCTTTTGAGGTAGCTTTTTCTGAATAATTGCACTACATTCTTCGCTTAGTGCAACAGTTTCATAAGCTTCAAATTTTCTTCTCTTGTTAAGAATATCTTTCATAAATTTAGCATACTTAGGCATTTGCTCCAAAGCTTCAACAAAATGGGATATTAATGATAAGTTTCTTAAATACCTCAAAAAATTTCGAAAATTGTTGATTCAATTTTTGTTGTTTCAATTGTTGTGCAAAAGGGGGTGGAGGTATTTCAAATTCATCTTGAGATAGAAATTGTTTTTCTTTTTCAGGGATTATTTCTTTAGATTTCTCAACTTCTATCACTTTAGTCTCTTTTTAGATTTTATTTTCTTTTCCATCCCTTAGTTCTTTTCCACTTCTAAGTAATACAGCTTTAATTTGCTCTTGGTCTTTTCCATTTTCTCTTGGATTTACTTTAACAGTGCTTGGAAGTATTCCTTGTGGTTTGTTGTTAATTGCATTTGCAATTTGCCCCATTTGATTCTCAATATTTCTTATTACAGCATTTTGACTTTGCAACTGATTACCTATTTGTAAAATTAATTCTTCTATAGACAATTTCTTTTCCTTAAATTGTTGGTTATTACCAGGAGGATAAGAAGATCGATAGTTAGAATTACTTTGATTATTCCAATTTCCAATTGGGTTAGGTTGGTTATTACCCCATTGTGGATTTGCATTATTCCAATTTAAATTAGGGAGATTTTTCCAACCTGGGTTATAGTAATTGGAATACTAGTTATTAGTTTTACTAGCGATAGCTTGCAATGTTTCTAAAGTTTGAGATTCATCAGTATTTCCTGAATTATCATTACTTAAATGCGATAATTGAGACAAATTATCCAATTTCTTAGATATTGCAGCCACTTGAGAAACTAAAATAGAAAATGCTTCATTTTCTTGAATACCAGCCACTCTTTTAGTATTTACTCTATCAGAAGGTCATTGAAAACTATTAGTTGTCATCTCCTCTATTAAAACATAAGCTTCATCAAATGACTTAGACATTAAAGAACCACCACCAGCAGCATCTACTATAGATCTAAGAGAACTTATTAATCTATTATAAAATGTTTGTATAATTAACCAGTCTGGTAAAGCGTGATATGGGCACATTCTAAGGAGTTCTTTAAATCGTTATCATGCTTCATAAATCGTTTCTCCTTCCAAATTAAGTAAATGAGGTTATATCATTTCTAAGTTTCGCAGTTTTAGATGGCGGAAAATACTTAGCTAAAAATTTTTGAGTCATTTCTCCCAAGTTTTCATAGATCATGTTGCTAACAAATTTAGCCACATTTTAGTCTTATCCCTTAAAGAAAAAGGAAAAAGTCTAAGCCTAATAGCATCATCAAAAATATTATCATACTTGAAAGTGGCACAAAGTTCTAAAAAACTGGCAAGGTGTAAATTAGGATCTTCTATAGGAGATCCTCCAAACTAATTATTTTGGACCATTTGTATAATTTTAGGTTTAAGTTCAAATGAATTTACTATTACAACAGGTATTTAAATGCTTAAATGATTTCATCAGCTGTATGGTTAGCATATTCTCTTAAAGGTCTTTGTAAATTTTGATAATCATTTTCTACAATATTTTGTTCCATATTATTTCGAGGTATATTAGTCATTTCTTGCAAATTATGAAATCGTTTTTCTCTCCTAATTTTTCTTATAGTGCGTTCTAATTCAGAATTATAGGGTATTAATCCTTCAGATCCTGAACTTTGCATAAAAGAAATTAGAAAATATTTTTTATTAATAATAGCACAAAAATATACTAGAAAATAAGTATTTATAAAAAATTTTATCTTTCTTTTTTTAATTTAATTTATGTTTATTCCCCGGCAACGGCGCCAAAAACATGATCCGACCGTAATTACGCAAGTAAAATAGCTTATAAAAATATGACCAAACTTGACCCCAAATCAGATTGAGCGGCTAATGTACACGATAATTAAAGATTAAACTTTTTACAAATAAATATAAATCGTACACTAGGGGTACTACGCAAATATACGTATCGTTTAAAGTAATATAGGGCTTTCTTTTTAAAACCTCAGATATCGATCCCACTGGGAAGCTAAGTAAAATTAAAAAAGAAAGAAGAAAAATCTATTTAAAAGCTAATCAACTAAAAGTAAAAATATGCAAGTTACTCAAGTAGAAATTGTAAATAAGAAGAAAATTTAAATGTTTCAATACAATAAACAAAGATTCTTTCCTCATACGAAATATTTCATAATTAGTAAACATCTAAGTTAGCTTGAGAACTTTAAGAATGAGGTATTGTGTCAAATATGAGCATATATATTCTTTACTCTTATTACAGTGCATAAAGAACATTAGCTAGTTTTTGAAGATTGGATCAGGAGTTAGTAGTAAGGACGAATTCTAGGTTCTCACTTCTAGATTCCCCTAAGGGTGCCTATGGTCGGGCCTACTAGTGACCCGTCACCTCTTCTTAAACCAAATTGATAGAATTTAGTCTGTCACTCTAAAAACATATTCAATTTTACGTCTTTCAAAGATTATCTCCCTATCTATTTACACCTCCCCCTTCAAGGATTTACAATCTACCTTTCCAAGAGAAATAAGATACATATAAGTTAAGAACTCTTAGCCCACGGTCAGATCTTAAGAATTCTCCACAGGTTTTAACGATACAAGAGACCAATTTGTAGGGTAAATGAAGATCGGGTAAAGTATCATCACAAATTATGGAAGAAAAAAAGCAAAGTTCTCGAAAATAAATTAAATCCTTAACTAAATCATTTTATATTCGTAAGGAGAAAGAGAAGAAAACTACTCAGAAAGCATAGGATTCACACCACAAATCATATTTATATAATTCAAATTCAAAGTGCAAAACTTAAAAAACAAGTTATAAATACTTACCTGGAATGATATCCAAACAATCCTTTGAAGTTCCTCTGAGTCCGACTGACTTTTACAAGACTTCAATTCCAGCAATCACACTAAAACACTCTAAACTCTCAAAAAAGTAAAGTGAATAACACTCCACACTCTTTAACTAAATGACAATACACGCCTCTTGCACTCTTACAACACCTACACACTCCCAACAACCACACTTTTGCTGTAGAATCGTCCTACATTTATAGAGCTTCAAAAATTACCAAGGTTTGCTTCAGGCACCTCTTCAAAATTCGTCTACATTCAATGAATATTCTAGAATTTAACTGTGGCGCCTAGGCGCCAGTTTCCTGCGCAAATGGACGCGTCCCTTCAGGTTTTGAGTCGCATTACTTCGTTGAAAAGTGATTCCCTGTGTCTATATTCGTTGTATCTTGTTTATAACATATGAGAATTTGTCCAGAGACTTCTAGATTACTTCTGAGGCATCAATAACCGTCACAAAATCATACAAGAACTCTCTAGATTCCACTGCAGAGTCTGAAGCCTGGGCGCCAGATCTGGCGCCGAGGCGCCAGAATCAGCCCTTTCTTCTTCTTTTCTTCACTTGAATCATTTTTGCTCCTTTTACTTTTTTTTAGACTTTTTTTCTTCATAAACTCATTTTCGTGTACCTGCAACAAAAAATATAAGAAATACATTTCATTAAAGCGTAATATCCTTAAAATATTAATTAAAAATGATATAAAATTTTAGGTAATTTTAAGGTGGATCACTTTCCAATAGAATCCAATTACCATTAGCTTAAACAAATGATAGACCAACATAACCATAAGACAAAAGTGAAAAAAAAATGTTCAAATTCAATCAATGTGCATTTCATTTAGATTGGATCAAGCTCGAAGTGAACATGAGAACTTCTATGATTCTGGAAATCTTTTAGAGTTCTGGATGATTAATGAAGATATTTTTTGTCAATATTGTTGGTGGATTTCTTCCCTTTTATCTCTTCTCCCACTAGATAGATTTCTACTCATCACCTCTAATTAGAGGTGAATTTTGTCTAATCTACTTCAAGATAAAATTTCTCCATCTTTATGGTAGAGTTCAAGGCCTCCATATCTTTCTTCGTTAATAGTTCAACTCTCTAAAGTAGTGTTCTTTTCAGCCCAGAAGAAATGATGTAGTGTAAGTTATGCCGGGATGAAATTTAAACCAAAAATGGTGACAATATTAGTACTCAGAACAAGTTGGATTACAATCAGAAAACAAAAGAAATGAGAAAAACACAATAACAGCAAAATTCGGCTAGGTCTAGGCAGGAAGACCCGGGGACGACAGTTCTGTTGGCGCAGTGGTTGAGAGCTAACGTGGAAGAGGTTGAGAAAAAGGTGGCTAGAAGTAGGAGGCTGTAGGGTGGCTGATGGCTAGGAGAAGGGAGAAGAGGCAATTGGTGGCTGGATCTGCAAAAGAAAGGAGTAGTGGCTGACGGTTTAGAGAAAGGAGAAAAGGAGTTCGGTGTCTCGCGGCATGGTCTGGAGGGGTAGGAGAGGGTGGTTGGTGGCTAGGAACTAAGAGATGGTTTGGATGGTAGGAGGTTAGATCCGAAGGGAAGAGGGGTTGTTGGTTGGCAGCTAACAACAGGGAAGGATGGATTGGATGGCTAGCAGCAGGATCAAGAGGGAAGGATGGTTGCTGGACAACAGCTAGGAGCAAGGAGGGAGGAGAGCGGAGAGGGAATCGAAGGGGATAATCACCACCTCGGAGCATGATACAGTCGGAGCACCACCTATCCTCAGATACAGCCCTAGCAAGCGAAGAAACTTACAGGCAAAAATCTAAAACAAAACTAAGAAAAAAACCTAGACTTAGTAGGCACAAATATTTATAGTAGATAGATAGGAGAAAAATCATAAAGGGGGAAAGTATGGATGGTAACTCCCGCACTTTTGAAGGAGTCAGCTAGTCCAGCCTCCTGCTAGATCGAGACTCTTCTCATTGAACCCCTAGCCGGTTCAACCAAACTTAAAACCCATGTCAGTCTCATGGGGTTGGGGGACTTACACTTCATCCGTCAAAGATCGTAATAAGGCGCCAGGTCCACAACATTAAACGTGGTTGAAACATTATAGTCCCCTGACAGGTCAACCTTGTAGTAATTATCATTCAGCTTTCAAAGTATATTTTGAAAGTTTGTCTGCTCTCGGCTTGAGTTTTTCAAATGCTCCTACTGGGAATATCTATTTATTTAACCGGATCAACACTAGCTCTCAATTTTAAAAGGTCGCCTTTCCTTGTCTTGTTCGCCTATGTCTGGTACTTAAGATATTGCTTATTAATATATTTTCTGACTTTCTCGTGTAGTTTCTGAATCTCGTGCACCCATTCCTCTGCATTCTCACTAATATCTGACGTAGGTAGGAGCAGTACCAATTCCAGTGGAGTCAGCGGGTTGTGCCTGTACACGATTTCAAATGGGTGGTCTGACTTATGATTCTGTTGTACGCAAACTCTGCCTAAACGAGAATCAAATCCCACTACTTGATATTCTTCCTGAAGAAGCATCTCATTAAATTTCCAGGACTCCCGCTTACTACCTGCATATGACCATCTATCTGAGGGTGTGATGAGGAACAAAATTGAAACTTAATGCCTAATTTTCCCCACAGAGTCCTCCAAAATTAACTCAAAAATTCGGCATCGCTGTCTGAAGCAAGGATCCTAGGTACCTCAGGCAGTCTCATAATTTTCCTGAAATACAACTTGATGACATGTAAGTCAACCAGTATCCGATGGCACTATATGAAATGTGCCATTCTCGAGAATCAATCCACCATGACTATGATTGAATCCTTATTTTGTTATCCTCGAAAATCCCACCACAAAGTTCATTCTGACGTCCACCCATGCAACCTCTTGTACTAATAATGAAGTGTATAATCCTGCATTTTGCCCCCTTAGGTTTTGCCAAATGACAAACCTTGCATTGTCTAATGCGTCGCTTTACATCTCTCGCTAGTCGGGGCCAAGAGGAGTGTTCTCTCGATGCAAGTCTTTTCTCTGCCAAAATGACCAACAAGTCCTCCACTATGGCATTCCTGAACAATGGACTCCCTTAACAAACATTTAGGAATGTACAACTTACTCAAGTAGAGCAAGTATCGATCAACTCTGTAGTACTGCACGCTAGGCTTCTCCTGAAACTACTCCAAAATTTTCCTAAAATTTTCGTTTGTCTGTTAGAGCTCCTTTACTACCTCAAAGCCCACGATGCGAGCCAGCATCGCCGTGTTCAACAAGTAACGGCGAGGCAGAGAATCCGCTACTCGGTTATGACTCTTTGTCTCGTGCTTAAGCATGAACTGAAATGATGATAAGAATACTCATGTTGCGTGTCAAGCCTTCAGTTTGCTCTGGTTGTTTAAGAATTTCAAGGTTTCTTGGTCCAAAAACAACGTGAACTCGATTGTCAGCAGGTAATAGCTCCAGTGCTCAAGAGCTCTTACAATAACATAAAGCTCTTTATTATATGTTGAGTATTTCCTCCTTGAATCATTCATCTTCTCACTGGAGAAGGTGGGGTATCCTTCTTGGCTCAGCACTGCTCCTATCCCCACGTCATCACACTCAACTTCTAACAGCTGGTTAAAATTTGATAATGCCAAGACTAGTGCCCGGGTCACCTTGAGTGCACTGAAACTATTCTGAGATGCCTCTGTCCACTGGAATTTCTCCCTTCAAAAGTTATGTCAGATAAGCGGTTATCGTAATGAAACTCATGATAAATCGCCTGTAAAATGACGTTAGTCCGACAAACTGCCTCAGCTCAGTGAAAGATTATGGTGTGGCTCAGCTCACAATGGCCACAATCTCCATAGTATCCATCAGAATACCAGCAGTAGATATGATATAAACCAGAATGCATATCAGGTCTATCATATAGGAGCCCTTCTTCGGATGGACATATAGTTTCTTTGCTCTCAATATCTCAGATACCGCTCTCAGGTGTTGTAGGTGCACCTTGGATCGGTTGTATATCAGAATCCCATCAAAGTAGACCACCACAAAACTTCCACTGTTGGCCCGAAATACTGATTCATCGACCTCATATGTTGGGCACATTTAACAAGTTAAAGGGCATCTATCCACTTGTATAAACCATCTCATGTCTAGAAGGCGATCTTCCCCTTGTCCCATGGCCTCATCCAGATCTGGTGAAACCCACTGTGTAAGCTGATCATCGAAAAGATGTTGGCTCCATGTAATTGGTCCAAGAGATTGTCCAGGCGAGGTATGGGAAATCGATACTTGATAATAATCGTGTTGATGGCTTTGCTGTCAACACACATCCTCCACTTACTGTCCTTCTTGAGTACCATCAAAGCGGGGACAACACACAGAGTGGTACTCTCTCCGACCAACCCTAACATAACGAGATCATGTACCTGCCGCTGTAACTCCTCTTTCTCCGCAGATCTCAATGTGTAGACGGCGGGCAAGTTCAACAACATTGATCTTGATATGAGATCCAGGTCGTGCTAAATGTCCCTCAATAGTGGCTATCCTTCTAAAAGATTGTCGGTCATCACATCTTGGAAGTCATGTAGTAGTTTCTGTAGCGGTGTTGGTATCACATTCTCCTCATTTACCTATAGTAGGACCGTGCCAATGCCATTAGCGAATCATAAACTATTTGCATGAATGTAGCCCTTGAGACTAACGCTTTCTCTGTGTCGCCTTCACCTCTTCCATCCTTAACAGGTAACAATATGGTGTGTTGCTCATCTTTTTTAAGTAGGACTAATGCATGTGCCACTAGAGCATCCTGACCTGCTTGCATGAAGGTGGCTCTTGAGACTAACGCCTCCTCTGTGTCGCCTACACCTCTTGCATCCTTAACAGGTAACAACACAGTGTGTTTCCCATCCCTTTTAAAAGAGTTGGTACTCTTGAAGCCATCGTGTTGAGTCTTGCGATCGAGCTACAAAAGACCCCAACAAAATTTGGCCACTTAGCACCACACTTGCTCCTCCAATTGATCCCGAATTGAAAAGTCAACCAAGCATTGTTAATCCGTGCATATCTCATTTCCCTTTTTCAACCAGGTGAGGGAAAGGAACTGACGATCTTTCTTGGTGTCTAATCCTAATTTGTTCACCATTAATGTGAACACCACATTTTCACAGCTCCCATCGCCAATGATCAAACTACAAACCTTGCCCTTTTTCGTAAACTTGATGCAAAAATAATGTGCTTCAGCCATTACTGATCTCTTCTGACTTTGACTACAGAACTCTTGTGGAGTTGAATTTCCTCTGGCTCCCCAATGATGCCCTAATCTTTGAATGAGACAGCTCAGAGACAACTGTTAGCTATGTGTCAGTAGTTGTGGCACCTAAACACGTCGTGGCAGGCACTGTACTGAAAAAACTACCCTCTTCAAGCTTCTTTCCATTCGGATCTATCTTGTCATTCCCCTGTCATGTCTTGCCAACTCTCCTTTGAGGTACCCTTGTCGGTCGATGTAGCTATAGATGACTCCCTCATTTAGGTACCATTGTCCCTCTCTATTTCATGCCTCTCTTTTAGGCATTCAATCATTTCTTCTTCTCAATTCACTTTTCTTCATTTCCGTGGTTCTTGCATACCTAGATATTCACCCATCAATCAAACAACAGAAATCCACCATAGTTTTCCATTTTCAATGCTCTGATCATCATCATCAGCACTATCATAATCATATAAAGACAGAGAGAGAGAAAGTGAAAGAGGAAGAGAGAGGAATAGGGAGGGAAAGATTAAACTACTTTCATGTGCAGTATAAGATTGGTATTTACAAGTATAATTTTGTCCAGGGAAAGCATGACCATTTCAGAAATAAGAACCCACTGGAAACAAAAGCACAAAATAACTATTTATCTTATGCTTATTAAAATAAATCAATGTGCGGTGATACAATCATGCAACTAGACAAACGCATCAAGAACCAAAAAAATAATAAGTATTAAAAAAACAAAAACGAAAATTTGACACTAAATAGGACGCAATGGAGAAAAAGGATTCATGTAGCCGACCCCACTTAGTGGGATTAAGGCTTTGTTGTTGTTGTTGTTGTTGTATTAAAAAAACAAAAACATAAAATAAACACCTAAGAATGAAACATGGCAAAGACACAGCAACACGCTTACTTACTCCTTCATTTGATAAGCCACAACTCCAAGTTCATTATAGACCAGAGGATCTAAAGGGCATATTGCCCTTGCCTGCAAAATGAACTGAAGAGAACCAACAGTGAAAAAAAAAAATCAATCGCCTTTAATTTTACATTTGCTAGAGCTAAACAAGAATTGTTTTCACAATCCACACATAGATACATACACACAAATATATAACGTGCATAGTTGAATAGAATACAGGTTTTTTCAACCAACGTATCAATGAATTTTGCTTTCTAGTTCGAGTTGGATAAAAGGCTGACAACAAAACTATCAATGAAATTGGATGGAATTTCACTTCAGATTTACACCAACTTGCTTCATCAAATATTACTTGAGCAGTAAAAAAATATATAAAAGAAAAAGAAAATGACGGTAGCGTCTACTGAAAGGATACAGAATACATAAATTTTCATTCAGACAGTCCAACTTTTCCGAAAGAAATGACAATAAAATCTTAAGAATTCCCTTGCAATTGAAGCAATGGTGATAACAATGTTAGTTATGTAAGTATATTCTCGTCTTCATTATATTTTCAAGCTTAGTTTAAATTCAAAGACAGACTGGGCACTGGCTCTGTGCTAGCATGGTACTCAATCTACAGAACCAGTCATTGAGAGGGCTTATATTTTCTTTCTAAGAAAAAGTCCAGTGTTTTTGTAGTGAACAGGAAATGCTCTTCAAACATCAACAAAACAATAAATAAATATTTCCACACATTCAATCAACTTCCTTAGACTCAACATGCCCATTTGCACAAAATTAGAGAATAGAAAATAATAGTACAAAAGTTGTTGGAAAGTGGACAACTATTTTAGGAATGTTTTAATTTAGGAAATTTTTAATTTGGGAAGCTTTAATTTAAGAAACTTGATATGAGGATCCAATTTAGGAATAGAATAATTCCCTTGATATAATGATCAAATTTAAAAATATAATATGTTAGTTTTATTACTACTTTTTTTCTGATTTCAATGTATAGTAAATGTAACATGTTTGTATGTATACATTATACATATACATATGTATATATAGATGCATACATACAAATATATACAGACATGCATACATATATAAACATATATACACACATACATACATAAACACACACAGATATTATGTAATTATATATATGTATAAGTATATATGTATGTAAGTACATATATTAGTTAGAGTGTATAATTAAAGATAAGTCTAAATTTTATTCCACGTTTCTTATCATGGTATCAGGACCCTTGGATTTCAAGCTTCTGGGATTTTTTTCAGGCATTGTTGTCAAATTTTTCATTGCTATTTGTCGACCTAAAGTGCCAGCTTACAATTAGCCTTCATTGTCGACATTCTTTTCCTTTCTTATTTGTGTTGTGACAGTCATTGTATATGACATTTTCTTCATTAATTTGTGATATCTGAGATTGCTGAAACAAACAAATCTTCCCAATCCGATGATACAGCGCCAAAAACTCACCTTCCTCCTACTGAACTGCAAAATATACACAACTTATATAGATTCAATAGTCAAAATTATTTAAAATGTCCTGAGCAAGTCAATACCAACCTAAAAAGCGAAGGGAAAATTCGACATCTTCTCGGCACATGAGTGAAATAGAGTAATCAAAATTTAGATACATGGGATAAAGAGAGACGGTTGAGAGAAAGAGCATGCATCTCCTTGAGGTATCCCACTCAATTATGATTTTTCAAGTTCTAAAACATTTTTGGGCAAAAGAAGTTCTTCCTGCAACATATCTTATCAATCAAATGTCTAGCCGAATACTTACATGAAAACACATCTTCAAATTTTGATGGTTACCTATCTTCACATCAAAGTTTTCTTTTCTAATAAACCACTTAAAATCGTTGGATGTGTATCATTTGTTTAGATTCATTCTCATAATCAAACAATACTTGACCCTAAATCTATGAAGTTTATTTTTATTGGGTTCGCCTCCAACAAAATGGGGTATAAGTGTTACTCAAATATTTTAAAATCAATCCTACTATCCCAAATCTGATGCTCAAGAGGAGAGTACAAATGAACATCGATTATAGGATGCACTTTACGCCACCTATACGGCTTCACCACCTACTCCACCTAGCCCTCCTACCTGGTTGAGGATGTCCAATCAATCCAACCAACCCAACCTAAAGTTCATAACAAAGAATTTCATGTGAGACAATTGATGGAAGACAGCTTGCAAGGATAAAACTACTCAAAAGAAAGCTCGAGTCTGCATTCACCAAAAATTTTGGGTGAGGTTGAGCCTAGTACTCATGAGTTATCTCATTCCTCTTCTGATGTTAGTGATAAGAAAAGTTGAACTAGATATCCAATTCAGGAGTATGTAACTTATGGAAAGTTAATATCATCCTATAAAGTTTTTGTTTCTAACCTTGATAGTGTGTAGATTACTAAATTCATTCATGAAGCACTTAAAAATCCCGAACAAAAGAAAGCAGTTGAAGAGGAGATTCAAGTATTGAAGCATAATGGCATATGGATTCTTAATAAATTCTCTAGAGTTAAGAAACCAGCTAGATGTAAATGGGCGCTCAACATAAATTACAATGTTGATAAAGGTATTCTAAGATTCAAAGTCAAACTTATTGTAAAAGATTTCACTAAAGCCTATCAGATTGACTATCATGAGACCTTCATAGTAGTTGCTAAACAAAACAAAATCAGAGTTCTCATTTCAGTAGCAATTAATAAGAAATGGGTATTGTATCAACTTGACAAAAAAAATGCCTTCCTGAATGGAGATTTGAAAGAAAAAGTATACATGGAGAAACCACTTGGACTTCAAAATGATTCCAACAAACACCAGTACGCAAACTCAGAAAGTCTCTTTATGGGCTTAAGCAATCAGTAAGAGCATGTTTCAAAGGTTTGTTAAAACTATGAGACCCAATGGATATTCTCAAATTCAAGTTGATCATACTCTGTCAATAAAATAGACTTAGTGAGGTAACACTATTGTACTAATAGTATATGTGTATGATATAATTCTTACTGATGATGATGAAAGGGAGACTCTCAAGATCAAAGAAGTGTTTTCCACTAAGTTTGAAATCATGAATCTAGAAAAAATGAGAAATTTTCTAGGTATAGAGGTAGCAAGGCTAAAGAATGATATCATTATATTACAGAGAAATTACATCTATGATCAACTAAAGGAAGTGATGAGTGGATGCGAGTCTGCTAATACTCTAATGAATCGCAACAAGTCTAATGGAGGAGAAAACAATGTATCTATGAATAAGGAAGATAATAAAATTTGGTAGAAAAACTTGTATACACGTCACATAAGATGCTAAATATTGCATAATCTTTCAACATTTTAAGCCAACACTTGAATAATCAAAATAAATAGCATTTGGAGATGTACAACATTCTAAGGTTTCTCGAGAAGAATCTTGAATCTGGATTAATTTTTGAGAATATCGAGAGGTAGAAGTCTACACTGATGCAAGTTGGATGAGAAACTCACTGACCGAAGATCCACCACAGGTTATTACTTCTATGCGTGGAGAAATCTGGTTACAAAGAGAACTAAGAAGCAAGCCGTTATTTATAGAAGCAGGGTTGAATGCTTGAGAATCTGTGAAGGGATCTGGATTCAAAAATTATTAAAAGAACCTGGGTGCACATCCAATAGGCCTATATAAATATTTTCTAGCAGTCAAACAGCCATCAATATTGCCAAGAATCTAGTCCATCATGACAAGATAAAACATATAGAAATTCGGAAACACTTTATCTTTGAAAAGGTTAATGATGGAATTATACAACTAAACTATATCCTGACACACCAATAAGTTGTTGAAGTCTTCACCATAGCTCCTCTTTCAAGAACCTACTCAAATTTCAATACCAAACTTGGTCTCTACAATATCTACAATCCAGCTTGAGGGGGAGTGTAGAAACCTAAGAAGTTCAGCTCCTCTCCATAGTGGCTTGGTCGGTTGGTTCAAAAAATCATAGAAAGATTTGATTAGGGATATCGTTGGAAACACCTAGTTTAATTCCCTTCATATTTTTTGTTTCTTTATTTTTATTTCAGAATTATTTCATTTCCTAATTTAGACTAAATATATTGTTATATTTCTAAATTAAGAGGGATTTGTTTCTCTATATATATATTACCCAACATGTGAATAACAAATGAGGTATTTTTTCCGTCCTAAAATTTGTTTTCTACAATAACCATGATAAACCCATCAAACTAAGCTCTTGGTGATTATTTGACTATATAAAGAACTGTTGAGTCAAAAGACTTCGTTCGTATTAGTTTTGTTCTCAAATCCATAATGAATTATCATATAAACTTCATCTTCAAAATTCTCATTTAGAAAGAAACTCTTCAGATCTAAATGATAGAGTAGCTAATCAAATTAGTAGCAAAAAAGAAAATTATCTTAACAGCCTTCATCTTAGCTAGTTGGGAAAAAGTTAATTTAAAAATAATTCCATCGTTTTGAATGAAACCATTTGCAACTAATATGTCTTTATATCAGTTAATAATTCCAACAGCTTTGTACTTCATAATGAAGATCATCTGCATACAACAGGTTATTTTCTTCAGGAAGATTTAAAATTTGACGGCTTCTTCGATAATACTTCAAATTTTTATGCTGGAAAAATTTGTAGTCAAAACATAAAATTTTGAAAAGGTTTACAGAAAATAGAATGACTGATTAGGGAATTGAAAAAATTTCTTATTCCTTTTTCCTAAGAGAGGCAATAGTCATGTTTAAATCACTTTCAAAATTAGTATTATCATGTTGTTATGAATTGATGACCAGACTTTTGTTAGACGTCAGACATGGTTCATGAGAAATGCACAGTTCTACCATGTTAGGATAGGTAACACCTTTAATTGCTCTTGTATATGATCTTCAAAATTTTAATATTTAAATGCGTAAGATTCAAGTAGATTGGAAGCGATGTTAGTTGAGATACCAATAAAGTTAGTATCATATTTTCATAAAACTCGTACTCCTGGAGAAAGTTGATGTTCTCTTCCACGGTTTTGGGGAACAAAAAATAATTTTCAAAGAAGGTTATATCTTATAGTGATGATTTATTTTTCAATATTAGGATAAAAACATTTGCATCCTTATTTGTGAAGAGAATAGCCAACAAAAATTTATTTTATGACTTTCGAATCAAGTTTTCTCTTTTGATCAAATGACAAATATACATAGATTTGAGCGACCCAGCGCCTTAATAGAAATGTTAGAGATAAGTCAACATCTAGAATATGCTTGGGTAAGAGTTTGATAAGGGGTTCTGAATTTTAGAATTCATAATTAATTAGGCAACTTCCATAGGTGTCAAACTTTTCTTTCTATTATCCCATTGTATTGAGGACAATGGATACAGTAAGTTTGATAAAAAAAAAATTTATATAAGAAGATTCTCTTCTCACTGTTTTAAGCCAAAATATATTAACTAGATAATGATAAAAATACAGCATACATATTTAAAAAGAAATGTCTCAGAAAAAAAATACACCAATGCAAAAAAGATGATTTCAAGCTTTCATTTGCATCATCTAGCTTAGAGTCTATTAAAATAGGGGTGACGATAATTTAATTTTTAATTTCTACCCTTTCTATTATAAAAAATATGAAATATTTTATCTACTAAAGAGTCCAAGTATGAATGTTGTTAACAAAATCGGAAACAACAACAACAACAACAAAGCCTTAATCCCACTAAGTGGGGTCGGCTACATGAATCCTTTTTCTCCATTGCGTCCTAATTAGTGTCAAATTTTCGTTTAATTCTAATAAATTAAGATCATTTTTTATGCAATAAGCCCAAGTTTTCCTAGGTCTGCCTCTGCCTTTCTTAACATAAGTTGTATTTAAAACATCTACTCTCCTAATCGGATCATCAGGTGGTCGACGTTTAATGTGACCAAACCATCTAAGGCGACTCTCTCTAATTTTATCCTTCACTGGTCCAACTCCAACCCTATTACGGATATATTCATTTCGCATTTTGTCTCCAAGTGTAAAACCACTCATCCACCTAATCATTCTCATCTCGGCGACACTTAACTTAACATTATGTTTCTCTTTTAAAGGCCAACATTCAGCACCATAGAGCATTGAAGATCTCACCACCATCTTATAAAATTTTCCTTTCAGTCTAAGCGGTACTTTTCTATCACACAAAAGGCCGGACGCATTCCTCCACTTTAACCAACCAACCTGAATTCTACTATTAGCATCCCCATCTATATCACCATCGCTTTGAACAATGGACCCGAGATATCTAAATCGTTCGCACCTTTTAATAATTTGATCACCCAAAGTTACACTTCCGTCACTAGACCTACTATTACTAAAATTACATTCCATGTATTCAGTTTTAGTTCTACTCAAACGAAGACCTTTAGACTCCAATGTAGACCTCCATAATTCAAGTTTTTCCTGGACGTTTTCTTCTGTCTTATCCACAAGGAGGATATCATCAGCAAAAAGCATACACCAAGGTACATCCTCTTGTAAATCAGAAACATATTCATATAAAATACATCATTTTATTCCGCAAAGAAAAGAGGCTAGGGCATTTCATTAACTAGCAAAGTTCTCAGTGATAATTTCAACAATAGATGAAGTGATTAACAGTAAATTGCTAGTAAAGGTTAAAGCATCAACCACTTTCTTCTGAAGGTAAACTAAACTTAGATCAAAATTTTGAAAATAGATTTAAATAATAAAAGGGCGGCCTTCCATCATAGCGTCATGAGGCGTAATATCCTATGATTTAAATGAAAATTTTCTTAACTCAAGATGAGCCTTGAAATATTCAATGGATTCATGTCAAAAAATCTGACATGAGTAGCATGATGACATGGTTTCAAATTTCACTTTCTACGGATATTTAGACAACGAAGATAGAAACCCGATCCACAATTTATTAAGAAAAGGTGCACAGACATTCAATATGTCAACTTCAATCGCATATGGCAAAGCAAAAAGAGCTGTTGTTGCATCTACCTATAAATATTTTTCAAAGATTGAAGACAATGGGAATAGTGTAAATTGGTTGAAGCAATACAGAAGACAGAAAATAAATCCAAATTTGAGTAACAAGAGGCTCCACTGAGAAATTAAAATGTGTATCGGGAGCCCGTAAAGTCGTTGTGAGAAAAGTCTTTATGCTTTCTATTTCAAGCTTTATAATGACATATTAAGGTTTGATCACCAAATAGTATTATGGGTACGTTAAGGGTGGTGTCGTACAACAATTTTGTCTGTTTGGCAAAACTGTATTTTGCCTACTTTTTTAAAAAACTACAGCTAAAAACTATAGTTTGTCACCAGACCCGGCTATCTACGGTGGATGCTACAAAACTGTGGTCTGACTATTTCAAAAAGAAAAATTTGTATTAGCCACTATAACTTTTGAAAAACTACTTCTTCAACAGCTTCATAATTACTTTTTCAAACAGCTACAACTGCACTAAAGAGACCCTGAATCTAACATAAACTTGCTAATTACCTCCATGCAAAAATGACTCATAGAGAGTTTCCCAATAAATATGAGGTTGAGAAAATTATAAATCATAAAAGTTTCCTAGAAAAAAAAACAAGAGTGGGCTTGCTTTAAAAAAAATGAAAGCTAATTATGTTGAAAATTTTTTGAAGTGTGATAAGAGAATAATGAAGAATTAATAACTAAGGAGAAAACATTCACCAAATTTAAACCATGAATAATGTTAGTAAATGAGCATAAAAGTTGAGGAAGAGGCTCAAACACTGATAAGAAAGTATGAGTAGCAGCCATCAAAGCATTAGGACCTACTAAATTATGCGAAGGGAATCTTAAGAGAGAGTCAAATAAGGTCCTAGGAGAAATCATCGCAAGAGCAATTGGAATACAAAGAGGGCCTAAAATTCAAGAGTTGAAGGTCCCCGAGACAAATATCAACAAAAACAATTGTGCACAACATCGAACATGGGACAACAAAAATAAATCATTGGTGATATTGACGAGAACACCGAACATGGCTAGTTGTAGGAGCAATGGAGGCTAGACAAAACACCAACGCTATGAGGTGAGGACATTAAGAGTCGACTAAGTCCCTAATAGGCCAACAAGTACACATAATAAAACAAGCTGCATGTGAACCTAGTGGCGATGACGTGAACAATGGCAACTGAAGAAACACAAGATTGATCGAATGCCCAAGTTGTTATCAAACGACGCACGAAGAAAGTCAAGTCACATGATTGGGGAATCTAGGGCAGCATCAAATCACAATATTCGCGAGTATTAATCCTGATAAAAACTTAGTTACAAGAATAGTCGAGGATGAGGCCAAAAATCACAATTGAAAATACTAGCAATGGAGCAAATGAAGGCCAATAACGAAACACCGGGCCGATCTGGTAATGAATAAAAAATCAATATCGAACAACTTATGAGTCTTTGCATGAGGCTAACTATTCATGCTTAAAATATGCTTTCTCCTTAGCAATCTTAAACACTTGAATTTAGCTTTTAAACTAGGTTTCAATAAAAAAGTAAAAGTTTTAATGAAACAAGCTTCAAATTTTTCTTTCATTTGAAACAATTAAGCGATTCAAGTATGGCCATAAAGATATGAACTATCAATAGCTTATATTGATCCCCAAATGTTGATATGGATGACTGCAAAAGATTGGTAGGCCTTAAGAATGATAATGGTAGAAAGACCGAGTGTGTTTAGATCATAAGTTTAACATTAAAATGCTTCATAAATTGTGTTAACAAATAGAGGGAAATACTTTATTTAGGAACATGAAGTTTAGAAGACTATAGTTAAAATGTCATAACATAATTATGTTTTGTTATAGAATGAAGCATGCATAGTACTTTTCTACATGCTAAATAGATATCTAGTAATTCACAATTCCCCTAAAATTATATGAGCTAGAAGTCAATATTTTCCTTCGTGTTGTCAATTTTGCTTCACACCCATATACTAGACCCATATACTAGACTTCATAATGAGTAGGGAAAAAAAATAATACATATTTAATAATTCTGCTAAATCATAATACGTTGCAGGAAAGCCTAAGAATAAAAAAAACTAAATTAAGAAAAAGTGAATTGTTGATATGATAGTCGGAATGCTAGTTATTTAAGAATTGACCCACCAATAATTTTGATGGCATAGTTCTTTAAACACAAATGAAGAGTTTAAAATAAGGAGGCATCCCCTTTCATATAACCAAAGAAACAAAAGTTGAACATCCAAGATTTTAGATTCTAATTTATGATGCTAAAGGCAATTGAAGTCCATACCTTATTGAGAAGTTATCTGGCTTAACTGTAGGTTCAACAAGTATTTTAAGCTAGATAATTGGCGACTAGAAAAGGTGATTTGTATACAAGTATGTTGGGGTCATAGAAAACTCACGCTCGGCCTATTGAGAGTTTGCGCATTTCGGAACAGATTTTCAGAAGATATACTAGATTTTATAAATATAATACTACCCAAATATTCCAGCCACATTTTGCAATAACTTCAAAAACTGATTTCATATTCTCCTTTGCAGAAGTCCCTATGCTTAGTTAGACACCAACTATTTAGTGTATAATAGCAACAAATTATCTTTGATTTAAAAAAAAAAATTATCACTGCTAGCTTAGCATCAATCCTATAGATAATGATAGTAAACCCGATCATGATTTTATGGTTTCATCTCAGGTTGGCATAAATTTTGGTCTACATTGTATCTTATTCTCATACTAAATCAAGTTCATCCGGTACCCATAGATGCTTATTTTTAATGACAACTTGTTCAACAACTGTAATTTCTTTTCTCTTTCCTTACTAAACTTGTTCAACTAAATATTTATATTTGGTTCTATCATTCAGGGTTCTTTAGATTACCTCCAAAAGTTGATTTGATTATCATTTAATGTAGTTTTCCTATGTCATCAAATTTTATAACTTCTAACCACAAAGCATTCATTTCCTTAATCAATTTGGATACCAAATGATCATCTGGATTAGAATACATATACTGTTTCGACTCAACACAATAACAACATTTGATTTTCATGGGCAATACTGCATATCTTAATAATAGGTTTTAATAAATTCAAACAATCTTCTATATCACATTTAGCTCTTTTTCTGTGAAAGTATATTTTAAATTATGATGGCCAGTGAACATTTCACACATCACCCCATGTAAATAATGTCTCCAATTTTTAAAAGAAAATCATGCAGATGTTAGTTCCACAACAAGAGTTGGATAATTACTTTCCTGAGATTACAATTATATTGATACATAAGTAATTACTTTCTCATTTTGCATTAGGACACGTTCTAACTATTTAATCATGCATTACTGTAAATCTAAACATTTATTTTCTGATAAAATAAATAATACAGATGTAGTTGCCAAATGTCTTTTTTATTCTTGAAAATTGTTCTCATATTCTTGTATCTATTCCAATTAAACATTTTTCATCAATTTAGACAACAAGCTATGGGTAGGAATTCCGTCGCAGACCACCTGAACTATCCAACATAACATAAATAACCATGAATCTTGGTAATATACTTTGGTGTAGGTCATTCAAATACTGCTTACAACATTTTATAATCTACTAAAATTCTCCCATCACTTATGATACAAAAATGCAACATTTCTTATCCAATTACCGTTTTGAAAAATTTGAAAAAAAATTAATTATTGCTCAACAAGGCATATGGCTTGGAACGGTTCTTCTCAGTCAACACATTTATAGCCAGCAGAACTTGGATTTGACTTGACTAGCCTTTTATGTCAACAGGGACCCCATAATAAAGCGATTTTATTTTATAGTTCCTAGCATTCCTAGGCACTACAAGGCATGATTAGAACTTGTCATTCATCAAAGCAAGAAAATCATGCATGTAAATGATCAATAAACAACAGCAAAACTTTACTCAGACAGCAGAATAAGACAAAATCAAAATTTTCACTATCTAATGTATCAAATTTAATCCCATGACTCCCAAAATTTGAACCAAAATAATCATTTGACTAAACTAATATGATCGAAAATAATCCAAAAATATATATTTTTTTTTAAATCATGTATAACGAGAAAAGACTAAATTGAACACCTTAGGTAATTGGGACTAAAATTGCTCAAATAAATTGTCTGGAGACTGTTTTGACCTTTTTTTTAATATACAAGTAATAGCAGATAAATGCCTCTAATCAGTACCAAATAAATTTGCCAAAACAACTTGTTAAATGTAATGAGAAAACAAGTATTAAAGTTAATATTTTTTAAAAAAAACTAACATAAATTATAATATTCTAAATAGCAAAGTTAATACATACTTGTTCGGCAAGTTTGAAATTGTGTGTTCTCATGTATTCCATCCCAATATATAATGTTGGCAGATGACAACTGAAACCAAATAACAAAAATAAATCATTACAAATGGTATAAGAAATCTGAATATAGTTTCACCCTTTCTAAAAATGATTAAATCCATAATGTAAAATTTTGCAATGCTTCCTTTTATTCGATATTAATCCTTTTTTTCTTAGATGTTTCAAAACCTAAATCTCACAAATTAATGAGAGAATTATATTTTCCACATGACAATAGAGTGGGCTCGCATTCCTTTTTTACTAAATTATAAGAATCAACTACTCTCTAATCTTCTTCAAAACTATCAATTAAGTGTTGCTAATTCTTAAGAAGCCATTCTGAACCTTATTGACAATCTTCAACACACTTTATGGTAGAACCCTAAACATTTTCTATAGCCCAATCGGCTCTTCTTTATCAACATCTATTTTTTCAACTTTAATTCATTTCCTCTTTCCATAGTTGAAATGTCAAAATTTTAAATTACCACTTATTCGAGAGAGTGAATGAAAAGATGACCAAATTTTATTGCACTAAAACAAAATGATAATTCCACATGGACAAAAAATTTAAACGAACAATACTTTTCCCGTCTTGTTAAAAACAAGAAATTATATGATGTTAAATGGATTTTCATTAAAATATCAAGCTGATGGAATTTTAAGCCAGCATTTTACTTTTTTTTTCCTTTTTCAACTGTTTCTTTTTTTTTCGGCAAAAGAATATGGTGAAACTTTTGAATTATTTATCAAGAGATGATAGCCTCTGTAACAAAAAAGAATAATGTATGGCTCATGTTATATTGGTTTCATATATTAACTAAGTGATACAACGATTAACTCAACCCAGAACGATGACAAACAAATATTATTAAGCAAATAACAAAGGATACAATCAAGACTCGAAAGAATAAAGAAAGCAAGATAATGACGAAAATACTAGCACGATCTGACTAAGGCCTAAGGAGGTATCTATGGACGTCGCCGATGAGTGGTGGACGGTGACTGTAGGAGGATGGAGCAGCTGGTGTGGGTGGTTGATGGAAGGTGTGGGGCATTAGGAGCTGCGGTGGCGGTGGGGCAGCAAGTGTGGGTGGCTACCTGAGACCCTAAGGGGAGCTGCAGAGGTGGGCGAACTACCAGAAAGGAGGTCGGAGGAGGCAGCAGGTACGGATAGCTGCCCGGATGGTTGTCAACCCCTACTTCGACTTGTTTGCCTGTGTTTGATATTTGCGGTTCTGATTGGGGATCTCCTTGCCAACCTTGTGGAGTTTCTGAATCTCGTGAATCCCACTCTGTAGCATCTTCGCAGGCCTATGATGTCGACAAGAGTGGTACCAACTCAAGTGTTGTGAGAGAGTTGCGCCCGCAAAAACAATCTTGAACGGTATACATCCCGTAGTCTGACTCACAAATCTGTTGTAGGCAAACTCAGCTTAAGCTAGGATGAGATCCCACTGCTACTCTTCCACACGAAACATCTCAGAAGGTATCCTAGGCTCTTGTTCACGACCTATGTCTGTCCGTCCGTTTGTGGATCAACAGTTGAACTGAATTGGAGCTTGGTGTCTGGCTTCCCCCACAAATCCTCCAGAAGTGACTTAGAAGTTTAACAACACTGTCGTAAGTAATGGTTCTGAGAATCCCGAACAACCTCACGATCTATCGGAATTATAAATCGGCAAAAAGAGACGCAACTGTCCTGTGACATGGAACAAAATGTGCTATCTTCGAAAAGTGATCCACTACAACAATCACAGAGTCCTTGTTCCCCTACATCCTCGAGAGAACCACCACAAAGTCCATACTAACGGCTGCCTAACTCCTTCTGAAACAAGTAATGGAGTTTACAACCTCTTGTTCTACCCTCTCATCTTCGCCAAACCGCAAATCCTATACTGTCTGACGTATCGCTTCACATCTCTCGTCAATCGAGGCCAAAAATATTGTTCCTGCACTAGGACGAGAGTCTTGTCCCTGTCAAAAAGACATGTTTATCCTCCATGTTGGCTCTCCTGAACAATGGCCTCTCTCAGCGAGCACTTAAAAATGCACAACTATGGTGAATAAGTAGCAAAATGCTTGGTAATATCGCCCGACCGATTTCTCCTGACACTGGTCCCAGTTTCCATGAAATCCTCGTCTGTGTGGTACAAATCCTTTATGACCTCAAACCCCAGATTGTCTACATTGTTTTGATCAAAAAGTGTCGAAGACTCGTTGAGTCTGCTACATGGTTCTGTCGTCTCGTCTTGTGCATAAGCACGAATTAGAATGTCGCTTGAAATTCCACCTAGGTGATGTGTCAGCCATTCAGTTTGCTCTGGTTATTGAGAAATTCCAGGGCCTCGTGCTCTGTAAATAGTATGAACTCGCTCGTCAAAAAGTAATGACTCCAGTGCTCCAGCGCTCGTATAATTGCATAAAATTTCTTGTCATATGTTGAGTATTTCCTCCAAGATTCATTCAACTTTTCACTGAAGAAAGCAATGGGATGATCACCTAGTTTAGCACTGCCCCTAAATCCACACCAGATGCATTGCACTCTACCTCAAAGGGCTAGTTGATGTCCTGTAAGGCTAGCACAAGCTTGAGTCACTTTCCCCTTCAAGGTATCAAAACTAATTTGAGCTTCCTTTGTCCACATGAACTCCTCCACTTTTAGAAGTTTTGTCAGAGGGGCTATGATAGTGTTGAAATTCCTGCTGAATATGTAGTAGAACGACACTAACCCCAGTAATTGCCTCAGCATGGTGAATGACTGTAGTGTGGTCCAGTTTATAATTGTCTCGATCTTCGTAGTGTCCATCTGAATGCCTACATTTTTCACGACATATCCGAAAAAGCACATCCTGTTTGGCAAGAAATGGCACTATTTTGGACGGGCATAAAGTTGCTTCGTACACTGTACCTCAAACACTGCTCTCAAGTACTATAAGTGCTCCTCCTTCGATATATTGTACACCAAAAATCGTCGGAGTAGACTACCATAAATTTCCCATTGTGGGGTCAGAACACCTGATTCATCAACCTCATAAAAGTGTTGGGCGCATTTAACAAGCTAAATAGCATAATCGTCCACACAAGAAACCCATCTCATGTTTTAAAAGCGGGCTTCCACTCATCTTCTGACCTCATCCGTATCTTGTGGTACCAACAGTGTAAATCAATTTTTAAAAAAATGGTGGCCCCGTGCAACTGATCCAAAAGATCATACAGGTGATATGGAAAACTAGTACTTAATGGTAATTTTGTCGTTGTCTCTGATGTGAATGTACATTCTCCATGTCCTTCTTTGGGTACAATTAACGTAGGAACAGCACAGGGCCTAGTACTCTCTCTAGAAGTGTAAATGAGTCGAACACGAGAGAGCCCAGGCTAGCTCATGTCGGCTCGTTTATATTTCGAGCCCAAAAAGTGTGTTCGTGTTCGGCTCATTTGCTTAGCGAACCGAACACGAGCTGTTCACGAACAAAGAGTCGTTTTGACAACCCTAATCACGTAACCATAAGATTTTAGGGTTAGAGCAAGATTTAAGAATTATTGTTTATATTAAAACATCATTTGAATCTAATTTAATAATTTTTATTATATTTACTTCATTAATAATATTATGATTGATTATAAATCTTTTAAATTTTTAAAAAAACTACACATCAATGTATATATATATATATATATATATATATATATATATATATATATATATATATATATATATATATATATATATATATTGAGGAATAGTATTTCGAGCCAAAACGAGTCGAACACGAACGAATAAATCTTTGTTCGTGTTCGGCTCGTTAAGGCTTGTAACTTGGTGAATGAGCCCAACACGAGCTGTTCGCAAACAACGAGCCGTTTTGATAGCCCTAACTCTCTCTAAGTAACCTTCTCGTGATAAGATTATGCACTATACTTATAAGCTTTGGTAACCCCCCCCCCCCCTAACCCCCCCGACATTGAGACAACTCACAATTGGAGTATCATGCGGCACTCTTACTTGGTGATTTCCTTCAACCTTGAATATGAAAATCAAAACATATCATCACTGGAGGAGATGTGGAAATTTTATTACCTCTATTCGGGAAAGTATGAAGAAAAAGGATGGCAGCATCAGCTCGGCAATGAACCTAATATTACTTTCTTTTTTTTTTTGATTTCAACTAAGTCCTTTTCTTTTTTGTTCAAAAAGTATGTAATAAAGCAGCCCATTTTGTTCAAGGCTAGCTTTGGATATGTTATTTGTTTGGGATGCTCACACTTGTGAGTCCATTTTTTTGGGTGTGGTCGCGGATGACATCAACCACACTGCTTCTGTGTAGCTTTTATTTTTTACTTTTTGACTAATGCAAGATGCACATATTCACGAAATCACGTGCTTGATGGCTATTTTGCTCATAATGGATTTGACGTATAGCCCGTGCACACCTCACCTAATCAAAACCGACTACCACTTGCTCATGCGAGTTCAGATTTAGCCCCTTGCCTCCATCCCCATTCACACCATTGTTCGCCCTTTATCTCTGCTGCAACTTGATTTGTTTTCCTTCTTTGCTGGTAACCGCAACAAATTTGTCTCAACGACAGTTGTTCGACAACATTGGAGCTTACTCTCATTGTTGCAATGCTTCAACGGTTGCTTACTCCTCATGCCTCAGCTCGCTGGTACAACTACTCGTACACAAGTTCGTCGTAACCCTCACTTGCTCTTTGGGTTCCAGCATGAGGTTGTCATCAATCACCGTCATCTCGCATTTCGGTCCCCAGCTATGCATGGGAGCTCACTGCTTGTGTTGCCTTTGTTCCCGCATGATTAGACAATGGCTACAACCCCCCCTCTCCCTCTCCTTATTAGTGTGTTCCTCCGCTCGAAATGCTAGCGTTACTAGCAGATTAAAATAAAGTGTTAAATTATGCCAGGTACTAAGGGAGGGAGATGAAGGGAAAGAGGAGAAATTATTTTATTTCAGGATGACACAAATGATGCGGAATATTTAATCGGACCAGAACTCCAGCATATAAAATCAAATCACAAAATGCATCATACAGCCAAGGTAAACAGAAAAATATAACATCTTCAGTCTAAAAGGACCTTCATATAGACTGACATTACACGTCACTGAACTATTTGTGACACACAAAATTGGGGAGTATCCACATGAATGTTTTTTAAAAGAGTTGACCAACATGAAGCACTTCTAACCCAACAACATCCACGTAATTAACACAGTATAATATCCTTACAAAGGCAAGAAAACAGAGAAGGTATTTATTCATGGTTCATAGTGGAATCCAACAAATTCAAACTAGAAGACACTAATATTACATATTTGGTAAAAAAAAGTTCAAAAATAATTTAAAGAACTGAAACGGACTGAAACATGATTTAAATGTAAGCCAACGGCTCAACAGTATCCATGAAAAAGGTACAGCTGCTCAATTTGTCAAACAAGGATCACACTATGACAACAATCCATTTATATTCAAACTTTGGACAAAAAGAAAAAGGACAAGATAATTTAAGAATATTTAAACGCTATTCAATGAAAAAAGACTAGATAATTAAGAATATTTAAAATAAATGTAAAACTAGAACTACCTAACTATATGCAAGCTACTTATTTTACTCAACCGACGGATAATATCTGAATAAACTTTCATCAATTTATTATATTTTATGAAGCACAAAA
The DNA here is from genome assembly GCA_022702705.1 of Papilionanthe hookeriana x Papilionanthe teres. Lineage (NCBI taxonomy): Eukaryota > Viridiplantae > Streptophyta > Magnoliopsida > Asparagales > Orchidaceae > Papilionanthe > Papilionanthe hookeriana x Papilionanthe teres. The sequence goes on along the minus strand of CM040436.1, from coordinate 47,230,896 downwards.
AGCTGCTGGTACTAAAGGCCAATCAAAACAAGGAAGTTTTCTTTCCTCTCTTTGAAATTTCTTTAACACCTAAAATGGTGAACATATTTATGTCAAAAACAGAATGTATAGATAAAGAGTAAATATTAATGTCGATCATAAAAAATGACAAATTTAGATTACGTAAATTGAAAGGATCCAACAAAGGTTGATTCACCTGGGAAAAAATTTAAATATACCCCGACAATGCTGATATGCCACCCAAATAGGCACTTCATGCAAGGGCATGTGACTCCAACTTAGTTTGTTGAGATTTGGAAATTTGAGTTCTACATGATGTAGAACATCCAAAGAAAATTACAAGTCTAAATTCACTTGATATTTTTTTAGAATCAAAATGTGGTTCAAATTTATGCACTCCAAAAGAAATAGTATAAGTTAATATCAAACAGCTATGTGATCACAACACTTAAATACAGCAAAATCAAAGTACTAGAATCAGTGTTCATCCATAAGCCAGAAAATAAAAAACTGAATATTTTTACTACGTACAATCATGTTTATCTTAACGCATAACACAACTTATCAAGAAAACAACCATGCATAACTTAAGTGAAACAAGCCCAACACTTAACATGCATTTCACTTGTGACTTATCGCAAATAATTTAGAAGTAAATCAAGTTACCCAGGAAATAAACGAGCTGCAGTGCGATATGCAACCATTGCTTGATCAGTCTCTTCTTGTACAGCATAAGCATTTCCAGAACCGATCCAAGCAGGTGGAAAGGTGGCATCCACACTGGTTGCCTTGCTGCACAATTGAAATAACATAAAGAAAGATGACCAACTATCTGAAAAGATTATTTTGCAATACACAACGCTTAAACAAGCCACCTACACAGTTAATAAGAAAGGGTCAATATATATTTAAAAATGTCTAAATGCACAACTTAAAGCATTCTTACAAAAAAATTGATGGAGTGGTAGTTAAAGAGATTTCAGGGTTGGTGGAAAAGTGGTGGAAGTCGCAACTAATTCATGAACAATGGACCAAACTAAGAATGAATCATTGATGCTTCCACAGTTTTCTTTTGTTGGGAGGGATGAGGACCTCCAAATCTGAAATTTTGTAATGTTGATAAATTAATGTAAGTAATTTCAGGCCAAAAGAATTTGTAAGAAAGTTATAATCTTTTGAAGTAGATTGATTATATTGATGGAAAGCAAGACTTCTGTTTTTATAAGGTTGTTTGACTTGTGAGAGCCTAAAGTGTTTAAAGCCATCCGAAGGCAGAGGTGATGTAGAAAATGGCAAGAGAAGGTATATGAGCTAAATGATGCTCACCTTAATAAGTTTGCAAGGTAGGCTTTGGTTGCTTCGCAAACCAAGTATAAATTATAAACCTCAAATACAGAAGTCGCACAAATGTATAAGCAAAGCAGAGTAATTGTTCAATATCATTAAATTAATCCTTTGTTTATAATGCAAGAGATCAACTTTGAAATTCAAAATACAAGAAAGAAATTGGAATTACATTAATTTTCATCATGGATAGGGCTTGTCTCACGCCCAAATTTTTATTTGAATTTTGTAACACCAAACCACATGAATGAAGCTTTGGATGAATCCAGAAACATTTAAATGTAAGTTTGATGTGAATTAAAATTTTATTAGTTTGTGGCTCTTAATTTTTTGGATGATATTTTGGATTATTATAAGTTTGGCTCTGCGGCCATTTCATCTATTATCGTCTTAGTAATTCTAACCTCCTGTGTTGGACAGTGACAAAAGTGATATTAGAAAAATAGGCTTTAATTATGATCAGAGTAATTAAAACTATCAAATAAATTTAATAATGTTAAAAAGTTGAAATTATTGATAGGTAAATTGTGATATATTTCAAGTCTTTGATTAGTCAAGTAGAGTTAGAAAAAAACAAGTATTGAAAGAGTTAGTGTACCATAGAATGTGGTTGTAGATATTAATGCTTAAAATTAGATAAGGTTGCAGTGACAATTAATACAGGATTCACAAACTAAACTTGTATTAATATAGGCTATGTCCTGTATTAATAAAAATTATCATCGTCCGTCCATTCCCACCGTCATCATCCAACCACCATTGCCCAACCGAGACCAATGTCACTAAACCACCATTGCTCAGTTGTTATTGTCACTGCCTCTAGACCATCGTTTCTTAGCTACCACCATCGCCGATAATGTTGACATATGATCTCTATCACAGAGCCCATGCAATCAGTCTTTCATCACAACAACCAGATCACTGCCACTTTCATAACATTTTTTGCCACTAGTGAAAATCAAGTTGATAACTCTCACACTAATAATATCATTTTATGCTAATTAAGAGTCGGCGAAGTCTTGTAACTTACAAATGCATAGTGGAACAATTTAAATTAGGTTGTGCCCCTGAATTTTTCTCTTTCGGGTTCCCATCTAAAAACCTCTGATGTCTCCTCTGTTAGCTCTACTTTTATTTGTGTGATAGATTTTCGTACAATACTAAGAAGTTAATATATCATTTTATCACGGCAAATTTTCCCAAACGAAACAATAAGTGACATGAATTAGTTTCATTTCCTATAATCTTTGTAAAAGAAAATCATATGAATATAATTAGTTTAATAATAATCAGATTATATTCATAAAAAAATTAAAATAATATTAACATTTATAATGTTATAAATATTATTTTTACATGTACAATTGACTTCAAGCAAATTTACTATGTCATATATTTATTTATTTATCTCTTATTTCAAATTATAACTTCACATGGAAAGGGAGTTTTTTCCTCAACTTCAGAATATAAATATATATGACTAAGTTCAATGGCTTTCATATATGGGTCCATCCTTGTTGCCCTAACTGTATAGGTGTCATTAGCATATTAACTTGAGGACTATTTTTCCTGCATATGGACTCACATTTGTCATCTTATCTTATACATATTCATATTCATATAGAACATACATTTGTCGCCATACCTATAAAAATTATCATATTTCTTTACAAGCTCAGTTCTGTCTCCTAACTTGTGCAAGTATCATGAAATATGTCATTGTCAACTTATCATACATATCATTACATTTTTTTTTAATTAAAATATATTTTCATTATTGAACTTCTAAATAAACACTTGATTTTTACAATCGCTGAAAATTAATGAATATAAATGTGAAATTTACAAATAACAAATGTCTCCATTTAAAAGTGTCATCAAATAATTAAATAGATGTACAATCAGAATGCATTTTACAACTAGCTACGACAAAACAACAAAACAACAAAAAAGACTTAATCCCACTAAGTGGGATCGGCTACATGAATCATTTTTCTTCATCGCGTCCTACATAGTGTCATATTTTCATTTAATTCAAATAAATAAAGATCATTTTTTATACAATAAACCCAAGTCTTCCTAGGTCTACCTCTACCTTTCTTAACATAAGTCGACACTAAAACATCTACTCTCCTAATCAGATCATCAGATGGTCGAACCATCTAAGACGACTCTCTAATTTTGTCCGTCATTGCAGCTACACCAACCCCCTATCACGGATATATTCATTTCGCATTTTGTCTCTCAGTTTTGTCTCCTAACTTGTGCAAGTATCATGAAATATGTCATTGTCAACTTATCATACATATCATTACATTTTTTTTTAATTAAATATGTTTTCATTATTGAACTTCTAAATAAACACTTGATTTTTACAATCGCTGAAAATTAATGAATATAAATGTGAAATTTACAAATAACAAATGTCTCCATTTAAAAGTGTCATCAAATAATTAAATAGATGTACAATCAGAATGCATTTTACAACTAGCTACGACAAAACAACAAAACAACAAAAAAGACTTAATCCCACTAAGTGGGATCGGCTACATGAATCATTTTTCTCCATCGCGTCCTACATAGTGTCATATTTTCATTTAATTCAAATAAATAAAGATCATTTTTTATACAATAAACCCAAGTCTTCCTAGGTCTACCTCTACCTTTCTTAACATAAGTCGACACTAAAACATCTACTCTCCTAATCAGATCATCAGATGGTCGAACCATCTAAGACGACTCTCTAATTTTGTCCGTCATTGCAGCTACACCAACCCCCTATCACGGATATATTCATTTCGCATTTTGTCTCTCAGTGTAAAGTCACTCATGCACCTAATCATTCTCATCTCGTCAACACTTAACTTAATATTATGCTTCTCGTTAAAGCGCCATAGAGCATTGTAGGTCTCACCACCATCTTATAAAATTTTCCTTACAGTCTAAGCGGTACCTTTCTATCACACAATAGGCCAGAAGCATTCATCCCACTTCAACCAACCAACTTGAATTCTCCTATTAACATCCCCATTTATATCACCATCTCCTTGAACAATAGACCCAAGATATCTAGATCGTTCACACCTAATAATTTGATCACCCAAAGTTATACATTTGTCAACAAAGCTGCTACTACTAAAATTACATTATATGTATTCAGTTTTAGTTCTAATCAAATGAAGACCTTTAGACTCCAAAGTAGACCTCCATAATTCAAGTTTTTCCTGGGCTTTTTCTCAGGTCTTATCCATGAGAAGGATATCATCAGCAAAAAGCATACACCAAGGTACATCCTCCTGTAAATGTCTAGTAAGACCATCCATAACTAAAACAAAAAGATATGGGCTTAAAGTCGATCCCTGATGTAATCCAACAGAAATAGGAAAATATTTAGTCAATCCTCCTTCAATTCGAACACACATATCAACACCTTCCTTCTCAAGAACTCTCCAAAGGATATCTCTTGGAAACTTATCGTAAGCTTTTTCTAAATCAATAAAAATCAAATGTAGATCCTCCTTATTATCTCTAAACTTCTTCATCAAACCGTTCAATAAATGTATAGCTTGCATAGTAGACCTGCCCGGCATAAATCCAAATTGTTTATCATAAATCTTAGTAATACGTCTTAACCTATGTTCAATTACCCTCTCCCATAATTTTAAAGTATGACACATCAATTTAGTTCCTCTATAATTTGCACACTCTTGTGCATCCACTTTATTCTTAAAAATGGGGACCAAAATAGTATTCCTTCACTCCTCAGACATCTTTTAAGTTTTTAAAATAATATTAAAGAGTTTAGTAAGCCAAGAAACTCCTAAATCTTCTAAATATTTTCACGCATCAATTGGGATATCACGTCCTACAGATTTTACACCCTTTGTTTTCCTTAAAGCCTTCTCAACTTCTTTTTTACTAATGTGATGGTAAAAAAAAATATTTTTTTATTATTAACGATATCAAGATCACTAAAATCGATTATATTTTCAGAAACTTCATTAAACGTTTATCAAAATAACTCACCTACCTATGTTGAATATTTTTTTCTAAGAAAAACACTTTTTGATTTTCATCTTTAATACACTTGAGTTAACTCTTTACTTGTTCTTCTTTATTTTGTTATTATATATATATATATATATATATATATATATATATATATATATATATATCACCCTCTTTAGTATCTAATTTATCAGAAAGATCACTAAAAGCAGAATTTTTAACGTCTCAGATTGTTCATTTAGGCTACCTGCGGGCGGTTTGATATTTTTCTCAGTTCTCTAAACATTTACATTTAAACTAATTTTTTTAATATAACTTCTTATATTTTATCTTCTCTTACAAATTATTATTCCAGCATCAACTATTTTTATTTATAGAAACATTTTGTTTTGCTTATCCAAGTATATCTTTTGCCACTTGTTTAATAGTGTTTGTTACTTTTTCTCCCATAGTATTTGTTTCAACATGAACATCCCAAATTTTGAAATCTTGAATTTTACTTATAAAAATAATTTTTTGTGCCTTTTAGGTACCACAGTCTAATTCCATGATGATGAATTTTATTATTATTTATTTGACAACTCTTCATCTTAAAAATGTAGAACTAATAATCAATTTTGGGTACTGAAATCCTCACTTGGAATAACCTTACAATCTTTACAAGCTTGACTATCTCTTCTTCTCATAAGAAAATAATCAATTTGTTTTTTATTATATCAATTCTTATAAGTAATAAGATGTTCATTTCTTTTCTTGAATAAAGTATTAATAATAACAAAATCAAACGCTAAAGTAAAATCTAATATGACTCTACCTTCTTCATTAATCACTCCAAAACCTTAACCGCCATGAATATTTCTGAAATTTCTACCACTCTACCGGCATGTCTATTTAAATCTCCTAAAAAAAATTCTTTCTTCGGGAGATATCAAGTGTTTTAAGTCTTCTAAGTCATTCCAGTATATTTATCTTTAGAGCATATATCTAAACCTACTTGAGGAGCATAAGCACTTATAATATTAAAAATTTTAATATCAATAATAATCCTAAGTGCTATAATTCAATTTCCAATTTTATTAATTTTTACAAGATTATCCTTCAAACTCTTATCTATAATTACACCTACACAATTTCTAGTAGAACTATTAACAGAATACCTACCAAAGCTTAAAAACAAAGTTATCAATCTCTTTAGCCTTTTCTCCAACCCATTTAGTTTCTTGAATACATAAGATATTATCTTTCTATGAATCATAATATCAACTAATTCCATTAATTTAGCATTAACAATAGCTATATTCCAAGATCATATCCTAATATTAGTTTCAGGGGCTAACTTCTTTACCCACATCCATCCGTTCTGTGGGAACTCTTGCTTATTTGACACTACACCCGAGCGCTAGTGTAGCGGCCCTTGCACAATTTTCACTGTATTCAGCTCATACAGTGTGTCGCTTCCAGGAGAAATCCTAGCACCTACACATCGATCAAAAAGATTCATGTCATAATTTTTTTGACAAATTTTACGTTTGTTGTCGACTACTTAACGCAACCCTCCACTTTTCACATACGGGCTTGGGACCGACAATGACAGTGTTTTTTATTATTTTCTTTCAAAGGGATAGATCCATGGACCTACAGTATGAAACAAAGCCCGTCGACCAACTAAGTTATGCGCAGCTGGTAAACATAATTTTGATATTTGATACAGCAAGCTAGTGTTATCAAAATTATGTAGCCATTTACATGAATAGTATACCGTAAAAATAAATTTTTTTTAAATTATGAATGAATTTCTATTTTATTTCACACAAATCTAATTAACAATAAATGCACATACATTAACGAAATTTTTATATTTTCATTAGACAATATGTATCTTATCCATTAGAAAATTTATTCCTTCAACACAAACACCATGATTTAAATTTACATAATATGAGACCTAGCACAATTTTTTTTAAAAAACTTTACAATGAAGCTCACGATACATTAGGTACTACATAAGGCTTACGCCACACCTAACGTAAGACTCATCTTAAGGCATGTCTCTACTCAATTATAATGAGGTGTATGCAATTATATCTAGAGTTTAATGAAAAATAAATATATGTAAAATAAACCCAATAAATATTCCTTACACATATAAAATATCATTGAGGATTAAAAGCAGAAACAAAGAGGAAAATACTTTCTTCTATTTAGATGTTTTACATGGTACATCTACTTATAGAAATACAACCTTCTAAATAAGAAAATTAACTAATTGGTTTCAGCTATTTCCTATTACATTACACAGCTAATTATACAAGATTTGTATAACTACATAATAATTTATTAAAAAGAAAATTAATTTTGTAAATTAAATTGGATTTTTAACACTTTGCCTCAAGTTGGCATGAAAATATCTTTCAAAGCCAGCTTGCACACTAAACTGTCAAACTGTTTTTTGTGAAGATCTTTCGTTAGAATATCTGTTGCTTGGTTGTGGAATGAACGTACACCATGCAGATATCTCCTCTGTCAAATTTTTCTTTGATGAAGTGTTTGTCTATCTCTACGTGCTTTGTTCGATCATGAAGGGCATTATTGTAGGCGATGGCGATTGCAGACTTATTATCACAGTACACCTTCATTGGTGGTGGACTAAGAATTTTTAACTCCTTAAGAATTCTTCTAATCCATAAAACTTCCATATCGCATGAGCCACAGATCTGAATTCAGCATCAGCACTGCTTTTGGCCACGACACTTTCCTTCTTACTCCTCCAGGTTACTACATTTCCTCCTAGAAAAGTACAGTATCCTGAGGTTGACCTTCTATCTGTAACACTCCCAGCCCAATTTGCATCTGTAAATGCTTCTATCTGTAACTGCACATTTTTCTTGAACAATAATCCTCTTCCAGGCGTTCCCTTCAGATACCTAAGGATCCGACACACAGCCTCCAAGTGATGAGCATTTGGAGAGTGCATAAACTGACTTACCATACTAACAGTAAAAGTTATATCAGGACGCGTGTGTGAAAGGTAGATTAGCCTTCCCACTAGTCTCTGATATTGTTTTTTTATTAACACCATCTATTTCATTTGTCACTTGTAACTTTTATTTAGTTCAATTGGGGTTTCAGCTGTTTTGCACCCAAGCATTTCGGTTTCACTGAGCACGTCGACTGCATACTTCGGCTGATTAATAAAAATCCCCTTCTTTGATCTGGCAAACTTAATGTCGAGAAAGTACTTTGCAGCCCCCAGATTTTTAATCTTGAATTTTGTGGCCAATATTTCTTTCAATGTCTTAATTTTCCTACATCTCCTGTAAGGATAATATCATCGACATAGACAATAAGTATAGCAAGTTTACCAGTTTCTAAATGTTTGTAGAATATAGTATAAACAGCTTGATTCTGAGTATATCCATATTTTTTAATCACCTTTCCAAACCTCTCAAACCATGCGCGAGGAGATTGCTCGAGCTCATACAAGGATTTCTTCAATCTGCACACTTATTCTTCTCCAAACTTCTCAAATTCTGGTGGAAGATCCATGAATACTTCCTCGTCTAATTCACCATTTAGAAAAGCATTTTTAACACCTAGCTGATGTAAGGACCAATCACGGTTTGCTGCTATGGACAGTAGAACACGAATAGAATTAATCTTGGCTACTGGAGCAAATGTCTTCTGATAGTCAATTTTGTGAGTCTGAGTGAATCATTTCGCTGCTAGTCGCGCAGTATATCTTTCGACAATCCCACCAGCTTTGACTTTAACAGTGATGACCCATTTACATCCAACAGTAGACTTGTCTCTTGGTAAAGTGACAACTTCCCAGGTTCTATTTTTCAAAAGAGCATCCATCTCTTCCTTCACTGTTATTCTACAATTCGGATAACTAAATGCTTCCTGTATTGTTCTGGGTTCAGACAGATTAGAAAATTTTGACAAAAAAGCTTGATATTTGTGTGAGATATTTTTGTAGGATAAATATTTTGTAATTGGTTGTTTGGTAGTACAATATCGTGCTTTTTTTCTAATGGCTATAGGAAGATCCAGATCCATAACCTCCGAATCTTGAGCTTCTGTTGATGAAAAAAAGGTCAAAATTGGAAATTACCTGTGTTTCTTGAGTACCATCATTCGTTCTTCAGATTGGGAGGGTACTAAAGAGTCAATTTGAATATTTTTCCTTTTATGGAGCCTATTCCTGGAATAAACCAGAGGTTTTGTTGTCCTATTCTGCAGGATTTCTCCCCTCGTCTTAGACAAGATAATTTATGGTGTCTTTTGACTAGGATTCTCCTTATTTTTATTACTTTCAACAATTATTTCTAGTTCTTATTTATCAAGAACTTTAGGTGTACTTGGTGTTAGAACAACTCTTAATAATGAATCAAAAATTTGCCAAAATCATCTTCTCCATCTGTATTATATCCCCCTGAAGTGCACTTTTGTGAAAAAAATGATTTTTTTTCCATGAAGATCACATGCATACTAATATAAGTTATTTTGGTGATAGGATTAAAACATTTGTAACCCTTTTTGTCTAAAGCATATCCAAGAAAAATGCATTTTGTAGATTTTGGATCTAATTTTGATCGAAATTTATTCGGAATATGAACGAAACATGTGCATCCAAAGATTTTTAAAGGAATATTTGAAGACATTCATAGAATTGAAAAACTATTTTTCAGCTTGTTTAGAGTTGTATACTGTAAAACTCGAGTAGGCATTCGATTATTAAATATGATGCTCTTAAAACTATGTCCCCCAATAAATATTTAGGAACGTTCATTAAAAACATAATAGGCCGAGCAACCTCAAGTAAATGTCTATTTTATCTTTCAGTAATTCTATTTTGTTGTAGAGTGTCACGGCATATAGATTGATGAATTATTTATTTGTTTATTAAAAACTCGCCTAAACATTCATTAGAGTATTTAGTTCCATTGTATGATCTAAGAATGCCAATTTTTGTTTCAAATTGAGTTTCAATCATGTTGTAAAAATCTTTAAAAGTTTTCCAACTTCTGATTTCTTGTTTATAAGATAAACCCAACATATTCTGGTGGGATCATTAATAAAAGTCACAAAACCCATTTTTTTAGATAATGTTTTGATTTGTAAAGGTCCCCAAACATCATTATGGATCCTGAAAAAATATTTTAAAAGATAGTATTGTTTTGGAGTAAAATTTATGCGATAGCTTTTTGCCAAATAACATGTTTCACATTGAAGTAAAGCACAATTAACACCCTTAAACAAACGAGGAATTAGATGTCTTAAATAAGAAAAACTTAGATGACATTGTCTAAGATGTCATTCCATTATTTTTCCTAATGCATGTTTCGAACTCATACTACTGTAAGCTTGAACCTTGTTATTACTAGGAATAGTGTCCGCAAAGTAGTGAAGTCATATCTCTTTAGCTTTTCCAGTCATCATCCCCGACTTCTGGTCCTGAAAAACACAATAAGATTCGCGAAAAAATTACACGAAAATTAGAATCATTTGAAAATTTGTTGACGGATAGAAGGTTACATTTGAGTTTTGGAACATAAAGTACAAATTTAAGACCTATACTCTTGGACAAGTTAATGTTTTCTTTTTCAGCAATAGAGGAGAAACTACCGTCAACAATACGAACATTTTCATGGCCAGAACATGGGTTATATGAATAAAATAAATATTGTAAATTTGTCATATGATCAAAAGCTCCAGAATCAATAATCTAAGGGTTTAATTTTCTACCTGCATATACCATAGAACAATTTGGAGTACTGGTAGCCGAATTGGGGTTTTGCAGATTCAGGAGTTGATCGATTTGCTCCTTGCTAAATGGGCTAGTCTGTTCAGCAGCAGCATTTGCAGTAGGTGGCTGGCGCTTGTTCCTTGGCTTCCAATCTGCAGGCTTACCGTGGAGATACAGCACGTTTATCTAGTGTGACGTGGCCTGTTGCAACCCGGGGTTTCTCCTCACTCTTCTGTGAATGTGAAACATTTCGCTTGCTGATATGAACCTCAGAATTGAATGTCGAGGTCTCACGTATGCTGGTAGGAGTGGATTTCTTGTTGAGCATCAATCATCTTCGAGTTTCTTCGCGGAGGACTTCCGAGAAAGCCTCATGGATTGAAGACAGGGGACTTCTCCCAATAATTCTACCCCTAACCTCATCAAAATCCTCATTAAGACCAACAAGAAATTTAATTGCATCAACAATGGTCTTATACCTACTAGCATCATCAGGACACTTCCACTCTTGATCATTAAACAGGTCTAGGTCTTGCCATATTCTCTTCAAAGAATTAAAATATTATGTGACAGAATCATTACCTTGACGAATATCATTAAGTTTCAAGGAAAATTCATAAACCTGAGATTGGTTACCTATATCCGAATACATTTTGGCCCCATTCTCTCAGGGTTCTTTGGCAGTAAAGTAACACATGTAGTTTGTCTATCTCCTCTTCCATAGTGTTCACCAACCATGTCATTATCATGGAATTCTCTGCATCCCAGGTTGCGTGGGATGAATCTGTAGTGGCTGGCTCATGGACTTCCCCTGTTAAGTAGCCTATCTTCCCTCTTCCTCTAATGTACAACCTCACTGATTGTGACCAGCGTAGAATATTGTTACAATTGAGATGGATTGTAATGATCTTGACTAGATGATTTTTGCTGGTTCTAGAGGAGAGTGGTGCGGAAGCAGATGGCAGAGTGGAAGGCTGACTAGAGGTAGCGGAATCTTTTGTATTTTCAGACATGATAGAAGAGAGAAAAGAAGCGTAAAAAATAGAGCACCTAGGGTTTGTGTTTTCTCATGGTTGGACAAGGAGAAAGCTAAGGTTTCCCAGAAATTTTATTCCTGTTCTAATACCACAAAAATAGAAACAACGAGAGGAAAATATTGTCTTCTATTTAGATGCTTTACACGGTACATCTACTTATAAGAATACCACCTCCTAATAAAAGGCAATTAACTAATTGGTTACAATTATTTCCTATTACATTACACAGCTAATTATGCAAGATTTATAGATCTACACAATAATCTATAAAAAGAAAAAATTAATTATGTAAATCAAATTGGATTTTCAACAAGAATATAATTGAAGTTGTTACTATCAAAATAATCATTGTTTTAATATCAAATTAATATTCTTATTAATTAACATTGATTAAACAAGAAAAAGATGATTGAGATGTAGATTTAGAAATGAAAGAACATGAATACAAAAGAGGATTGGATGCGGGAGAAAATAAATTGTTATGTTGATAATTCTAGTGCAGGCTCGTTAAATGATAGAAATGACAGGGGATTTTAAATTTAAAAATTATAACCTTAGTTATATGTTATATTCTTACTCTGATGGATGATAGTATGAGTGTGAGAGAAACTATGGGCCCGTTTGGAGCAGTTTATTTAGTGCGGTAGCGTTTTGAAAACGCACCAGGCTTGTTTGGTTAAACTGCGCTTTGGCAGCTTAGGTGTTTTCAAAAGGCTAAAAACAGCATTTTCACACCGCATCTATCTAAGTGTGGTGGCAGTTTTCTGGCGGCGGTCTAGCTTTTCCAAAAAAAATAAATATTTGTAATAGCCACTACACCTAGCTTATTTGCAGATTATTTTTAATCAGTTTATCAGCAAATTATTCAATAAACTGAAGCTGCCCCAAAACAGACCCTAAATGCATCAAAATCTATTTTGCATTGTTATGTTATTATGCCTTATATTGATGTTTGTGTATTACCCATCTTATCTTGTAATTTCATATTTGAATATTGAGATATTAGTTGTTACTTTGAATAATTTATTATTTTTACCATATATGAAAGTTAATATAATATATTTTTCCTATCAATATGTTATAACATTAGTATACTACTTTCTATACAAAGTTTAAAGCTAGTATAATACTTTTCTTGCACAATTGGTTGATTTTGAGGCCAACGCATCAAAGTGCCTCGAGGCTTATGCCTCGCCACACAGATAAAAGATGTATCAATACCCAATTGTGTAATTTTAAACTTTGACAAACACACCAAAATTTTTTGTATTGTAGACAATCTCAACATTACTTCTCACGTAAACCCATAAACATATCATTCTTATTAGAATTTAATTTGATAAGAAAAAATAACAAAAATCAAATTTTGGAATCAAAATCTAACTTTCTTGTGTTGCCTACGTTTCTTCCTCCCTTTTCTCCTCATCTTCTCATCTTTCTCCGCTTCTTCTCATCTTCTCATCTTTCTCCGCTTCTTCTCATATTTATTCTTCCCTGATTTCTCTCCCCGGCTGCTCTAGGTTTCGCCTCCCTATAGCTCATCGGGTAGTGAAACTAATATAGAATGAAACGCTAGTTTTGATTTATATTAAAATAGCTAAGTAATTAATTAATTTAACCTAAAATAAATCTCCAGCATTCATCTCATGTAAACCATTACATGTCATTGTAGGTGCAAATGCCAAAAAATTCCACTTTCAGGTAAAAGTGAAGGCACAGTATTTTTAAATTAAAGCTTCAGAAAAATATTATCAAAACAAAAACTAATTCCATAACTTCCTTGTCTTTAAGAATTAGCATATAATCGAACATGTTAAAATGATCCTTTTGAACAGTAGAACACAATGAAATGATTTTTATAATTTTCAAGAAAAAAAGTTAAAATTTTGAGTATAATTTATTTGGGTGTTTTTACACTTATACATTATCAAAAATTAGAAATTATAGAAGGAAGGGCAATCTAAAGGGATAAAAGATAGATGAAGATGAATCAGTAAAATACAATGATAGAATTTATATTCTAGAAGTTAAATTTTGAGAAAATAAATTCTATAAGAACATTTATTTGGCTATATAATATATCTAAGAAGAAGAAAAAATGTACCAAGAACTCAAAAATAAATAAGCGTCTTGAAATCAAATATTAAAAAAAATGCGTTGGAAAATTTATGACTGAATATCTTACAGGCCAGCTAATTGAATTCAAACATCAAAGGGCCGGTAGACAGTTATAGCCATTACCAATTCCAGAGTAAAAACAAGAGGAGATAGCAATGGATTTTGTGATTAGTTTGCCTAAAAAACCTTCCCCATCTCCATAGCATGTTGCTCTAGTGCTGTCCTCACGATCTTCGTGTGCACGATCCTGCTCGCAAGCATAAATTGAGCTTTTCTTATCTAGGACCTATGGGCAAGGAAGCTCACTCAATCTTCGCTCTATACCGAGCATGCCACCTTCGACTCCACTTTCTCACTCTATTTTGTACGAGACATGAAGTCTCTCTTCGCTGCTTACTTATTGTTGCGGGTTCGATCACTCTCCCTAGCTCGTTTTCTCTCCTTCCTCGTCACTTACATTTCGTCACCCTCATCGATTTCTTGTCTTCACCTCAATGCCACAAAATGGCTAGCATCAGTTCAATTGGACCAAGGCTAACCAATTCCACTTATATAAGAAATTACAATTGGTGGCCTTTATGAGAAGCATAGCGTTACTACGAGTAGAGCTGCATAAATTTCATTCTCATCTATGTAAAGATTTCAAAATAAATGACAACATTGTGATATGGGGCAGTGAAAATAAATAAATTAATTAATTCACTTGGCAAATATAGATCAAATTTCGAATAAATGACAATACAGGTTAATAGGAAAATTAGAAATAATTAGGAGGATCAAATCTTGTTGAGCAATTTATCCCAATGCTAGATCATGACATTACAACATTTAAAAATAAGGCATAAACCACATCAGAAGTACAGCAATTCTATGGAGGACACACTTTCAATAATGTTGAAGTCACCTATATTTTCAACAAAAATAATTTAAAGGTCTCTCACAAATGTCAATTTTAGGCATTATTTAAGTTGTGCGACTGTACTACGCATAACCCTTAATAATTTGAAGCCAAAGAATACATTTTTAGAGTAAGAGATAAAACATACATTGCCACATTCTTAAGTAAAGGTGAAATCAATAGTTGTAGAATTAATAGAACTGTTACCAAACTTACCTTATTTGAAAATATTGGTTTAAAATTTTATTGCAAATTTGGTTACTTAAGTTTAGTTTTATTTTGAATTTTCACCCATTTAAACTTCTATAAGCAGAAGATGAAACAGAGGCATGGATATGTACCCTAAAAATATAACCAACTGAGATAAAAAGAAAACGAGCAAGAATGAGAAGAGATTTCTTTGCAGAGCAAATAGGTGAAATCTTGTTCATAATTATGCAAGCACACCTCCAAATGAATGTTCGATAAACAAAAATAGCCATTTTGAATATCAGGCAAGAAAAGAAAAACAAACTATAATTAAAGAATTCAAATAATGTAATGAATTTTATAATTTTTCATAGTCCCAATGAAAAATATTCCTTTAAACAAAGGCTTTACGTGCATCAATAAATAGTCATACCGACAGGAATTCAAGGAAAATAAGAAACATATTATTAATTATATGGAGGCCATGAGATGAACATTCGGAAAACCGAAAAAGACATTTTGGGGTACAAATTTGCATATTTAGGAGTCCATGAAAATATAAGCATTCTATACCTGAAATGTTTTCTTGCTTGGTCGTACTTCTTTATGCTGTAATAGTAGCAACCGATAGCAAACCATGAAATAGCTCTAGACCAAAGAGGCAATTGTTATCAGATGATTTTTCAGAAACAAAATATATACGAAAACGTGAAAATATAGCTGCTTGGAATTCTATAAGCTATTGCAAGACAATATGAAGTCTTAGACACTTAAAAGATACAATAAAAAAAGTATAAAAGCACCATCAGTTCAAATTAGAGGCCTAAAACTGAGTATTTCAAAAAACATATTCTCATTTTAACGACCAAAATAGTAATAATGCTAGTACAAGAGTAAAACATCCTCAGTAATGTTCATGTGTCATAACTTCATAGAAAACAAAGCAAAATGAAAGAAGTTGATTGTCCTTTGAAGAAGATAAATAAATAAAGTGGCATACAAAAATTTAATCAAATGAAAACGAGTATTTTAAGAAAATTAAAACCTGGAAATATAAACGAGTAATTTGCTAAAGAAAACAATAGAAAGGGAAGCTATGATGTTTCTATGATATTTAAAAAGCTCTAAACAATATTCAGGCCTCTAAAATGTGTAGTCCGCAACAATGCTCAATGAACTTGAAAACTGGTTCTGATAAATAGAAGACAATAAATAACTGGACAGCATGAAATATTTAAAAAAAAAGAGATCATCAAATTAACAAATAACTTTGTAAAAATCAGTAAAAACAGTCATTTATGTCAACATAGTATGAAAGCTTAATGCTTGACCCATTATGTAACATAAAAATCAAATTTCACCCTGTGACTAAAAATACAAAATATAGAAACAAATTCAACCAATTCCACGCGTTCAAAGTGCTCAACAAAGAACAGAGTAAACAAAAGTCAGCACATGACTCACTTTTGAGGATGGTCCTTTATCAAATTGCAAGCCAGAAGATAAAGGTCATTAGAATGCCCAAGCTCCATAGCAGCAGCTAAGTGAAATAAAGTGCATTTCATATGAAAAGGATCTTTTGCGAGTAACCTAACAAGTGAAGGCAATATCATCATGACTGGCTATAATCACTACAAAAACAGCTGATTTCTTCAAATTACTTCTTGACATACAAAGAGGTGAGCTCAAAGCATTCTTGATACTCTCCACACTGATAGTAGTAGTCAGCATTGCAGACCAATAAATCAGCATTATTTTTTAGCACGAGCATGAAGGGTGAACTCGAATTGGTGCAAGGGTTGTCTCTCTCAATATCTCTAACCTTTGCTTCCACAACATTTTCTTTTTCATGCTGAAGTTAAAATTAAAGACAACGCTGAACCACATAACTTGACAAAATACTAAATTAAATTCACATATCAAATAGCAAAAAGTCAAGTGTTTCTACCTTCTTCACTAAACATGAATAAACTGTTGACAGCCATTGGTCCTCCTCGCTAAATTGTAGAGATGATAACAGGCTTGATTCTGAAAATTATGTGCTAACTTAAACAAAAATATACTACAGATTACTCAAAGTAAACAACGAAAATTAATAAAATTGCTCAAATAAGGCCTACTTGAGTTCAAGAAAAGTGTTTAAACCCTGCCCATAACAGGCATGACAGCCAGGCCTAAGTTTTGCTAAGGAATACCCTAAGTCTCAACAAAGATAACCCAACTAGAAGATGTGACCTACATCTGAGCAGCTATATGCAAAAAATGAAAGCCCAAAAACCCAAAATATGACAATAATGATTGGTGCAGGTAAAATGAAATGATAAGAACAATATTGTATGTGTACCACTGCACCTCCACCTCACAAGCGTCACGCTTATAGAGCAGCATGTCAATTTCCTTAGTTGATATGCTTAACAGCAAAATAAAACTAAATGAACCGTACATATGATAAAGTAAAACGATTAATCATCTAATTTTAGATTGTGCTAAATCTAAATTCACATGAAAATCCATAAATACAGTAGCTCTGGCAGCTTGTCTTGCAAAACATTCATATTTTTCACGCCTAGTTCAAACTTACAATCAAGCCAAAAACATAATCCCATTTGGTTCAGTTAATTCTGCAGGAAATTGAGAGGCAGAAAATAAAGCCACTAATCAGGTCTATAAAACAGCAGCTTGAAAGATAAGGTATCTTATAAGATAGTCACTCTCCTTTGGAAAGTTTCATGCCCATAAATGTATTAATGAAGTCTTAAAAGTATTAAGAAGGTATGAATGTAACTTCCCTATAAGATAAATGTACGTTTTCCAGAGATTACAAAGATTTTCGTTATTTAGTTTGATAACAACAACAACAACAACAAAGCCTTAATCCCACTAAGTGGGGTCGGCTACATGAATCATTTTTCTCCATTGCGTCCTATTTAGTGTCAAATTTTCGTTATTTAGTTTGACAATACTCAAAAATATTTAAGTGCGTTCATCATCACCAGCAGAAATAGCATCCACTATCCAAAGACCATAAACAAGCTATAAGCTTAGCTTTCTGCAAATTCTTACGTCGAAAGTGCATCGTAGGATTATATGTGCATCAGTTCTTCTCACACTGAAGGAGAAGAGCAAAAAAATCATATGATGTTACCATTAAAATCAATAGATGTATATGATAGAAGTAGCCTACATAAAACTTTGGTTAAATTGCATCTATAAAATATTTTCAATTAATAACAAGTACTTTTAGAGTATCAAGCAATAAATGAATTTATCATGATTTTCTGATATTAAACTTGGCAACCGAAGTATGTGCAGCAAAGAAAGAACTTGATGTCTTAATCACATGAATATTATATATTTTGATGCTTTACCATGAAAGCTTTCTTATTTAGAGACATAAGACTGCAAAATTTGGTGGGGTAATGCCCTTTACAGGATTTGTAAATAAATAATTTTATTCTATCAGAAATTCAGCCTCGCCGTTGTCAATCCTAAGCCCGAATGTCAAAAGTGGAGGGTTGCGTTGGGTAGTCGACAACCAATGCAAAACTTGTCGAAAAAAAAATCTTGACATGAATTCTTTTGATCATTGTGTAAGTGCTAGGGCGTCCCCTGGAAGCGATGCGCTGTATGGCCTGAATACAGTGGAAAGCGTGCAAGGCCTGCTACACCGGCGCCTGGGTGTAGTGTCAAACAAGTAAGGGTTCCCCCATTACGGACGGATGCGGGTAAAGAAGTTAGTCCATGATATTAATATTAGGATAGGATCTTGGAATATAGATACTCTCAATGGTAAATTAATAGAATTGGTTGATATTATGATACATAGAAAGATAAATATCTTATGTATTCAAGAAACTAAATGGGTTGGAGAAAAAGCTAAGGAGATTGATAACTTAGGTTTTAAAGCTATAGTATTACGGTAAGAGTCGTACTTAGAAATGGTGTAGGTGTAATTATAGATAAGAGTTTGAAAGATAATGTTGTAAAAATTAATAGAGTTGGAGATACGAATTATAACGACTTAAGATTATTATTGATACTTAAGATTTTTAATATTATATTTGCTTATGCTTCCATTAGTAGGTTTAGATATAGGCTCTAAAGATAAATTCTGGAATGATTTAGAAGACTTAATACACTTGATACCTCTTGAAGAAAAAATTTTTATTGAAGGAAATTTGAATGGACATGTTGGCAGTGGTAGAAAATTTCAGAAATATTCATGGTGGCTACGGTTATGGAGCGATTAATGAAGAAGATAGAGTCATTTTAGATTTTGTTTTAGCGTATGATCAGATTATTAATAATACTTTATTCAAGAAAAGAGCTGACTATCTTATTACTTATAAAAATGGATCTAATAAAACACACAACAACAACAACAAAGCCTTAATCTCATTAAGTAGGGTCGGCTACATAATTCCTTTTTCTCCATTGCGTCCTATTTAGTGTCAAATTTTATTTAATTCTAATAAATTAAGATCATTTTTTATGCAATAAGCCCAAGTCTTCCTAGGTCTACCTCTGTCTCTCTTAACATAAGTTGAATATATAACATCTACTCTCCTAATCAGATCATCAGGTGGTCGATGTTTAATGTGACCAAACCATCAAAGGCGACTCTCTCTAATTTTATCCGTTACTGCAACACTAACCCTATTACGAATATATTCATTTTGCATTTTGTCTCTGAGTGTAAAGCCACTCATCCACGTAATCATTCTCATCTCGGCAACACTTAACTTAGCATTATGCTTCTCTTTGAAAGGCCAACATTCAACACCATAGAGCATTGCATGTCTCACCACCATCTTATAAAGTTATCCTTTCAATCTAAGCGGTACTTTTCTATCACACAATAGGTCGAACGCATTCCTCCACTTCAACAAACCAACCTGAATTCTACTATTAACATCCATATATATATCACCATCGCTTTGAACAATGGACCCAAGATATCTATCATTCACACCTTTTAATAATTTGATCACCCAAAGTTACACTTCTGTCACTAGAGCTACTATTACTAAAATTACATTCAATGTATTCAATTTTAGTTCTACTCAAAGACCATTAGACTCCAATGTAGACCTCCATAATTCGTTTTTCCTGGGCTTTTTCTCTCGTCTTATCCACGAGGAGGATATCATCAGCAAAAATCATACACCAAGGTACATCCTCTTGTAAATGTCCAGTAAGATCATCATTAAATAAAGCAAAAAGATATGGGCTTAAAGCAGATACTGATGTAAAACCACAGAAATAGTAAAATATTTGGTCAGTCCTTCAGTTCAAACACATGTAACAGCTCTAGTATAAATATCTTTAATGACTTTAATATAAGTCATATCAACACCTTTCTTCACAAGGACTCTCCAAAGAACATCTCAAGGAACCTTATCGTAAGCTTTTTCTAAATCAATAAAATTCAAATGTCTGTACTTCTCCATCAAACCTCTCAATAAATGTTACATAGTAGACCTGCTTGGTATAATCCAAATTAATTATGAGAAACCTTGGTAATACGTCTTAACCTATGTTCAATTACCCTCTCCCATAATTTTAAAGTATGACACATCAATTTAATTCATCTATAATTTGCACTCTTGTGCATCCCCTTTATTCTTGAAAATGGGGACCAAAATACTCTTCCTCCACTCCTCAAGCATCTTTTTAGTTTTTAAAATAATATTAAAAATTTTAGTAATTCAAGAAACCCCCAAATCACCTAAACATTTCCACACTTCAATTGGGATATCATCAGGTCCTACAGACTTTCCATCATTGGTTTTCTTTAAAGCCTCCTCAACTTCTTTTCTACTAATGCGACGGTAAAAATAAAATGTTTTATTATTATTAATGATATTAAGATTACTAAAGTCGATCGTATTTTCAGAATCTTCATTAAAAAGTTTATCAAAATAACTCACTCACCTATGTTGAATATCTTTTTCGAAGAAAAACACTTTTTGATTTTCATCTTTAATACACTTTACTTGAGTTAAATCTTTAACCAAAACTCCGTCGCGATGCTTTTATCAAAGGACAAATTTAATCGAGACCGCCGCGTTTTCGGGTCGCACCACGTGAAAAATGTGGCGTCAAACGCGCCCTTAATGGATCAACCATAAAATGACATGAAGGGGTCCAACCCCAATGTTCAATTTTCATTATGAAGATTAGACATTGACCAATTTAATCAGAGTCGACTATATGGGGATATTAGCCAATACACGTGTCGATGAGTTGTGAACACTAGTAAGAACCTTTCCTAACTACTTCCACTGCTCATGGTGATGACATGAAACTCTCTCTAGATACCAAATTATGGTAAACTAGATGCCTTCACGATCATTCCTACTTGGAATAGTTATAGGCAAACAAACATCAAGTATAGGCAGATAATTAATATATTTTACAGTCTGAATCATACAACATAGCTTCAAATATCATTGTGGTTTTAAGTTCAATGAATAAGGCTTGGAAGTAGAGTCAAAACATAAGAAGATAGACATAATTTACAGAAATAAAAATAAGCAAGCTAGTAGTTTGGCAAATCCTAGATGGTTTTGAAATGAGATAAAACAATGTGTAGAAAACATCAAGGTAATTAGCATCCACCAAAATCCATACTTAGGAATGTTTGTATCAAAGTGTCGGCGTTGTTTTGTGTGTGAAGTGCCCGTAAGAAGCTGTCGGTCGCCGGAATCGAAATCCCGTCGCCCGCTTCGGAAGGAACCTTCAAGAAAAGGAAGGGATCAAACTGACCCCATATTTTTCATAATCTAAATGAAGAACGCTACACCTCAAATCATGCATTTATCTCGAAAGAAAAACACAAGACTTGAGGTGAGAGCTCGATCAAATAAACTAAGAAATATATGACGTCCGTTTAGTCTGCGAAACCAATTTATTCTTGACAATGAGTTCACTTATTTAATATGAAGAATTAAATAGGGTTTATTTTAAGTTGGAGTTCGGAAATGCTTACTATAAGAAATGACTCTATAGTTAATTACATCTTAAATGACCGAAATCACTTAAGAAAACTCTCGATAAAAATCGGGAAATATTATCTTCAAGGAGATCGAAAAGAAAGGACTTTTCAACGTAATCGGACGAAGAGGTGTGAAAGGGATTGGCTCAAAATTGAACATTTTATTGTAGGATCCAAAGGAAGAAAGACTAGGGGATATCAGAGATCCGGAGGCGAACCTCGGTGACTTCTCAAGCTATCCTATGATTTGACTTTGATTTAGGAGAGATATTATTTAAGTGTTTCATCCTGCCAATTTTATTTAATTAGAACTACATTCGTGTGAAACGATCGCACGAATAGCTCAGAAGATGTGAGGATTTAGGTCGTAACGAACGGCAACTCTCGGAATCACTAAAACGAGTCGGAGCTTATATTGTACGGCAGTCTATACAAAGGCCGAAAGGAGGTTGAGGATTTATGTCGCGCTAGGCGAACGACCTCGAAATCCTATGGATTGTTGTTTAATCACTAAGGAATGGTTTAGTTGGTGAAGATATGTTTTGTTGTTTGAAGATGGCCGTGCTGCCCACCGCTAGCTCCAAGCTCCTTGCCGTGAAGAGGTTAAGTTTTCTAAGATGGCAAGTCAAAATATTCAATCAGGTGGCTACATGGTTGAGTTCACCTAAACATCACTATGCAAGTATGTTTAAATGTTGTATAGTTTACGAGCGGGATATACTGACGACGGGAAAAACGATGAAGCATACGACAAGGTACAGTATAACGTGCTAAACAGTAAAGCATGCAGTATAAAGGAACATACTGTAAAAATAAACAAACCTGTATACCTGGGAGATCCGTAGTCTTCTTATGTGTAGCTAGCAGGGGTGTATCACATAAAAGCCAAACAAGAGAAGGAAAAAGTCGTCGAAAAGCTCGAGAAAGCAAGAGGTCGACTTGTAACGGAAAAACACGAGAAAACAAACGAAAGTCAAAAATAAAATCACTAAAACCTCGGGAAATCCCGGAAAAAGGACCACGAGTGCTTCATCAAAAATCAAACGAAAGCCGAAGAAAACCGCAAGCACTCGGATCGAAGCTGAGGCTCGAAGCTATGTAATCTTGCTCGAAGGGTCGTCGAAGGCTACTTTCGGTCGCACGAGTGTATAGAGCCCGCCAGCTCAACTAGAAGGGTGTCCATTAAACCCGACTTAGGAGAGTATTCCTCAACTCAAGACCGATAATCAACAAGTGGACAACTAGGATTTTATAATATAGTTTTTGAAATTTATATTTTTAGCATGCACATGAGTTTCGAGCATACTGAAAGAGAGTTTTATCGATTTCAGATTGTAGTGGAAAGATATATATATATTTTTGTTTGAAAATGTAATATCATATTTTTATCGGATTTTGAAAATCATGATTATCCACGAGTCGATCGATTCGTCGGGTGAAGGATCACTAACAATCCTAGAAGGTACGGGTGCCCGCTTGCGCTTGTAGCGGTGAATGATACCGTCGTCCTACGGTTCACCGAGGCCACTGGAGCGAGTCACGATGTCGTAGGATGGGATATCGTTCTACTCTATCACTCGGCGTGCCTTTTGCATCATCGCCGTCGTTGCTGCAAAACAAAACAAAACAAAACCGACTCCGAGTGAAGCGGGGAACACGTGTAAATCAATAAGGAGGGGACGAAGAGGAGATTAACCCGCCTCCAGTCCAGGAAAGACCAAAAAGGGAGGAAGATTAATCCACTCGCTCCTAAAACATGTAACAACAGAACGCTGAAAGCATGGCCCGAGGTCCTTGAATCAGTCCTGAGGACGTCATTTTCTCACTTGGGCACGATTGGATAGGCCCCGAAATGGGTACCCCTTGCATTCGGATAAAACTAAACCAAAAGCGATGACGCTTCGAGAACCGTTTAAAAACTTCGCAAATCGAACGAGAAAAGAAAAATGACTCGGGAAAACTGACTACCAGACTCCAAACCTGCAGTAAAATCCGGATACGTCGAATCTCGAAATCAGATAACGTTACTCACAAGGCACGGACTCTCTCGATAGGTCTACTCTGCGGCTCGGGACGGGATCACGATAGGAGAATCGGGAAAACTTCCAATCCATAATAAAGTGAGTATACTGGCCTAAAAGTCTCGAAACTAACACCGATCCCACCAAATAAAATCTTTAAGAAAGTGCATCGAGTATCGATGCCCGATTCACTCCAAGCGGATAAAAAACAATTCTAAATTACATTTCCCATCGATTCCAAGTTCGAACATGCAACGATAGCAAGCCATCACCACATTAATCACCACTATGAGGCTCTCGGCAAGACCACAACAAAGGGGCACGATAAGTAAAGCCTCCATCCGGCCTCGAAATCACGAATCAACATCAAGAGGCTCGACGGCCGAGCCCAAGTCGAACCCGAATCCTCCACGAGACACGCTAGAGAGCCCTCACTAAATGACATAGAGCTCGGCCGCACAAAGCCCGAACAGAGCACGAACCCGAGCCCGATTCTAGAATTAAAGCGACTCGACATCGAATCAAACCCGAAGAGCACCAAAGTCCCGACCCGAGCCGAGATAAGGATCGAGCCCGAGCCACTACGACTAGGAAAACGAGCCCGGTATTCAATCCAAACGAATTCGACATAAAAGGAAACGAGGTCAGGCGCATGCGAACCGGACCCGAGCCGCTATAGGGTGGAAAACGAGCCTAGGTAACGACCACGGCCATCCATATATAAAATCGAAACCAGAAGTGCCAATAGGATTAAACCAGAACCAGCCTAAGGCTAAAACCGAGCCGAGCAAAGGCGAAAGCAAGCTCGGCACAAGCTTAGGATTTAATCCCGAGTGCAGAACTTAAGACAAAGGCTCATCACAAAATAAAGTCCAGCTAGCATACGACTCGAAATCGGGAAAGAACACCAAAGGAACCAAAAGCCGAGCCTCGACGGAGGTTAAAAACGAGATCCGGCTCCAAAGCCACAGCAATTTTGATGCGAAAGCCGGAGCAAGGGTATACTAAAGAAAAGAAGATAACAATCGAACCGGATCCATATGGAACTAGAACCCGAGCCGAAGCAAAGGCAAAACAAGCCCGAGCCTCGATTCCAACATAAACCCAGCGAGTTCGAACCATAGGAAAAGCCGAAACCGAGCCGAGTATGGGGTCAAAACAAACCCAAGCACAAAGCTAGAACAAAAGCTCCTCATAAAAAACGAAATCCAGCCAACATATAGCCAGAACCAAGCTAAATATAAAGCTAAAAGAACGAATTTACGAAAGCGATAGAATAAGGACAATGATCATTTATCCAGATTAGGCTCGCGGGTATGAGTTGAAACAAACCAAGCAAGCCTCTAAATGAGGTCGAGATGAGCCATAACAAGGCTACAAATATACTAAGCATAGAGCTAAAACCAACTTCTCCATATATTCAACATTTTGATGTGTAAAGCCGCAATAAAGAAGAGATAAGAAAAGTAGAGAATAAGCTTCACATGCATATACCAAGCCAAATGACACTTCCCATTCTCCACATCAAGCCACCATATGTAAGAAACTTCCAAATCCTATCTAACATGCTTGCGAGAGGACTAACCCGACTCCAAAGTCCCCTCTTTAACATTTAAACTTGCTTTGAACATAAGAGAAGTAGGTTAAAGTAAACCATGCTTTGCTTCCACTATCACATAGAGAATCGAAGCCCCTACCTTAAAACATGCTCAATCTATCTCTTAGCCATGCTCCAAATTATAAAGAAAACATTTCCAACACTTGCACTAAGTATCATATAAGCATGCTTATTAGAAGAAGAAGACTAGAAACCATCCATCTCAACATTTAGAATAAAAACTTCCATAATTCATAGCTCTCAGCCGAAGCAGCAAACACGAAAGAAACCAAATAACAGCAGGAGCCACGGGCTACTAGAGCCAAACCGAGAAGGAGAGGGGGAGAGGAGGATACCAGAGAGTGTAGAAATCAAACTCCAAGCCGGCAGCACCTCCTCCTCACAATGATTTTCGGGTTCCAACCCTAGACCATCCCAAAATGGGGTTTTAAAATAGGGGGAAAAAAGGGAAGAGGAGTGCCGCAGCCTATCTCAGGAGTCGAGAGAAGCCGGCCAGACACGGGAGAATGGGGAGGACTATCGCACAGAGCAACAGGGACGGGACGCTCGCGTGCGTAGAGCACGCCGGGATCTCTCGCGGACGGGATAAGGGATGGGGGAAAACACGCGCGGCTCGAGGAACCAACGGCTACAACAGGGAGAAGGCACCGAGCGCGGGAGAGGAGTCGCAGAGAACTCCCACAGGACCCGAGCACGGGAGACGGGCGAACCGAGCGGGTCGAGTGAGGGAGAAAGGGATTTTAGGGTTTATATTTTAATTAAATAGATTTAAAATTAATTTATTTGAAAATATGCCCCAAATCCTAACTCTCGCACCCGACGGGCTATCGTCGCAAACTTAACGTCGATTTTAGGTAAAATTGACGTTCCGGAAGCATCGGCGCAGTCCGTTTCGTCATCCGAGGTAGTCTGGGCAACCTCGTCGACGATCGAGTCAAAATCGTATCGAAATTTGGTTTCGTCACAAATTTTGACTCGAGTTCGATCGATCAGAATGGTGCAGGTGTGTAAGACGTGCACGAGGCACGTCTAATGTCCGAGAGGTCCTATAGGGACTCGATTTGAACTCCCGACGTCGATTTCGACCGGGTATGGACTAGCGGTACGGAATCTCGTACGGGATTTCAAAGAGTAACGAAGTGGTTTCCAGACACTCTAAAACGAGGTGGGTCCCATCGCTAGGAAACTAGGATCGTCGGGGAAGCTCCTGAGGCTAGAATCCTAAATCTAGGAGGAATACTAAACCTCGACGAAAAGTGAGGTCAACACAAAGGTAATTGGCCTTCACTCTCCCAAGTTTTGAAGCTAGCTGTAAGCAGCACTTATATCTTTCCCTCTTACATTATGATCATATAATACTTAAGATTTACTACGTTCTCCCATGCTTCCCTGCATTGACTTTAGAGACACCATCAATAAAGAGATTATTACAGTGTTGAGTCAATGCGAACATCCCAATGCTTTCTATAGTGAGGTGTTGAATGACTCCAAGCAAAAAATATAACATATACAATAAAGAGTTTTATGCCATTGGGGGAGCCCCAAATCATTGAAGTCACTATTTAGTAGCTAATGATTTTACTCTCTACACTGATCATAAAGCCTTGAGATTCTTGGACGATCATAATAACCTATGAGGTATACATACCTCTTGTGCTGAGATCCTCTTATCTTTTCATTTTATACTCAAACATAAAGCAAAAAATCATAACAAAATAGTTGATGCATTGAGCTTTCATCACTTACGAATCATTACTATATAATAAAAAGCAGATGGTTTGAAGTGCTGAAGTATTTATCATCACTGATGAGGACTTTCAAAAGATTTGAATTCGTAGTCAAGACAGACTAAATGAGCAATATCATAGGTCCAATGGTTATCTATTCTTCAATGATAAGTTGTGCATTTCTAGAAGTTAACTCAAGAAGGATCTCGTATAAGTGTATTATAATGGAGAAATGACGGGAATATTTAGTAGGGATAAAACACTTAACTTAGTGAACGAGAAGTTATGTTGACTTAGATTGATATGAAATGTAGAAAAGCATGTTAGACAATGCACAGCTAAGACCTGGAGCAGAATATGGGTTTATAAACTCTCCAACCTTTTTCCAGAGTTACCTTCGGTGATGTGAGCATAAATATCATTATAGGTCTTCCACAAACCCAACAGAGTAAAGTTGTATATGTTATGGATTGCCTTTCCAAAAAGACACATTTTGTACATTGCCACGAGTCGATTGGCGATTCAAACATTGCAGATTTATACTTCAAGGAGATGGTCGATCTTCATAGTGTGCCCAGAACCATTGCCTCAAACAGATATGTAAAATTTCTGAGCTTTTAAAGATTTTACAAGACATATTGCGTACAACTCCAATTCAATTCAGCAGTGCACTAGCAAACAAATGGAAAAACATAGATGGTGAATACTAGCTTGGAAAACCTTATCAGATGTTTTGTGAGAAAAAATATTAGACATTGGCATTTTTTTCTCTCTAAAGTTGAATTTGCATGCAACAAATCTGTTAGTCGGTTCACAAGTCATGGTTCATTCCTTGGAGGAAGTGACAATTTTGTCAGCTATTGAGATTAACACCGATGCAAAGATCAAGGTAAGAGAAATTGAACCCTTACAAGAGCCTGTGGAAGAAAATTTTCAGGAAAAATACTTGGTATCATAAGCGAATAAGCCTAAAAAAGTTATGATTTTTAAAAATGATATTTAGAATGAATCAAATTGAGGAATGAGATATTTCCTAAAAATTCTTTTGAGAAGCTCAAACCTGGAACTAATAGGCCATTCAGGGTTGCCAAAATAATCAATGAGATTGCATATAACATTGACCTCTGATAGCTACAACATCTCTACTATCTTCAGTGTTGTTGACATGTGAATGTACTACGAGGATTTAGAACTTCTAGAGGATAACACCAAGACTCCTAACATAGGAGAGTGATGTAGGAGTGGATCACGTCTAGGCGGAATCGAGATATGGGACTTAGGAAATTTTCCACCAAAAGCATTTTCGTTATGAGATTTTCATGCCGCACAAGATCGGCCAGCTTTAGTGAGGTCCCACTAATATTAATTTTAAGTAAAATTAGTTTTTTTATTTGTCCTAGTGAAAATATGTTGCTTAAAACCTGAATATGGACTTTTTCTATGGTTTAAGATTATTTAGAGAATCTTCTCTATTTTTTTCCTATCCGAAGACTTTTAACATTTTTAATGGCGAAGTTGTACCTTGATGATGACAAGTGATTGATCCTCACTGCCATCCATACATTCAGCTAAAGTATTGTCGATAGGAGTTTCCCCATGTATTCCTTGTCGGCAGCTATAACAGTTTTTTTTCCTCTTCAAATCCTTATCAATTCTCGGATTTTTCCTCCTTATTAGTCTCCAAACATTATCAAACCTCTTTCAATCCGCATACACCTAGGAATCTTAGAACGGTGTCAAATGATCTCACACCCAACATGGAGATTACCATATAGTATATTGAAGGTGTCAATAGTTTGTTGGTGCGACTAAATGTTCTCTATTTAGATTTAATAACACAAGTAAAAATTACATTTTAAAAAAAAATTAAGTTAGAGCTATCAAGAAAATTGCAAATCTTCCAAACAAAAAAATAGCTTCCACCATAATTTTTCCAAACAACTTCTTAATTTGTTTCTCAAAAAGCAAGAATCGAAGCAAATGTACCTTAAACTCTTCAAATAGTTAATTTACATTTAAGACATTCAATTTCCCCCAAACCACAGAAACTTGTAAAATGATTATATCTGACATCTCTGAACATTGACATTATTATCTAAGATTATTTGACAAAAACAAGATAAAACTTAAATAACTTTTAATCTTAGAATAACATGAATAATGGCAATGTTGGAAAATAACCAACACCAATATTCAGCTCCATTTTTTGAAGAAATCCATCAAACGATTGAGCACATGATGCGTTGACCAAGATGTTGTTGTGCATATAAAGATTACTATTCTAGTCCTTCCAACTAATCGTTTTATTTGTCTTCCCTACAAGAGCATGAAGGGATGCAGATGAAGAATCAATAACGGAGAATTGTGGCCCAAAGGGATTGGAATAACAATTGTAAATCATCACTCATGTTACCGCTCCTGCACTTAATTAAAAAGAACAACTCCCCTTACCGGCATGCAGGAACATAGATCTGAAACTTTCCCTTCTTAATAAATAAAGACTCTAACCTTTTGTTAACCTCACTTTAGTCGAGGTCTAATTTCCTCCTTAGAATTTAGGTTCTAGCCTTAGAGTATTCCCTTTGATCATATTAAAATCTTAGTATGGGACCCACCTCGTTTTAGAAGTTTTGAAACCACCTTGTCACTCATTTTGGAGTCCCACATGTAATTTTGTACCTCTAGCAAGTAGAATGTTGGAATTAACGTGAGGAACTCGAAAGGAGTGCCCATAGGACTACTAAGCCTTAGAACGGCCTCACGCACATTTTTGAACCACCACAGGCATAAATTCATCGATTTGCGGCCTCGGCGCCTTCAATTTTTCTCTGCCACTGATCGAAGTTGAAGTCAATTTGTCGGGATGATCGACAGCGAGCCAAAATTTCAGACAGGATCAAATTTGACGCACTTTCGGCCCGATGTCAACGAGGTTGTCCGAACGACTCCGGATAACAAAATGTTCTTAACTGATGCGTACGGAACGTCAAATTCATTAGGAAGGACATGCACCTTGCTAGGGTTCCGCGCACGAATAAACGGCACGAGTTTCAGCACGTTTAAACCTAATAAAATAATAAAATATGTTTTATTTCTCTCCAAATCCCTAATTTCCCTAAATCCCTCATTCGACTCCCCTCTCGCGACCCGATTCACGCTCCCTCACTCGCGGTTCTTCTCTCTCGCGAGCCCTAGCTCCTCCCGCAAGCGACCGCACCCGGGCTCCCCTCTTCTTCGATCGAATCTGAAGCCCTAGTCGCACCCCTCTTCCACGGACAAGGAGAGTTGACTCCTTAGCCTCGCTCTGCTCCCCCTCTGCCCGAAAATCTCCCTCCCGAAGTCGTGCCAGGCTTGTTCCCTGAGGCATGAATGGGGAAAGGTCATGCCTTCCCGATGCCTTCTTCAACCTTCTCGCGTCCTCCTCTTCTCTATCGCTCCCTGCCGCGACTCGATGACTTCTCTCTTGCGTCTGGGTAACTTCTGGGTGAGCTTGAGTTGGTTTAGGTGAGCTCCTCCTCCTCTCTTTTAATATAAAAATCCCCATTTGGGGAGCTTTTGAGGTTGGCCGAAAATCAGAGGTAAGGGGGAGGTGCTGCCATTTTCTTTCCTGGATTTTCCTTGTCGTTTCTTCTTCAAGTGTGCTTGGTGTGCTTAGGGGTGTTGTTCTTCTTCTTGTTCTTCTCTTAAAAAGGCTTTTGAGCAAGGTATTTATTGCGCCCTTCTCCCTTAGCTATTCATCATTATTGATTATTTGTCTTGTTGCTTGCTTTTGCCTCAATGGCTCTCTAAAAAGAAGAGATTTATAAAAATAAAAAAAAAGAGGAATGAGATGAATGGTGGATTTTCATGTTTGCATGTTTGATGAAAGCTTTAAGGTCTTGTAGCTACTTACTTGTTTCCTCATTCCCTCTATTTTTGTTAAAGCATGTTGAATGCACTTGAGGATTCATTTTGGCATGTTTGGCTTGTAGTTTGGTAGCTTTTGAGGTAGCCTTCTCCTCCTTACTTGTTCTCTACCTCTTCGTTCTACTAAAACACATTTATGAAGGCCTTAAGAAAGTGCATCCTAAAATTGTGAGATGCTTTTACAATTACTATACAACGACATATATGATATTTATATTTGCTTATACATTGTTTGAGCCTTTGGAATCAATGTTTAGGGGGCTTTGCTTCAAAATCCGAAAATGTTGGGGGGCTTTTCTTCAAAATGTTTGGAGGGCTTTCCCTCAAAATCTAAAAAAAAAAATGGAAGGGTTCTTCGTGAAGTTTGGAAGCTCGGAGGAATTTGCCAAGTGCCTCTTGCTTGGTTGTTTTCATGTGGCTACCCCCTTGGTCATTGATGTCCATGCTTCCTTCCTTTTAAAATGCTATTTACTGATCATGTCATCCTAACATAAAATGGATAAGGGAAGGAATGTGGTGGTTTGGAATTGATAAAATTCACATGCATTGTTTGGAGTGGTGTGGGTGATCCTCTTTTACTCACGTCTTTAGTGTAGTTGGAAGGTTGAAAGCATGCCTCAAGGTACTATGTTATTTGCTATTTTCATACAAGTTCAAAGGTTATAACATGCTTCCAAAGTAGTTGTTTGAATTGGAATGTTTGGGAAAGCTTCAAGAGGCTCTTGTAGTATGCTTGGAATGTTTCGGGAGCCATGTGTTGTTACACATATTTGTTTTATTCTCTTTTCGCTACACCATTGCATATGTGAAAGAGTGTGTTCTGTTGTAAAGTGAAGAAGCATTGAGGGAGGGGGCTTAATACAATTTGAGGTTTCTCAGTTTTTGGCCATTAATGGGCTGCGGTTTTAGCCTGTTGTGGGCTCGGCTTGCACTTGCTGCAACCCCTTGTTTTGAGTTTTTTCGTAGGCTTGGTCTTAGCCTTTGCTTAGGGTTCGGTTTGCACTTGTTGCAGGCCCTTGTTTTGACTTTTTCGTAGGCTTGGTTTTAGCCTGTTTTGAGGCTCGGATTGCACTTGCTGCAGCCCCCTTGTTTTGAGTTTTTCGTAGGCTTGGTTTTAGCCTATTGTGGGACTCGGCTTGCACTTGCTGCAACCCCCTTGTTTTGAGTTTTTTGTAGGCTTGGTTTTTGTTGTGGGGCTCGGTTTGCACTTGCTGCAGCCCCTTGTTTTGAGTTTTTCGTAGGCTCGGTTTTAGCCTCTTTTGGGGCTCGGTTTGACACTTGTAGCAGCCCCTATTTCCGCATGCAATATATTTTGGTTTTGGCTATGAAATGGCCATGTTTCTAGCATGGCATGTGGCTCGAGTTTGGCATTTGTTGGAGTCTGAAGTGGCATAGTTGTGGGATTGACCAAGGTATAGGGTGCCTTGTTTCTGTGACAGGCTTGAGATTCGGTCATGTTAATTGCATGGTTTCGGGTTTGTGAGTCTTGGTCTTAGGGCTAGAGATGGCTTTAAATACCGAGCAGTTTTGGGTTAATGAATTTGAGAAACCTTTGATGACATCTTTGGAGCCTTCTGATTTTGTCTGATATGTTACATATTGGAGTTTCCTGTTAAGTTTTGTGTAGTCAATCGAGTCGAATTTTCGGGACATTCTGGGGAGTCTTAATTGGCCATTTCAAGGAGGGAGTGTGTCTCTTCTAGGAGGTCTGGCATGTCTGCCTTTCTGTGAGAAGTGGAGTCTTTTAGGTCTTAGGATTTGTGAGGGTCGTCAGAGCTCTTCCCTCTGATAGGTTTTAGTTGAGTCCGTCAAGTCTGAGTTGTCGGGGGTTTCGAGATCGCTTGTTTTCTACGGTTTTGAGGAACGACTCAATTTCTTTTCACCGTTCTTTTAAGTGGGTCGTTTCCCTCCTTTCTTCCTTCTTAGCCTGATTTTTGCACTTATGTACAAGACATAAGTGTGCACGTATAGTCTTTTGCTATATGTGGGCCATCAAGCAAGGTTGTAAGTAGGATAGTTCGAGGTAGGGGCACAAGTGATGAAAGAACCACCTAGGCATGTGTAAGAGATCCTAGCACGATCCTGACTCAGTGACCTTACGAGGATGAGGGATCGGCAGTACCAAATCTCTAACACTTAGTAAAGGGGTATCTCTCGCTTCTACAGGTAGTTGAAAGTTCCCGCCTGCTAATATGACTGATTCATTCACTTTTAAAATATCAAAAATTTCTTTTAAATGAATGACAAATCAAAATTTCTTTCAAAAAAATAAAAATGAAATCTTTCTTAAGCATTTTGTAAAAAGAATATTCACAGATCAGTCGTGTGAACCAGGTTAGGAGTTTCCTCCTTCTGTAGTTATTAAACTGGGAATTTAGTTAGTGTTGGATCATACATGCATGGTGATTCATTAGGGCCCTAAAGTCTTGATTTGACACAGGGACCTGATTCTGAGTCTTCCCCACCATCATGCTTACGGTCCTTTCGGCCTTTTAATCCGTACTTTGTGGTTTTCCTTATTTTCTACGGACTGCTTTTGATTTCTTTCTTTTTGGGTTTTTTACGGCTTATTTTGATTTCTTTCGAGTTTTTCACGGATTTCTTTCCAAATTTCCTTGTTTTTGGCTTTTCGCACGGTGTTTTGGGTTTTACCATTCAGAGATAGCTCGGAATACTGAACCCCTTTCCTTTACTTGCTCCTACTTTGTTTATGCCGCTAATCCTTCTTCCTGCAGGAATAATAATAAATAGCAGCGCATTATAGGTAACCAAATTTTACAGTATTTTCATATTCCTCCTATTTACTATAGTATACTCATGTTTGTTGTAGCATGTACTCCTGTTTACTGTAGTATACTCCTGTTTACTGTAGCATGTACTACTATTTACTGTAGTATACTCCTGTTTACTGTAGCAGGTACTCATGTTTACTGTAGCATGTACTCTTATTTACTGTAGCATGTACTCCTGTTTACTGTAGTATACCCCTATTTACTGTAAAGCACACATCTAAAAATAAAACACTAACTTGACAATTGCATGTCCACATTAATCTTCAAACCTACAACTCAACACTGCTACAACATGGAGCACGGAGCAAAACTTTGAGGGCAGCACGACGAGAGTGCAGCGGATGGAGAAGGGCAATCTTCAACAGCGAAATGGGACTACATCAGCAAAATATTCCTTTAGTTTAAATAACAAGTCATAGTATTTCGAGGTAGTCCGCTTAGTGCGACATAAATCCTCACATTTTCTTTTAGACCTTTGAACAGCTATTTCGTGCAATCTAAGCCCTAACTCGCCTTAGAATTTCGAGGTTGTAGTCTGATACGACCTAAATCCTCCTATCTTCTAGGTTGTTTGCATAATCAAATATTATGCAAATATAATCTCTATAATTAATAATTGACAAGATTGAAATCTAAATAAATTCACTTCCAAAATTTAAAGCCCAACAATAGGATAGTTTGAGAAGTCATCGAGGTTCTCCCAGAGATTCGTGGCATCTCCTACTTTTCTTTCCTTTGACTCTGAAAATAAGTGTTCTTTGGTCATCTCCCACTTGGCTTTCTTACATACTACCTTGAAAACTCTAACCTTTGAATTCATGAAGATAGATACCTCTGACCTAAATTGAGAGTTCTCTTAAATAATTTCAGTCATTTGAGGGGTAATTTACTATAGGGGTTTGCCTCTATAGAGAGCTTTAAGAACTCAGGTAATATAAATCCTATCTAATTTTTAATATTATGTAGGGGAACTTGTAGGTCGAAATAAAAGGTTAACTGAACAGAACAGATGTCATAAATTCATTAGTTTATTTAATCGAGTTCTATTATCAAGTAATGTGTCTATTCATCGGAATAGATGCATTGCTTGTGGTGTAGTGCTCATTTATTTAAACTAGTGAGGATGTGAGATCGGTTTGATTTCATATTTTCAAATAAAAAAAATGATATTTTTACAAATTACATATATACATTAAATTAAATTAAATATTTTCAAAGCGGGCGTCGGGATACCCATCTCGGTGGCCGACAATTTCCACTTTAACGACCGACACCTTTATATTAAGTGCATGGACTCTCGTACATACATGAAACAATCCTACATATAAAAAAGACCCCAAACTTCATATTCCTAAATAGTGAGACACAAGAAGAGAAAAAATTTAGGCCCGATGGTAAACATTAGCGAATCTATTGAGTGATGAATGGTCCAACATGCAGCAATAGAAAGGAATAAATGATATGAACAGGCATAAGCAATTACTCACAAACGTCTCATTTATTGGCATAGCCAAATCCTAAGATCTACAAGTTACAATGCAGAAGTGAATGCAAATATACAAATTTAAAAAAAGAAATAAAACTTTATAGATCTACAAGTAACATGATTGGTACTGGAGGAGAAAGCCCAAACCACAAGCAACTTTTATTAATAGAAAAGGATGGTTATAACACACAAAAAACTGAAAATAACATCACTAAAACACAAAGCGACACAAACGGACACCTCGAGAGTGTATCCCAGGGGCGATGGAGGTTGGTTGGAAAGTGGGGCAGCAATCCGGAAAGGTGGGACAGCAACTGGGAGAAGCAGGGCAACAATTGGGATGGCAGGAAAGTAAAGAACAGCAGCCTGCTGACTGCATAAGGGTGCTGGACAGCAGTCTACAAGGGTGCAGGGAGGATTTGGAGGTGATTTGGCGGGCTGGGAAGCATCCAGTGGTTGTTGGACAGAGTGCAGGAGTAGCTGCGGCTTGCTGTAGGGTTGGGAGGTGGGCTGATAGCAGCAGGAGAGTAGAGGACAACGACCTGCTAGATGCATGAAGGAGCAGCGACCTGCAGGGTTGCGGAAAGGATGGACGGACAAATAAATATCTCGGCGGGGACAAGATACAGCTGGAGCACCACTCGACCCCTTGAAGACGATCACCAGCTCAGACGAGGAACAGCCAAAGCACTTCCTCGAAGTTGAATACAGCCCTCCAAGACAAAAACTCTAAGACAAAACCTGCATTCAAATATAAAAAACAAGACCCCAACTCTAAGCATATCATCTCATATTTATAAAGATACTAGACTTATTTTACGTTATGAAAATAAGAAAGAATAATAAAATATAATCATGTCAGATTTTAGAAAAGAATTTAAAGTAGGAAAGGATTTAAAATAAGAAATAATTTAAAATATAATGGGAGAATAAAATATAATAATAAGGGTTTAAAATAGGAAAGAATTTAAAATAAGAAAGGATTTTAAAATAAGAAGGGAGAATAAAAATCAGTTTCAAGTTTTGGTAAAGGTTTAAAATAGGAAAATACTAAAAGGAAAATATGAAGGAAAGGAAAGGGAAGGAGAAAGAAGGGAAAGGAGGGAAAAAGGAAAAAAGGGAAGAGGATGGAGAAAAACCCCCGTGTCATTCTCCTAGGGATGGGAAAGCTTCGACCTCATTCGTCGAAAATTATGGATTCCATGGTGCGGCGGTAAGTCTTATAGTAGGTCGAGCATGTCGGTTTAGTCATTCCACAATACATTCTGGTAGAAGAAAAATCCATCCTTTTTTGGCACATCTTGAATGGGAGTTGCATATAGAGGGGTTTTCCCGTAATGCAACTCTTGAGCCCTTACAATTGAAATCTTCTCCTTCCATTTCTCGTGCCTAGCGTGAGATGATTGAGTAAACCGTATGTGAGAAGAACTCAATTTTGGGATGAAATTTGTGACAAGCTGTGCCACTCTCACTATCACCCCCTCAGGAGAGACCTCCTCCCTATAGATAGGACCTGGATCCCATTGCAGAATTTTCATTTCCATCAAGTTCTTCGAGCCCATCACAAAGTTGGGATGCACCTCTTTTGTCAAGACATCTGGCAATGGGTAACATGCTAGATAGAAAATAACCTCTGAATAATCCACCGTAATATTTCCAACATGGCACAAAATGGCTCCTCTTCAGAAATGTTGGACCTCCCCCCATAGAAATAACCTAGAAAGAGGTCTAAACATCTGATGGCCCTGTATCAGATGTCGGCTCCTCAAGCTCGTGATCCTTCTGGACAATCAAGCTCAGTCTTGCTATAGCTCCTCTCAATGCCTGTGAAACAGTATCTGAGGGTACCACAGTTTCATAACCTGCTTGAACGTTCATTACATCGAGGTCGCTACCTTCCACAATGGCTACTGTTACCTCAGCTGGAATCTCTATCTCGGGATCCACTGAAACTGGTGGCGTCTCTTCCTCGCAAGCTGCAAGTGGAGAATCCTCCTGGAAGACTTCAACTTCTCCCAAATCAATTGTGTCATTGACCAATTTTTCAACAAAACCATGCTCAATGAAACAGATCTCTTTCTTGATTATGCATTTTAATTCCACATACCCAAATCCGTGACACTTGTAACATTTTCTGGCTATTACAGGCTTTCGGATTGGTTTCACGGGATAGTAGGCAGGTGGGGTCCTTTGGTGTTGTGGTCTCTCCATTTCGAAATCTAGGAGCTGTAACTTTTTGCTGTAGTAAATTGGTAGGAACTGGCGCTGGGTTTCCCGCTTCATCTTCACATCTTCTCATTCTTTCCTTTAACCTTCTAGATCACGGTAGAGGATAACCTCTCGCTGGATTTTCTCCTCAATGTCCTGCAGTCTCTGCTAAAGATGGGCATAGCTCTCGCCGTATCTCGTCCCGGGTAGGCTCGGGCATATATCTCATTAGTGACATGACTAAGGTTTAGGTTTGGGAGGTGAAAAGATGGTGTTGAAACTAAATGAAGGTGTATAAAATTTGATTTGAGATTGCTGATTTTGAAAATCAACAAAGAAAATTTATCGATTGGTTTGAAATGGGTGGTTTAGGGTACAACCACAACAACAAGACCTTTATCCCACTAATTGGTGTCGGCTACACGAATCTTTTTCTTTATTGCGTCCTATTTAACGGTTCAGGCTAGAAAAGAAAACTTTCTGGTAGAGGGTAAGACCGACGCTAGGAAATCCTATGATAGGACTAGGTTAGGCTAGCTCTGATACCAAATGATACCGGAGGAAAAAGCCCAAACCACAAAAGCAACTTTTATTAATAGGGAAAGTGGGTTACAACACAAAAACTGAAAATAACATCACCTAAACACAAAACAACACAAGTGGACACCTCCATAGCGTATCCCAAGGGCAGTGGAAGTTGGTTGGAAGGTGGGGTAGCAAGAGGGAAGGAGGGACAGCAATTGGAACTACAGGAAAGTAGAGGACGGCGGCCTGCTGACTGCAGAAGCGGGCTGGACAACGGTCTACAGTGGTGTCGAGAGCAGTTGCAGGTGATTTGGCATGCCATGAAGCAGTTGGCAGTTGCTGGGTAGAGGGCAGGAGGGGCGGCAGCCTGTTCTAGGGTTGGGAGGTGGCCTGATAGAAGCAGGAAAGTAGTGGACAGCGGCTTGCTAAATGCAGCAGGAGGCTCCACAGCGACCTGCAAGGGTGCATGGAGGACGGACGAACAGATAAATATCTCGGCAGGGTCGAGATACAGCTGGAGCGCCACTCGGACCCATGGAGATGATCACCACCTCAGACGAGGGACAACTGGAGCACTTCCTCTACATCGGATACAGACCTCAAAGGGAAAATCTCTAAGATAAAACCAGAATTCAGATATCAAAAAATAAGAATCTCAACTCTAAGCATATCATCTCATATTTATAAAGAGGCTGGACTTATTTTAGGCAATGAAAATAAGGAAGGAGAATAAAAATATAATAATGTTTTCAGGTTTTAGGGAAGGATTTAAAATAGGAAAGGATTTAAAATAAATAGGAAAAATAAAATATAATCATGATTTCATATTTTAGGAAGGGTTTAAAATAGGAAAGGATCTAAAACAAGAAATGATTTTAAAATAAGAAGGGGGAAAAAATCAGATTACAGTTTTAGGAAAGGTTTTAAAATAGGATAGTGCTAGGAAGGAAAATAAGAAAGAAAGGAATGAAGGAAAAAGAAAAGGAGGAAAAAGGGAAAGGAGGCAAAAAGGAAAAGAAGGAAGAAAAAGGAGGAAAACTCCCGTGTCAATGATCCAAACCTCAGTTAAGATAGTGCCATGCATCTTAAGCTGCTCAAGCAGATTCCCTAAACTAATGACAGACAAGAAATTTGATTTAGTTACAAAATATTTGATAATAAATAGCATGAAATGAGATTAAAATATAGAAAATCTACTATTAAATCTTCTTAATCCAAACCCTGCAAACGTAAATGAAATCATAGGGTAAGTTGGGAAAAAAGCCATCTTACCCACTGTGGACATTCAACATTGTCAAATTGCATGTCAAATATGATAAAAATGACCAGAATGTTGCAGCATCTAAATAACTTTACTTGGCTCACTCCCCAGAACAAGTACTCAAAAAAAAAAAAAAAATTACCTTAGCTTTCAAGCATTCAACATGAATTTCTGGTATTAGTAGTGAAATTTTATCAAGTTCAGTGATAATGAATTTCATGCTATAGAGCATTATAATGATTTAAAAGCAAGAAACAGAGTAGAACTTACAGAATTCATGCATAATTAAACTTTGAAAATCAATAAAATAAGTACATGTAACTACTTATGTGGTTCAATGATGGTAGTATGACCAGAGAGTAAATCAATTTGATAGTAAAACTTCCGTAACACCTAAAAAACAGAAAGCATTTACTTGTATTCAAGTAGTAGCCATCTAGAAAGCTAAGTTGAATATAAATTTAAAAGCTAATGGCAAATGCTGCCTTTAGCTAGAATGAAATTTTGAATATCAGCATAACACAACAGTTTTACATACTACCAACCATGCACAATCCAAAAAGTTGAACTAAAAAAAAGGAATACCTTCTTCACATGTTAGCATGTATTTGTCAACCAAACTTTCTAAAGCCTGCCACAAGATGAAAAGAAGAACCATGAGATGTCAGCGCTAGATGCAAGAAAAAAACCTAGTTTCTCTAACAAATAGAAAAAATCACTTGACCAGTAGTTTTCTTATTGAAGTAAACAATATAAACCAATAGATAAAAGAAAATTCTTAAGTTCGAGAGATAATAATCAATAAGGAAGCTGAGTACATAGTGGAGTGGTAGTGGCCAAAGCATGCAGCGTATTCTAAGCCGTGACTTGAGGATCAATACTTTTAGTAAGCGCCACCACTACTAACCAATAACCATCAAAGGATCAGAAGAGTAGAGAAGCATGGTCTATACTTACCTCATAACAAAAAGGGTCAGACTTGACAGCTGCAATGTACCTTTAAAACAAACAACAGGCGAAACTGGATTAGGACATTGTGTCAAAGAAAATAGCTAAACAAGAATACAGCAGTGAGCCAAAGCAATGACCTAAACCGGATGTAAACAGCATAATAAATAAACACTCCAATATATTATAATACAAAGCTAAGCCCAGTTAAGAGCATTGTCATTGAATGCCAACTAGATGATGAAGGGCTCATGCAACAAGATTTGTTACTAATGTAAATTTTAAGTTCTGAAAAAAATCAAAGGGTGCCATGAGATGGTTAGCACCAGAGTTGACAAGCCAAGTGAAGGAGCTCATATTATAAATAAATCTCGGCTGTGTTTGCTCCCACATAACTCATGGCCTTGGCCATACCATTAAGGAAGAAGACAGGATTACAATTTAACTATCACAATGTCAGAGATCAGGAGGAAAAATGCTCAAACATAGAATGGGAGTATCATAACTAATCATCACATTTGCAGATAACTATTACAACTGTCAAAGTTCCCCACACATTGTTTTTCAGTTAGCAGGGGGAGTGGGAAATGAATTGGCGAAAACTCCAAGCAATAAGCATTAAAGATAAAGTTTAGGATTGTGTTTACAATAAAGTCCAGAATAAAAA
The DNA here is from genome assembly GCA_022702705.1 of Papilionanthe hookeriana x Papilionanthe teres. Lineage (NCBI taxonomy): Eukaryota > Viridiplantae > Streptophyta > Magnoliopsida > Asparagales > Orchidaceae > Papilionanthe > Papilionanthe hookeriana x Papilionanthe teres. Next base: position 47,189,397 of record CM040436.1, on the reverse strand, counting down.
TGTGAAATGCCTAAATAACTTCCACTTTTATGAACCACACTCAATAAGCATTCTCGCCACCTTTTCTTCATCTTCCGTTATTACCTCATTGGCTCATAAGATGACTATTACCAACTCATCAATCTGTGGACTATAAATTTAATCTCTAATTATTATTATAAAACCTACTCATCAATTGGTAAATTATTGTAATTATTATAATTATTATGTTTATTGTTAAAATACCTCCTCAATTGTATAAATATTATACAAACGTTGAAATAAAAGAATCAACGAATTCTGTCCAATGCTTTTTAAGGCATCAAAGCCCTAAGCATTTTCACTTTCCGGTATTTCCCTTACAACGGCATTCATCACTGCATTACCACAATCCTACGGCTTTCATTGCTACACTCTCATCCTTTTCCCCTATTCATTCATTACTTCATCCTTCATTGCTGCACTAGAGCAAAAATTTCCCATTCCGCAATCTTCATTACCATAATTTGCTATAGCATTTATTGTTGAATTGCTACAAACATGCTTTATTGCAGTATTCATCATTGCACTGCCAAAAGTCGATCAAATTGTTGCAGCCTTCATAATTGTATTGCTATAATAATAATACCCTACATATCATTTGTCTCAGATTCTCTTGAGATTTAGCCATACAAACTAATCTAATGGGAGAATTACAAAACAACCATTTAACATATGACAGAATAAAAAAAAAAGCTAACATAGTTGTGATTGGCTTGTCGATTCTTAAAGAGAAGAAGAAAATAGTGTGTCGCAAGAAGATAAGAAGATTTGACTATAAGCACTTAAAACGAATATCTACAATAGGTACTTGGAGAAGAAGAACATTGAGTAAGTCACAGAAAAATAAAAAAACTTACTATGATCGCTTAAAAAGAATATCTACAATAGGTACTTGTGCTCTTAACATTTTCGAGCATAGCCTACCTTTTCATATCTTTAAATTCTCAAAGATGCCATTTTTAGTTCATAAATCATTGAATAAAGAAATACAAATCTTTTAGCTCTTCTCATAACGAGGAAACAACCATGATCGATTGATCTTTAACCAAGGTGGCCAATTAAAGAGAGATTTTTATAAAAAATCCCTAAGAATCCAGATATCCTCCATATAACTAATATATTATTCATTCAAAAACTAAATAAAGACTTCAACTGAAGTGTTGTGTTTTATCCTTCATATTGTGACTTTTAGGATCAATGCATGAAAAAGAAGATTTAGCTTACTAAAGAATTAAAAAATCAAATAATTAATAAAACTCCATATAACCTTCAGTAAAATATTTTCTTTCAAAACACCTTAAATACAACAATGAAAAATTATGGCCTCAGGGCCACCCATCTGTTATTGGTCTCAAAATCATATTTCCTTTATTTTTCAAGAAAATCAATATCAAAGTGTTTCATAGTGATATTTGCAAATCAGCAAAACACAAATAATTACCAATTTTTCAATAAGTGATTAAAAAAAAAACATTATGCTTTATGTAATTACCATCCAATGTTTTAAAAGGCGTGGGTGTCGGGGAGGGGAGGGGTGGTGGGGGGCCGTCGTATAAAACAAAGCATCTGGCATAAGCCCCACAACCAAAAATCTATATATCTATATATATATATATATATATATATATATATATATATATATATATATATATATATATATATATATATATATATATATATATATATATATATATGGGTGAGAGATGGAGATTTTTGTGGAGCTTCAGTTTCAGGTGATTTTGATTTTCCTTCTACTCCTTTTGGATTTTTGATCTGATTTGGTCAGTATTTTAACCTGTTCTTAGTTCTGAATCCTTCCATCTTCACTTCTCTTTGATTTTCTAGCTTTTGGGGTTTCCCGGGTTCTGATTTTTTTCAAATTCTGGGTGAGAGTTGATTCTTGATTTTTCTGGTGGGTCGTTTTGGAGTTCTTGTTCTTCTCATCCTTACTGTCTTCTGCTATTTTATTTCCTGTGTCTTTTCCTTGATTTTCTTGATTGTTCTATGGCTATTCCCTCTTCAAAAGCTTCTTTTCTTGAAGTTGTTGGTAATGGGGTGGGGATTCAGCATGACAAACTTATTTTCCCACAATGTTATCATGATTCTCGCTCGTTGGAAAGGGTGATCGCCCTTTTATCAAACAAGTTGTCAAGAAAGGTGGTAAACCGGCTCTTATTTTCTCGGATAATGAGCTTTCTTCTTTGGTTGATCTCCACAAATTCACCTTGATTGGTAAGTTTCAATATGGACATCCTAAAATGGATCTCATTAGAAAATGTTTTGAAGATTTCAAATTATTGGGAAATTGGAAAGTGGGTCTATTTGATGGAAGACGCATAATGATCCATTTATCTAAAGAAGAAGACTATGCTAATCTATTCTCAAAGAAAGTTATGTTGATTGGGGGAAAATATATGAAGATCTTGAAGTGGTCTCCAAATTTTGATCCAAATTAAGAAGCACCTATTGTTCCAATTTGGTATAGGCTGCCTAATCTGAAACTCCATTTCTTCAATCATCAAGTCATTTATGCCATTGGGACTGCAATTGGAAGACCTCTGAAATTGGATATGTCTACCTTCAATCTGTCAAGACCATCCTTGGCCAGAATTCTGATTGAAAGGGACATCACTCTACCTGATATTGATGAGATTTAGCTAGGCTCACCACATAATGGATATTGGCAACCCATTGTCATGGAACAAAGACCTGTGTATTGTCACCATTGTAAAACGTTTGGGCATTCCAAGGAACTTTGTTATAGACTTCAACCAAATATGAAGCCTATCAAAAGTAAAATTGTCAACTCAAACAGTATTACTGTGAATGGAAATCTGATGGCTAAAGTTCAAATCACCATTGCTGCTGAAGAAAATGATCAAGTTAATGTTAATGTTGATGTTATTATTGCTATGGGAAATCCTGTCCAACACACCTCTAATGGTCATAAAGATATTCAAGTTTTGCCTTCTGTTGAAGTTGTTGTAGATGATAATAATTCAAATATCCCTGAAGTTATAGAGAATAATGCTGTCATTAATCCTGTTCTAGAAGCCCAGAAAGAAAATTCTACTGTCTTTAGTGATATGATTCCTGCAATCATATCTGATGCGGGGTCTCTTGTTCTCGAGCGGAACCCAATTACTTCTATAGTCGAGAAGACTGGTGCAGATATAATTGATGTACATCATGATGTTATTATGGGGAAGATTCAATCTCAGAACCTTATTAATAATCTTTCAGCCCAAACTAAGGAAACTGTTACATATATGGCTGAGGGAGCTGGTCATCAGGAATTCAATTATCCTATATTTCAGTATAATGCTCAGGAAGGTTCTGATGTAGTTGCTAACACAACTGCTGTAACTAAGGAACTGCAGAATGACTGGGTTGTTCAGAAAAGCAAAAGGAAAAAATCGGTAGAATTAAAGAATCTTTCGAAGCAAACATTATCCCCTCAAGTGCTTCTACTTCTTCCTTCTCCAGCTGATTAGAGGGGGAAGAATGGTTATTAATGATTAAATTTCTTTGTTGGAATATTAGGGGGTGGCTAATCTTGGCTCCATTTATAGCTTATTAAGTTTAAACAGGATTCATAAATTTTGGGTGGTGGTTCTACTTGAACCTTTGGTGAAGTCTAACTTTGATGCATTCATTAAGAAATTTCATGGTTACAATTTTATTTTTAACTCTTCTAACAAGATTTGGCTATTTTGTAGAAAAGAGTTAAAGGTAGATATTATTCTGGACCATTCTCAATTTCTGCATTTCCGATTTGAACTTGATCAATTCAGTGGTTATGCATCATTTGTTTATGTTGCTACTTCTATCTGTGATAAAAAAGAATTATGGAACCAATTGCATAGTATTGGGCATAATATTGATAAAGGTTGGATTGTTGGAGGTGATTTTAATTCTATTGCTCATCCTAGTGAAAAGAAGGGGGGTAGAAATCCCAAGTTGCAAGATTTGATCACTTTCTCCAATCAAATTAAAGATGCTAATCTCTTTGATCTTGGCTTTGAGGGGTCTCCTTTCACATGGAAGAGAGGTTCTATCTATGAAAGACTTGATAGACTTCTTGTTAACAAAGAATGGATGGAGATGTTTCCAATATCTAAGGTCCAGCACCTAGCTAGGCTTGGTTCTGATCATTCCCCTTTATTATCTACATTTTCTGTTATGTCTCGTTGTTAAACGAATTCTTTCGGATATTTAAATGTTTGGTCAACTCATCCCACATGTCCTAAGGTAATTGAGGATAATTGGGTCTGTCCTGATGCATTTTCAGATTCTAAACCTATGGTTCAATTATGGCAATCTCAAAAGGTTCTTGCTAAGGCTTTAACTGATTGGAACTGGAATGTTTTTGGTAATCTGACAGAAAATATTATCAAGGCTGAAAAGCATGTTCAAATCATGGAAAAAGAGGTGGAGGAGGGTAGATGTACTGAAGCTCAACTGTTTGAAGCTAATGAAAAGTTAATACTGCTATTGCTAATGAGGAACTCTTTCTACTGCAAAAGGCCTCTTCTAATCATTTTCTCTATGGTGATAGAAATTCCAAATTTTTCCATGTTGTAATCAAATACGTAAGATCACTAAACACTATCTTTAAAATCAAATATGTTCAAAAGGGATGGCTATATGATTGCAAGGATATTGCTGATGATGCTATTGTGTATTTTCGAAACTTTTTTCTTTCAAGTCTACTAATGCCAATTTATTCTCTGCTGACTTATTTAAAGATGGCTTATTCAGAGGCAATGGTGAGGTTTTAATTCAAAAACCTGTTGAGGAAGAAATTCTAAGAGCTATAAATTCCATGGATGGTAATAAACAGCTGGTCCTGATGGATTCACATCAGATTTCTATAAAAAGCATTGGGATATAGTCAAAGCTAAGTTGATTCCTGCTGTTCAATCTTTTTTTTAAGGAGAGGAACTTCCTAAATACTTTGTTGCATCTTCCATTATACTTATTCCTAAAGACAATTAAAACTGGATGGAATGATTACAGGCCCATTTGTATCACTTCCATATTTTCTAAAATTATCAGTAAGATTATTGTGGAAAGATTGCAGCCTTATCTGGCTGATCTAATTACTGATAATCAATCTGCTTATATTAAAGGAAGGTGTATCTCTGATAATGTATTGCTTGCTCAAGAATTTGTTACTGATATTGATAAATCTTGTAGAGGTTCTAATTTAATTTTTAAATTAGACCCCTCCAAAGCATTTGACTCCATCAGCTGGGGTTTTGTATTGAAGGTTCTAGCTGCTAGGGGGTTTGGTGTTGATTTCTGTCATCTTATTTCTAAATGGCTTCAAAACAACTATTATAGCCTCTTGATTAATGGAAGGTGTCATGGGTTCTTTCAAGCTGGTAGAGGTATTAAACAAGGAGATCTTTTATCTCCTTATATCTTCATCTTGGTCTTTGACTATTTATCTAGAATGTTGAATCAATTACGACTCAATCATCCTCATGTTCAATTTCAACATAGATCAAACATATTGGTTACTCATCTTGCTTATGCAGATGATGTTATTGTTCTCTGTAATGGTAGCAAAAGCTCCATTAAGTGCATTATGAAAACTTTAGCTTGTTTTGAAGAAGTTTCTGGAATGGCTTTTAATAAATCCAAATGCCAATTTCTTCCTAGCTCTTTAATGAATATTCATATAAAGAATTGGATTTCTGATTTTACTGGTTTTAAAGAAGCTTGTTATCCACTGAAATACTTGGGGTTTCCATTGATTAAAGGCAGAAGAAGGCTCTCTCACTATGATGATGTGGTTTCTAAAATTTCTTCACAGATTCAATGTTGGTCAAATTCTTTTCTATCCAATGGGGGAAGAATCACTTTACTCAAAAGTGTATTAACTTCCTTTCCTCTTTACACACTTCAGATGATTAAAATGAAGAAAAGTACTCAAAAGCTTCTTTCTATTATGTTCAATAAGTTCTTATGGGAAGGTCAACACAAACAAATTCATTGGTCTAGCTGGGACAAGTTATGCAAGCCTATGTCTTGTGGAGGATTGGGTTTTAAGAGCTTTCAACATTTAAGTTTTGTCTATTACTGCAAACAGTGGGTGAATTTTAGATCCAAAAATTCATTATGGGCTAAATTTATGCATGGTAAGTACTGCTTTAATACCCATCCTACTCAGATCCAAGCTAAACTAGGAGATTCAAAAACATGGAAGGAGCTGTTGAAGGTCAGGGAGTTTGCTGAACAGCTCTTTGTTTGGGAGATTGGGGATGGTCAAATTGATTTCTGGAAGGATACTTGGTTGTTCAATGAATCCCTGTTAGCTCAATTTAATCAGTTCTCTGCAATTAAAAAAGTTTCTGATGGCTGGATTAATGGTACCTGGAATGCTCCCTTACTCAAAAATACTGTAAACAAGGAGACATTGGAAAGAATTCTAACTGTTCCTATTCAGGTTAATAAGAAAGATAGATTAATTACTAAGACTTCTACTTACCAAAGTCTATCTAAATTCATTTATCTTTCTAATGGCTCTTGGTCTGATAATGACTGGGGAAAGTATTTATGGAATAAATTTCTTTCTCTGTTGGAAACTGTTCAGAAATTTCTTGCCTACTGATGATATATTGAAGTTAAAAGGTATTAGGGGTCCTTCTAGATGTGTATTTTGTCATTCCAATGAAGAATCCATCTTTCATCTTTTCCTGAATTGCCCAGCAATCCAGGAAATCTGGAAATCTGTTCTTAGCAGCAGTTGTTCTAAACTTAAATTCTATTTATGGAGCTCTATTCAAGCTTTCTGGCTGGATTGGAAAGGAGCAGAGGACTTCTATATCCCTCTAGTGATTTTCTGGTTTATCTGGTTTTCCAGAAATGAAGTGATTTTTCAAAATAAGATTTTCTCTTCTAAATTGGTTATTAATAACTGTTTGGCCTATCTGTTTAAGATAAGGAAGCACTTCAATTTTAAGCAGCATCATGGGGTTGCCAAGCCTTTGTTGATTAATTGGAGTCCTCCTTTATTTCCATGGATTAAAAGTAATGTTGATGGTAGTTATAAATCAGGTTCAGCTGGTATTGGTATTATTGGAAGGAATCATAATGGCAAATGTTTATGGATATTGGCAGCTCCAATTATTGCCAACAATGCTCTCTTGGCTGAAACTATTGCTATTTATTGGGGACTGAAAGCTGCTATAATGAATAATCATCAATTTATTCATATGGAGATTGATTCTGCTACCTTATTAAATATTCTACTGCATAAGGCTGCTGCTCCTTGGTACATACAGATTTGGATTAACAAAATCATTCAAATCACTTCATCTCAGCATATCAGGTGGAATCATGTGTATAGAGAAGGAAATCAACCTGCTAACTGGCTTGCCACTAGAGCTTCCTCCTCAAATTTGCTTCTATGCTGTCCTTATGATTATTATCAAGATAGATCTTCTCCTTTTTATGCTTTTAGTCTACTTTTGCATGGGGATCTTCTTCCTATCCCTCATTTAAGATGTAACAGACTTTCCAAGATATAATAAAAATATATATTGCCTATATATATATATATATATATATATATATATATATATATGGCCTGAAAGTTCAGCATTTTACTCAAGAAATGTTGAACTCTATTGCCTCAACATACGGTAATCCACTCCAAACGGACACTCCTACTCTTAATCTTTCTCGTCCCTCTGAAGCCAGGGTACTTGTTGAAAAGGGCATTACCTTAATCGCTCCTGACAAAATTTGGATTGGCTCACAGCATCAAGGATATTGGCAAAAGATTATTATTAAACGTTTCCCTTCGTATTGCTCGCATTGTCGTATGTTTGGTCATTCCAATTTCAATGTCACCATCTATACCCATATCTAAGACCAAAGAAGCAAAGTGCTCAGCCAGAGGCAGTGATTCCCCCTCCACCTGATCCACTCCAAGTTATTGACACTATTGATCATCAGAAGGATACTCCTGAAGATGCTACAATCCTCGCGGGTAATATATCACATAAAGCTCATGATGTAGGTCCTACTTTGAAACCTCTTCTCACGAGGGCAGGGGAAACGTTTCACATTTCACCTGCCCTAGAATCTAACTTTGATATAATGAGTGGCAATACTTTTACTGACTTCCTACCGCCTCATCAGATAGAGAAAGTAGTTACACTGACTCAAACACATATAGTTCATGATGTGCAACAGTTTACACTTGTTCGTCAAGCTTTGGACCAATCTACGGAGCAGATGAGTCAATCTTCGGATGATGAATGGTAGGTTTATACATCCAGAAAGAAGAAGAAGAATGGAGGCCTACTACCAAACATGAGGGATGATACATTGGTTAATTCGGGTAATGGCAGCAAACTTAATAATTTGTTAGTTGACTCCCGTCCTAGAACCAGAGGCAAAATCGGAGCTAAATTGAATTTCACAAGCTAACTGATTTTGCGAATGTTGGCAGACTTTTGGTGTTCAATTTCTATGTCTAATTTTTAATTTTGGTTTTTTTGGGTATACATGTATCCTATGTTTGTGGTGTATGCCGGATGGTTAGGGTCCTTTTTGGGCCCTTTCTTTCCAACCTATATGTACCTTTCTTTTTATTAATATATTCGCCTTCGGGCTTTCCAAAAAAAAAAGTATATATATATATATATATATATATATAAGCAATATAAATATTAAGACACAAATATATATATATATATATATATATATATATATATATATATATATATATATATATCAAAATAAGGCATAGCTCTGAAATAAAATTGAGAAATACGGCACAAAGATATATAATTTGCTATGGACAAAGCTAGGATTAAAAATTTAAAGAATGAATGGAAAGAGCATATGAGGCTCTATTATAATAACAATCTTGTCATCATTAGTGCACATAATCCCATGTAACATTATCGTACAAAGCATAATGAAGTTGATGGTCAATTTATAAAAGAGAAGCTTGGCAGCAGTCTAATTTGTACTCTTGCAATCCACAAAAGAACAACTTGTTAGCATTCTGAACATAGAAATATTAGAGGCAACCTTTCAAAAGAAATCAAGCAAGTTCCTTTCAGGTTTGGAATGGATAACATCCATTCATTTGCTTAAGAGAGTGTTAAAAGCAAGCAAAATTTTTGCCATCAAGAGCCCAAATTGATCAGGGCTTCTACCACTTTTCTTGTTCTTCCTCTACCACCTCATTGATTTGTGCGATCCCTACAACCCACTCATCAGTTCATGGACTATTGTTATTATTTTGTGAATAAAATTTTACCAACGCATTATCTGTATACTATTATAATTATTCTATAATACTAGACTTCCTACTAGAATTTCAAGGATTCTAGAAATACTACACAACGTTGCTATGAAAGATTCATCTCAAGGAAATAATTATAAATGTTGACCTTAATAATATATTAGTACTATCATCCAGTTCTCTCAAGTGCCCCCATATTCGCAATTATTGACCATCAAACAAGCGCGCGAGAGCGTGCGCGGATGCGCGCCCGCGGAGACACACACACGTGCAGACGCGCATAAGGGCACTCTGAACAGTCAATGTCAAACATCATAATTGGGGCAAAGCAATTTCAACACATTTAACAAACAAAATCCATACCATGGTCATGTCAGGGTCAGTCCAAAATTAAATGCAAAACAAACCTATTAAATGACAACCTATCTAACAAAATCAAAAAATAATATTTCCCTCTCCATGAAAAGTATAAATATAAGCACAATAGAAGAATGTCAGGATTAACTCACGACATCCTTTCAATGTTTTGAGTAAAGTCCTCTAAGGCTTTCGATTAGGAAATCTTGATGGTCTTATCTATAAGAAAAGGACTTCGACTGGAAAAGCTCCACAAACTAATCTTGCAAAACTTAGTTATTCACCATATAATTCTAGGTATCGCAATCCAACTAACAGAGTTAAAGACTCTAGAACTTTGGTAAATCCAACACGCCTCAAGAAAGGAGATTAGAACCTCAAAACTTCATGCGCTCCGTCCATTTACAAACTTAGTTCATATCATAGAGTTCAAGATAGCCAGATCTAGCATAAAACAGTAGAATCTAGGCTAAGGACAGCACACATACCTTTATCACTGCCTTTTTTTTAAGAGTTTTAAAACGTATTTTTGTCTATAGAACCAGTACAATGCAACTTTAGTTGCTACTCTAATAAGAGCCTTGTCCTTGTATGATATTATGCAATTGAGCCTCAACAAAAAATAAGGATATAATTTTACCAGCATTTAGCATGAAATTGATATAAAGAGAAAGATAAAGAATATACTGGGGCATTGATGGAAGGCAACAGAAAAAGTTCACCATAATCTTGCTTGGATACGGTTCTCCAAAGCTTCGAAGGCCTTGCCACGTAAATAACAAACTGCTGCGGTAATCTGCCAGAGCATGACTAAAGTTTGAGCTTAATGTTCAAAAGCCAGCATTAAGTAATATTTGCAGCGCCAATCAAGCCACAAAACATGGAAAAAATATAATCATGAGCCTTAAATAGTATGCTGCACTAAGCAACAATGTAGTTAACATGGCAGAAATAATTCGGTTGATTAAATGGTCATAGAAACAAGCTGATTCTGCCAATGACTTTTTGAGCTAGAGTCTTAATGAGGATTTGTGCAGCCAGGTAAACGAGATAAGAAGTAGATACGTGGCACATGCTTCTGCACTCAAAAGGATTGAGATCATACAATGATCAAACTAAATTATTGAGTACCTTGCAGATGAGTTTTAGCCATTCACATCAGGTTAGATTTTCACTTTGCCAACTAATAACTTAGGTTGACATTAATCTCCAACCAACCTAGTGACTCAATAATTTAATGATCTTATTTTCTATTTTTTTTATTTCGGCAAAAAATGTCTATAATGAGGGCCATAAATGAATAGATGGTATGCTGTAGTATTGGCTTAGTATATTAAATTTAGTTCATTTGCAATGTTTCAAATTAGCACACAAAAAGCTCCTATTCAATTCAACAATATTTTAATGAAAATTAGAAGGCTGCCTGCTACAGACACATCATGCCATGTTTCTTATTATTCGTTTTTTTGCACCCTCCTACTGGCTAGCTCCTCCTCGGAGCTTTTGACTATCTATTGATATTTGTACATGATCCGACCCGCAATTACGTATATTTTTAATCTCCAAAATATTGTCAAAAACTTATCTCAAATTATATTTAGTGGTTGGTGTGAATAAATATAATGATTTAGAAAATATATAATAAATTTTCACACTAGATGTACTACTCAAGTATTTGTATCATTCAAGTAATATAGGATTTTTATTAAAAACTCAGTATTGATCAAACGGGAAAAGTTGTAACTCTTAAAATAAACTTACAAAATTTCTACCTAAATTGCAGATAAAATTATTAAAAGAGCAATGTCGATATGTTTGCAAAAAGTTATTACTAAATTTAAACAGAAATTAACAACTAAGTTTAAAAGTTTAATAAAGTAAACTAATGAGTTTGAATATTATGAAAAAATCTTTCTCCTTGCAAAGAGATGTTAACCTGTGTAGGATTTAAATGACTAAAAATAGCATAATGAATTGTGACAAATAGAAACATTCATATTCTTTACCCACACTCGGTGCTAGCAAAGAATATTGGCTAATTTAGGATATTTCACCAGCTTGTGTAGTAGTGTTGAGTAGATTATGGCCTCTCACCTCCAGATTATTCACTGTGCTCTCTCTATAGAACCTAGTAAGGACCCTTACGATCCAAACTAAACTGAATTGATAAAATAATCTAGTCCGTCACAATAGAAAAATCAATTCTACGTCCATCAAAACTTATCTCTCTATTTATTTGGACTCCCCCTTAGGTGATCACAACGGCTCTGCTCATAATGAAGTGTGGTTTCACTAGTTGGGTGAAATCGTAGTCATCTCGGGTCATTATGTTTCTCAACAAATTTTAACCTCACGAATGGACAATTTGCAAAGTCAATGAAGAATCGGTGAAAATACTATCACAATTTTTAAGAGTAAAAATAAGTATTTAAATCACACTCATCCCACAAGATTAATTCTCATATGCAATGAAAAATAAAAGGAACTACTCAAAATTCATGGAGATTAAATAAAAACACATGATTTGCATTAAAATCCAAGTCTTACAACAAAAACTTAAACACAAATACAAAGTACCTTGCATCTTCTCCTCAAGCAAATTTCTGGAATTTCCTTCCAGTAAATTCTAAACTCTTACACAACAATTGCTCACACACACTCACACACACTAAAAAGAACACTAAAAATCTCACTACAAAGTCTAAAACTCTCCAAAATTTCTCTCTTCTTTTATTTTCGGCCAAAATGTTTCCATTTAATAAATCTTTGAAAATAACCAAGGATGCTTCAAGCACCCTTTCAAATTTATGGCGAAATTCATTGAATATTCTAGAAAGTTGGTTACTAGCGCTATAGCGTCGAATTCGCCTGTAAGGTGGCGCTATGGCGCCAATGAAGTGGCCCAATTTTGCTCCATTTTTCTCTCATTTTCTCTAAATGTCAATTTCATTTACGTGAAACCAAAAACATGCAAAATAATTTCCTTTAAAGTGCAATATCACTAAAATGTACATAAAATGCTTATAAAAAGTGCATTAAGAACAAGTAAATTTTAGGTAGATCAATTCCACCAAACTTAAACGTTACTTGTTCCCAAATAACTACTTATACTTATTATATAAAAATTCATAACTTATGGTAGTGAGTTTAATTTAAAGACTTCTATAATTTTTGCTAGATAAATGCTATAATAAACTTTCGAAAATTCTTAATAACTCAAGTTAAAAACTAAAATATAAGAACATCTAGCAGACAAGTCTAAAAATTCTGATTTTCTATTCATTTCAAGAATAATTGCAATTTGTCATGCTGATGATACTTAGAAGAATTACAAGAAAAAAAATTTCATGAGAACTTTATTAGTAAAGGTGTTAACACTTTAAGTCTAAGTTTAGAAAGGTAATTAAGTTTCTTTCATTAAGATAACTCAAGTAAAACCAATTTTTTATTAGACATCTCCTCATGCTTATCCTCACATATTGTTCTTTTTTTTTTTTGCTTTTCTTTTTCTTTTGATTTTTCTTTCTTTTTCTTTATAATCATTTTCAATCATTTTTTTTATATCATGTGAGAATTACTATATTTGGATAGCCTTTAATGATTTTGAACTCCACTATTCTCTACTTACAGTTAAAAACATCCCACATTTCCTTTAACAAATGCGTATTAGCTGTGAAAAAGATCTTTCATAAAATCTCAATTATTTCTTTTCAAGTGTAAATCTAAGATCCTTAATATTTCCAAAAATATAATTTGTTTTACTTTAAATAGAAAAGACATAACCTTATACTTTTATACTAAATATCTTAATTTTATAACTAACATTTATTATTAAAAACTTTTATTTATGCCTTCTATGGCATTTATAAAATAAAAAATATAGTTATCTTAAGTTAACCCTACATACCACAAGTTATGTTAAAATAATTTTAAAAATACAATTCTCTTATGACAAATAAAGTTTAGTTCTTAAAAATGTTTTTCTTCCTTTCCCAAACTTAAATTTATAATTAATTTAAAACAGGAAAGTTCATGAAGAAAGAGAAAAAATTTTAAAATTTAAAAAAAGAATTTGTGCAGCTACAAGTAGTAAAGACAAATGCTAAGTAGTAGTAAATACAAAATTGGCATGTATAACAATAAAAAGATAAAGAAAAATACTACTCTAGCATATTTACTGGAGCAAATGGTAAATAGTAGAACAGTATAACTAAAAAGTTAAAGAAAACAGTTTAATACAGAAGATAAAAGACAAACACCACACTCTAATATATATAACTAATCACTAACAACATAAAGTTCAAACATACAAACGATCAAAATAAAGAAAATAACAACCGACAACTCATCATCCTCATCATCATCCGCATCATCATCATCATCATCATCATCCAAATCTATATCCTCATCTGTCTCATTAGGCCGATATAATGTAAAACTGGGGCTAGCAAGAAATTCAACAGAATGATCACCCCTCATGTATCTCATCATAGCCTCATTAAAAGTAAAAATCATATTCAGCTTTCCTTAGTGTAAAATCATCATTATGCAACATGTGAGCTTCAATGCCTTTTACCTGATTCTATAAGGATCCAATATCCTCTTGTTGTATAAATAATTGCTCCAAAACAGTATCCAAATGAGTGGTATCAGAAGTAGTTGGTCTAGAAGCAGAAGCAGAAGCAGGAGCAAAAGCTGAAGTAGAGGGTATGTCAGATCCTCCAATCCTAAGTCTTGTCCCATAATATTTTCAATATTTTTCCAAGTTTATCTTCCCAATAAGCTTATGTGATGGTAAAATTTCCTCCCAAGTCTCATACTTAAAACCAGAATCAACACATGGTGATAATAAGAGAAGGGTAACCCATACCTCTAGTAGTTCCTCCTATTGAGGAAATAAGCATGTTCTTGTAAATCAAACAGCCAATGTCAATGGGTTTCTTCATCAAAATACAATAGTTTAAAGTGGCTCTCTCACAGGTTACCTCACTGAAATGATTAGTTAGAAACAATCTACCAGAAACAAAATAATGACAGACACGAGAATGAACATTAAGCTTAGAAAATGAAAAATTTACCCAGCATCCATTCTTAATCTTCCAAACTTCATTTCCATCAATTAAAAATCTCACAATCTCATCCAAGTCATCATCAGTATGATAAAACTCAGTAATGAAGCAAGTAGGGATACTGTGCAGCTTGTAAATGTGATTAATCCAAAGAGAAATGATATCCACATACTGCCATCTTACAAATACCAGATCATTTGACTCATTAGGTAGATTGGCATAAAAACTCCCGAACAACTGAAATCACAGTCACGGCAATGAAATAACAAAAGTTTTCCCACTATCGCTCTGAAATCAAGTATCCGATCATTCCACCAGGATGAAGAAAACTGCGTTCTGCAATCAATTTCTTTGATTGTAGATCTGCATATTTGTCATGTGCCTTTGTACTGGCGAACTTATCAGAATCAAATGTTGTCTTTCTTTTGCCTCTCTTCATTTTAGGAGCCATGATCAATATAAAAATTGAAAAAAAAAATCCAAAAAATTCAAACTGCATCATTTTTAGGCTCTAACAAACACAATCTAAACCAAATAATATTTCAACCATGAATTTCACACTATTTGCATTAAATTTTATGACTTTCGGCCTAATCCACAATGTGGAAGAAATCTATGGTGAAATCAAAAATTTTCAATGCCAAGATGAAAATCTTACCCAAAGATGATGAAATCTAAAAGTTTGAAGCTCCAACTCCAAGTCAATCAAGCACAAATCTAAGCCCTAGGGGAGCAAAATGCGAAGGAGACGAACTAGGGGCAATAATGGCTGAAATCGTGGGTCCATGCTCTTAAAATAACTCTCGAGTTGGTTCAGCGCTATAGCGTTGAGCCGTGGCACTATAGCATCATGCAGTCTGATGAGTGGCGCTGTAGCACCCAATAATGGCGCTATAACTCCATTCAAACCCATCCATATTTTTAAAATTTTTTATGTTTTGAAAGAAAACAGAAAATCTAAGATGTTGAAAGGCTAATATTTCAGTTTTAACAGACATTTTGAAAGTTATTCAGTCCTTCGTCATTCCAAAAATTAAGTTCGCAATTATCATTTTAATTATTTTGAACACATAATGTCAATTTCTCACAACAGAAGAGAACTTGATTTCTTATATTAATAATAAGTTTAATACAAACAACACCACATACTTAGATGTCAAAGCAAAAAGATACATTAAAAGCAATGTTAAGCCTTAATAAAGATACAATCGGCACACCACATTAAAAACACATTTCTAACATATATATCTATCTAAGAAATCGTTTAGGACCAGCTGTGATTATCGGTATCACCCTCCTTTTCATGCTCGAAATAATTACGATCGAAAGCATGATAGAAAGGAGCACGAGGAAAGTCCGAAGTAAACATGTCATCAATTCATTTGTTGATGTTGTACATAGTCGCTTGACAATCTTGAAAACTCGCCAAACTATTGAATTGGAGTTTTAACTGTCAATCCAATTTCTCAAAAAAATGGACAATTCTTCATGCTTTGTATGTAGTCAAGATATCTCACCTTCAATCTTTCCAAGTTTATCCATCAGTCATTCCAAATTCAGTGCTAAGAATCTATTGAATTAGACCTGAGCATCCTTATGCATCTTCTTATCTTCAAATCTCTCATTGCTATTACTCTTCATGATCTCTAAATAGGAATTAATTTCTCACTCTCAAATCTTTCCAAATTGCTTAGAAATGTCGTCGGGATGCTTCCAATCCTGTCCTAGGTAGTTTTAAAGAGAAGAAGGAAGAAAACCGAATTTTGAGCGGTTTAAAGGAGTTATTCGAACTGTGGCGCTATAGCGCCAAGAGCCAAATCTGACGCTATAGCGCCAAACCAACATCTTCAATTCTAGAATTTTTTTCTTCCACTCCTCGAATCCATCAATATAATAATATTTTGTGCCAACATAATCATATGACTCACGATCACTTCATAAACTCACAACAACATTAATCTCAAATTCAAATCAATCCCACCGATAACTATGGGTTGTCTCCCATAAAAAGTTTGAATTAATGTCGTCAGCCCGACATAACCAATATTTTAATCAGGTTTGACACAACATTAGGATCCCTTCAAATGTAGGACCCTCTCCACCTTATGTAAGCTTTTAACATGTGTCTATTTATCTTAATCATTCTCCCAATTTTAGTATCTTCAATATCAACAGTTTCATATGGATAAATTTTCACCGCAATAGATGGTCCTGACCACCTGGACTTTAGTTTTCCTGGAAATAGTATCAATCTTCAATTATACGATAACTTCTTGCACATGTTCAAAATGCTTTTTCAAAATTCTTTGATCATGCCTCAACTTCATTTTCTCATTATAAATTATGGCATTCTCATAAGATTCATTTCTTATCTCATCCAACTCATTTAATTACAGTAATCGCTTCTCTCCAACATTTTTCAAACTATAATTAAACTATTTAATAGCCCATTAAACTTTATGCTTCAATTCAACTAGCAAGCGACATGTTTTCTCATATATGAGCCTAATCTTATAGGAGATAGGTAAGCAGTCTTATATGCCCATAAAACACTATGAAGTCTAGCAAACCAATCAGTCCTATTAGAATTTATTATTTTTTTCAATATTCTTTTAATTTCATAATTAGATACTTCTGTTAAACTACTGGTCTGATGGTGATAAGCTGTGACAATTCGATATTTGATCTCATATTTTTGAGTTAACGTTTCAATCATTCTATTCTTAAAATGACTTCCCCCATCTGTAATGATTAATTTTGGCATTTCAAATCTTATAAAAATATTTTCCTTCAAAATTTCGTAACACTTTTAATATCACAGCAAGGTAAAGCAAATGCTTCAATCCATTTCAAAACATAAACCCCAGTTAGAATATAAATTTTTCTACAAGATGATATAAATGGTCTCATAAAATCTAATCCCCAAACATTAAAAATTTCAACTTCTAAAGTAAAATTCAGGGCATTTCATCTCTTCTATAAATATTGTTTACCCTTTGATATCTATCACATGATTTTATGTAAGTATAGCATCTCTATATAATGCAGACCAATAAAATCCAGATTGTAAAATCTTAAATGAGTTTTATCAACCTCAAAATGTCCTTCAGAATCTGATTCAATACATTTTTGCATAATCTCTTAGGTTCCTTCTAATGGTACACATCTTCGAATAACTAAGTCCTTACAATGTTTATATAAATAAGGGTCGTCCCACAAGTAAAACTTTGAATCATAAATGAACTTTTTGATTTGATAGCTATCTAATCCGTAAGATAAAATATTAATAACCAAGTAATTAACTATATTAGCATACCACAGAATTTGTCATTCATTAATCACATATAATTGTTCATCGGAAAAATTCTTATTAATTTCATTATTAAAATTATTTTTATTTTCCTATTCAAGCCTTGACAAATGATCAGCTATGTGATTATCAGTACCCTTCCTATCTACAACTTAAAAATATAATTCTTGCATAAAGACTCATCTAATTAATTGTGGTTTTGTATATTTTCATCATCAAATACATTATAGTAGAATGATCAGTATGCACAACACATTTTGTTCTAATAAGATGAAGTCTGAATTTGTCAAAAACAAACACTATAGTTAATAATTCATTTTCAGTGGTAGTGTAATTAATTTTAAGTTCATAAATGAGTTTTATTAGCATAGTATATCACTTTGAACATTTTGTCGTATCTCTGCCCTTAAACAGCCTCTATAGCATAATCGCTAGCATCACACATTAATTCAAAAGATTTTGTCTAATCAAATGAAACAAATAATAAAGGCAATGATTAATTTCCCTTTTAATAAGTTGAAGGCATTCAGTCATTCATCATTAAAAATAAATTTAGCATCTTTTTTCAAAAGATGATATAAAGGCTTGGAAATTTTTGAAATATCTTTAATATAACGTCTGTAGAAACCAGTATGTCCTAAAAAATTTTTTATTTCTTGCATTAGTAGAATGTGATAATTCAACAATAACTTAAATTATTGTTGGATCTACTTCCATGACTTTCTCAAAAATTTTATGCCCTAGCATAATTCCTCCTGCAACCATAAATTGACATTTTTTTTCAATTGAGAACAAAGTTTGTTTCTTCACAGAGTTTTAGAACTATTGTTAAATGATCTAAATATGTATTGAAATAAGTTACAAAAATTGAGAAATCATCCATAAAAACATCAACTCATTTCCCAATTAAATTATAGAAAATTGACATCATACATTTTGAAAAGTTGCAGGTGCGTTACTTAATCCATTGGTATTCTTCTAAAAGTAAAAGTTCTGTATGGACTAGTAAAAGTTGTTTTCTTTTGATTCTCATGAGCTATAGGTATTGGATGATATCCAGAATATTTATCCAAAAAACAAAAATAACGATGTCTAGCTAGTCTATCTAATATTTGATTCAAAAAAGATTAAAAAAAAGTGATCTTTCCTAGTGACGGTATTTAATTTTCTATAATCAATACAAATTTGTCATCCAGTAACTTGTCGTGTTGGAATTAATTCATTCATTTCATTAACAACTACAGTCACTTCACTCTTTTTAGAAACACAATAAATAGGATTAACCTAAGAACAGCCTAAAATCAGATAAATAATTTCAGCATCCAACCAATTTAAAATTTCTTTCTTAACAACCTCTTTCATTATAGGATTCAATCTCCTTTGAGGATCAGCCCTAGGCTTATAATTATCTTTCATCAAAATTCGGTGCATACAGATTGAAGGATAGATTCCTTTAATATCAGCTAATGTCTATCCAAAGGCTTTTTTATGATCCTTCAATGTCTTCAATAATTTTTCTTCTTGTTCTGTAGTTATATATGAGGATATAATAACCGATAACGCATATGAGTTCCCCAAGAATGCATAATTTAAAGAATAGGTAGAACCTTCATCTCCAGTTCAGGAGATTTTTCAATAGAAGAAATCAAAGGTATACTATTTTCAGTAGTAACTAAAATTTCAAAATTTTCCTGAACATAATTTGAATTCTCATTAATTATCTATTTTGTTCATCCTCAAAATCACTTTTTGTTTCAACATCCTGTTCTTTCTGTTCCGAAATGACTTCATCTTTTTTATCCGATATGACTTCACATCTTTCATGAAAATTATTAACAATCATATAATCAATGAATATCCATACAAAAACATTTTCCATCATGACACTCCATTGTTTTAAGTGCATTAAATGTAATTTTCTGATCATTCACTCTCATGGTTAATTTTCTTTATTGCACATCTATCATTGCATGTCCAACAGCAAGGAAAGGTCTTCCCAAAATAACAGGAATTTCTTTTTCTTTTTATATATCTAATGCAATGTAATCAACATGGAAGATAAATTTATTCACTTTAACCAACAAATCTGAAGCCAATTATTTTTATTATTCTTAAAACTAAGGACAACAAAGATATTGTCGAATAAAATCATTTTTAAAATAATTTTAATGACCTTAAACTAGAGATTGATAACCTGATGGAAGCTCATGGGTTCTGCAGAAAACTTCTAAATTTTGATGAAAAATGGAAACTATGATTAATAGTGCTATAATCACCAAACGTCGTTTTTTTTCTTAAAATAGAAAGAGCCATAAAGGTGTTACCATCACAACCCGCAAAAAGCATTTGTGAGATGAATCAATGCTTAAATTCTGCAATGAAAAATAAGCAAGTCTTACGTTGATTTCATGATCCTCTCCATCCTTGTCCAAGTACATAGGACTGCAATCCTTCGGGCTATTCACGTTTCCGTGTTCATCCACTTTGGCATCGCCCAGCATCGTCAAGCACTGGTGCCATTCTTTTAGCTCCTCCTTACCAAAAAGAACAAAGAATTTAAATTTAATACATAGCGCCGTCAATTGATGGATAAACAACGGCAGTTTTAGAATGTACGAGGCATTTGGCAGCGAGGTATCGGAAGCGCATGTCACGAAGGACGATGGAAGAGGAGTTTAGTAGGTGAAGGGCCCGGCGATACTGGCCTCCAAGGAAGAGAGCCTGAGCCTGCATGTAAATGTCGGCCGGATCACCACTTGCCTCCGCCACCTTGTCGGCGAAAAAGATGGCTGAGGAATAGAGATGTTTGCTAAGGCAGTCCCTCACCAATCCCCTCAGCCGCTCCACCTCGTCCTCCTTCATCAGTTCTCCGCTATAATAATCCTGGTCCGGCTCGTTCTTCAACTCGCGCTGCGCTCCCTTCTTCCCTCACGTTACAGAGTCAGTACTGTCCGTGAAATCAAAAAGTAGAGAAGGCGCAAAGATTTTCTGAATTAGGTTAAGAGGAAAAAACGGGCCGGCGCTAGGGCTGGACAGTGACCCTGGACCCGGCCCGGCAAGATCGGGCCCGGAGCTAATATCTGCGCCTGGATTTTAAACTTTGCCTGAACCCAGTTGGCTGAGCGGCGGGGATTTGTAACCTTAGCTTTTAAAGAGCATGCGACTACAACCAAAAGGCGCTCTCCCGCGCGAACCACAGTTACGCGCGCTGCATCATCTCTCCTGCGTGAGATAACATAGATTTCCGGGGGCTTACTTGCGCTTCTCTTCGTTTGTTGGCATGAGAATAAATTTAGAAAGGCGAGAATCAAATTTAGAAGATGGCAAGTTTGCACAAAAATTGCTGCTGATGGCCAAAATCACCGGCGGCAACACGTAAATCTTTGGGATTCTTACTTAACCACTATCTAAAATTTTAAAAATAACAACCTAACCACCCTAAACCCTTCCTCCCTTTTTTTTCAGCCACTATCGTGCGTCGCTCCCACTCTGTCTCACTTTATAGGGTTCGGCATTGACAGCATATCCCTACATCACGCGTTGTCTCTCAGCCATCGAGAGACCCAAGCTGCTCCTTCCGTGTGTTCCCTAGTTAGCCGATAACCCTCGCCCACCTTCTTCTTCCACCCCTCCCTTTACTAAAACCCTCACAACATAGTCATGGCTAAACCTACATCTTCCTGCACTTCCTTCTCCCTCCCTTTACTGAAAATCTCACAAATTCCCTCTGCAGTATGTGTTTCATTGTCTACGGATGGCTGCAACAATGTGCCTAACAGGATTGGAGAGAAATAATGGTGAAAGACGAGCTAATTTTTGAAGTTTTTCATCATTTTTTTTCTATTTTAAAATATATATTGTTATTTGAAAACAGATAGCCTTAAGTATACATAAGTGAGTGTTTCATATGCTGTGATAGAGTTTTTCTTCATTCCCTTGGAAGTGAAAGGTATGTTCTTGGGCCATATAGACCAATTGAACAATATTTCCTTGAGGTCTTTTAATTAACGCTTTAGCCTTTTTAATCACATAATGTCACATTAGCTTCTTTATCCTACTTATTTCAATAATGCTTGGATCACCCCGCTTAATAATGTCAGGGAGCTTGCTTGAATGATTGAATATCCTTACTTTTTTTGCTAACCTCTCCTCCTCCTCGTACCGCCCCACTTAATAACAATGGGGACCTTCAAGGAGTTTCACTCTAATGGTCTTGGAACTCAAACGTAATTCATTATGCCCTTATTTGAACTTATTAATGGATCATATACTAAGCAACATTTTAGGAAGTTATTTTTGTGAAGTTTATTGTTTTGATTAGGATTTTGATACATTTTAATGTTTAGTGATCATAGATCTATGTTGTTATAGTACTTCAATATTCTTTGTAGAATGACGAATTCTCTTACTATCTTCTCAATTTTGATGGTATCAAATTCATAGCTTTAAAAGGCACAAATCAACATAAAAGAATATAGTAATGCATTCTTAAGACTTCGCTTATGATAGATAGCTTTGGGAGGAATGCTCTGATTTTGGTTTTGAAAAAGTCTTGCATCTATTTTGCTTATTTATACCTGTTGGAAAGTAAAATTATTCTTCTTGTTGTTGTCCTCATTTTTATGAGGTCTTCCTTTCCTCTCCTTAGAGCCTAGGATCTAGCCTTAGAATTTTCTATTTGACCCTCCTAGATGACTAGTACTAGAACCCACACACAATTTAGAAATTTGAGTTATTTCTTGACTCATTGTAGTCTCATATGAGTGGTTTCAAATCCTCGGCATTTAGTTGAGTTGATTAAAACCGACATATTGAAACTCAAGTCAAGTTCCTATAAGGTTTGAAAAAGCCATAAGGAAACCCACGACGTATGACGAGCGACACACTACCAAGGGCGGTCTACTTGACTTTGGTTGTTGCTCAGGCGAGGGTCGGTCAGCACATTGCTTGCTAAGCGGAATCGATCGAACAAAAATACTTCATTTCCCACGCAGCACGTGAATCGACCTCAAATGGACCTGATTGCCAATGAACTTATCTAAACAACCCTAGATGACAAAACAGACCGTGCGAGCGTGTCTGGGGTGTCAATATCACCTTGGAGGGACATATACATTGATATAATTTCATATGTGGGACATTAATACATAAGTCGATGCTTTTATAATAACAATAATAATAGTAATAGTAATATTATTAAAAAAAAGAAAGAAAAAATAGACTAAACTAAATTCATCACGCACACTCCCTCACACGCACGTTACTCCTCTAGGGCTCCTCTCCTTTGTGTCCTAGCTGTGCCCCTCTCACGTGGGAAGATCCCTTTCACAGGGATCCAACTATTCTCCACGATCTCTGCTCTCCACTACCCTATTGTCATCTTGATACACCAAAAATATGTTAGGTTTTTGCTATACAATTTATACTCATTTTTTGTGATATTGCACTTTAAAGGAATGTATTCTTCATGTTTTACTGCAGGTATGATGATTTTAGGTGATTGGAGCAAAAGAAAGCGAAAAGGAACGAATTTGGAGTAAAAAAAGGCAAAATGGAGAAAAGGCTTTCTGGCGCCGCCAGCGCTCAATTTTAGAGAGTTTAGAAATTAAAATACGGCTCAGCGCCGCTGACGCCCAATGTCGATAGAACTCAAATTCAAATTATTTAGATGCTTTTTTAAGGTTTGCTTGAAAAAAACTCTTGGGGAATTTGTTTCTAAACTCTTATAGGCAGTTATGGACACAAAAAGGAAGTGTGTGGAGAGCATGTGTGTGAGTGTGTGTGAAGGGGGAGAAGAGAGAGTGTGTTAGGGTTTGTAGAGAGTGTGTGTTATGTGTTGTTTTGTGAGGAATTCTTCTCTAAGGAGTGTAGGAGAAGGAGGAAAGTGAGAGTTTGTTTATTTCTTATTATTCTAAAGAGAGAATTGAGTGTTGAAGAGAATAGAGGAAAGGATTCAAAGGAACTTCAAGGGATTTGCTTGGGGAAGAAAGTGAGATAAGTTGTATTTACTTTTATGGTTTGTATGACTTTACTTTTATATATATAATTCATATTGTGTTGTATCTTACTCAGGAATTCTGAAAAGATTTCTTTGTCTTTCTTCGTGCAATGATATGTGGTGAAGTGTTGATATAGATTTGATGTGTCATAAAAATTTTAAGAAATTGTGATGATTTTTCACTTTGAACTTCATTTACTTTTTGATCTGGCCAATTAAATTGTTAAAATTTGTTGTGAAACATCCAATTCGAAATGACTAAGTGTTCTACAACAATAGTGGAGAATCCATTCAATGTCCATGAATGAGTGCGTAGTTCATGGGAATTGAGTGCAAATAAATAGGGAAATATTGTTTGATGGATGACCCGACTCGCAATTACGCAGTAAATTAACATCCAAAAGATGGCCAAAAGCTTGACCCAATTTATAAATAGTGGCTAGTGTGTAAAATCTTAAATGATATAAAAATTAGAAAATATTTTACAGACTAGGGGTACTACGCAAGTATACGTATCGTTTCAAGTAAT
>CM040436.1:46487194-46564342 GCA_022702705.1 Papilionanthe hookeriana x Papilionanthe teres | reverse complement strand
GAAAGGAGGTTCCGTCAATGTTATCTCGACGGATCTCATTGTGCCGATAGACCCTATGCGACTGATGACGGATGGGCTACCGCTTGGACAAAGTCTTCGAAAAAGATTTTGGATCACATCCAAACCGCTTCGGTGCGAGCATCAATTCAGAGTTCGAAACCTGTTAAGTCGACACTATCACTTGCGATAGAAGAACCACCTCAACAAGAGACAATTGAAGAGAAGAAGAAAATCGATGAAGAAGAGAAAACTGAAGCTCCTAAGGCTAGACTAGGGGCTGCTTATCCTAGGATAGTTGTTTCCGATTCGGGGGAGAAATCCCTCGAACCTCTGACTCTGTATGATTATTTGCTCACTCCGGTGGGATCTTATAATGATAAGGGTTATGGCGTTGGCTACGTTTTGACTGTTTCTAACGATTACGTAACTAGCGACAATCAACCTAATCTGGACGTCGATTACGATACAAATAACAATTCTCAAATCATACACAATCTCGACGATCACAATGACAAAGAAGACATCCACCAAGGAGGTTACGAGAGTTCAACAAGCAACGAATCTATTTGCGAGTTTCGAGGAGCTCCAGTCACAATAGAGTTAGAGCCTTCAGACTCCGAAGCTGATCCAGAAGAAACCGTCATTCCAATTCGAAGCGGACATCGACAAACTCAATACCGGATTCGAAGAAATCACGAAGTCAACTTACAAAGTGGAAGAGTTCTACCTCCGAGAATGGGTCCAAAAGACAAAGGAAAACAGGTGGTTGTTCAAGAAGAATCAACCCCGGCAGAAGAAATACCCATTCGAGAAGAAGCCGAGACACACGGAAATAAAGTGGACTACAATGTGCTAGTCCATCTTAGGAAACTACCGACCAACCGAGCATCTACGACGCTCTCATCTTATCAAAGGAGATGAGAGAAGCTCGATCAAGGCCTTACTTGATCCGGAAATTTGCTAGCTCAAATGGCCGGAGATTCCTTAGATGAGGTTTGTTCGTTAAAGGAACAACGAGGTGTCACCTTCACGGACAATGACCTACTACTTGGGACATGACAGACCACAACCGACCGTTGTACATTTCGACTTCAATAGGGAAGTTTACACTCTCCGAGTATTGGTGGATCCGAGAGCATCAATCAACATAATGAATCTTCAAACGCTAACATATTTGGAAATTGATGCTCGCGAGCTTGAAGCAGCACAAAATGTTATTAAGAGGATTCAACCGTAAAGGAGAAAGATCCCTCGGATCAATAACACTACTAATGAAGACCGGTGACTTAGCAAAGACAACCACAAAATTTCACATAATTGATTCGAAACGTCGTTCAACGCTCTACCTGGGCCGACCATGGATACATGAAAACCGGATGGTACCATCATCTCTACATCGTTGCATCAAATACTACGATGGAGGGAACGTGCATCAAAGGTGACTTACAACCATTCTCCGTACATGAAATTAGAATCCATGAAGATGCAGCTTATTATGCACCTCCGAAGAAAACAATCTTCTCCGGAGATACCATAACGAATGAAGCAAAGGAAATTCGGGATGACAAAGAACTCTGAAGTTCTAGTCCAACAGCTCACTCACCACTCCCTTACGGCGAGATGGTGAAGGTTTCTCCACAACTCAGCATCCGAGGTCGAGGCCGGGGACGAGGTCGTGGTA
Source organism: Papilionanthe hookeriana x Papilionanthe teres (assembly GCA_022702705.1). Classification (NCBI taxonomy): domain Eukaryota; kingdom Viridiplantae; phylum Streptophyta; class Magnoliopsida; order Asparagales; family Orchidaceae; genus Papilionanthe; species Papilionanthe hookeriana x Papilionanthe teres. The sequence goes on along the minus strand of CM040436.1, from coordinate 46,562,661 downwards.
GAGACGTTAGGACGACTTGGACAGAGGAAACCAGCCATCAATGTTGATTGGGAAGACACTTCGAAGAAGAAAAAGAAATCAAGCAAGAAGCAGCCGACAATAAGTTCGGAAGAAGCCGCAATTCAGATCCCGCTCGAAGATGAAAAGAATGAAGAATACAAATCGATGTACGAGAAGATTAACCACTATGTACATACTATGACCCTGACCCCGATCCATTCTAATAAGATCGAGGGTATGGTGGTCAAAGAGGTATGTAGTGGCGATGCAAAGCCAATCAAAATCTACCGAGTTGCTCCTTCCTCCAAAACTGAAAATAATGTACAATTTGAATATGTCACTTCATCAGAATTAATGGAATTACCTTTTGAGTGGTACTCTCCCTGTGTTCAAAATTTAATTCGCCGTGGTTTCTTACCTCGATAATGGACAAAAGGTCAATCACAACATTTTGAAATTTTATGGAATAACTCCGGCCGTCCACCCAATTCAAAGCATGGTCTCGCATTCGGCACGTAGGATCCGCCGACGATACCGAATTTTGCTTGGTTGTCACCTGCGAGTCTAATGATAACTCGCATGGAAACTACGAAGAATTCGAAGATTTACAAATTGGAGACGCTCCACCAGAATTTGAAGAAGAGATTAAATCTACAATAGATGAGTTAACTGAAGTTAACTTAGGTACTAGCGAAGAGCTCAGACCTACCTTTATTAGCTCTCCTGCTTCAATAAAGAAGACTCGAAGAAATAATCAAGTTATTAATGGAATTTAAAGACTGTTTTGCTTGGAGCTACGATGAGATGCCGTGATTAGCTCCAGTAGGTCTGCACCATAAGCTAGAGTGGATCCTACTTCGTCCCGCCGACAAGGTCCCGTAAGAATGCGTCCGGAAATCGAACAACAAGTCATAGCCGAAGTTAAAAAGCTAATAGACGCCAAATTTGTCCGTGAAGAATAATACCCGACTTGGTTAGCTAATGTGGTACCGATCGTAAAGAAGAATGGTCGATCAGAATTTGTGTGGATTTCAGAGATTTAAACAAGGCATGTCCAAATGACGAATTCCCTCTACCGATCCCAGAATTAATGATTGATATTGCTTCAACACATGAAATATTCTCATTCATGGATGGATCTTCAAGATACAACCAGATAAAAATGGCTCCGGAAGATGAAAAACTTACAACATTCAGAACGCCGATCGGAGTATATTGCTACACAGTGATGCCATTCGGACTGAAGAACGCAGGAGCAACATACTAGAGAGCGATGACAAGAATTTTTGATGATCTCATCCACAATCAAGTCGAATGCTACGTGGACGATGTGGTCATCAAAAGCAAAGTAAAGGACAACCACCTATATGATTCGAGAATCGTTTTCGAACGATTAAGACAATTTAACCTTAAGATGAATCCCTTAAAATGCGCCTTCGGCGTCACCTCCGGGAAATTCTTAGGATTCGTTATCCGACATCGTGGAATTGAAATCGACCCGGAAAAGATTAAAGCTATCTTAGAAACGCCGCCTCCCAAAACCTTAAAACAACTACGATCTTTTCAAGGGAAGTTGGCATATCTTCGACGCTTTATCTCAAACTTGTCGGGTAGGTGTCACCTTTCTCAAGATTAGTTAAAAGGATGCCAAATTTATTTGGGAAGAAAAATGCCGAAGGCCTTCGAGGACATTAAGCAATATTTAATGACACCTCTTGTCTTAGCAGCCCCGGCCTCGTGTAGTCATCGATACTTTATATCTGCGGCTTTAGACGACTCTCTCGGAGCCCCGTTAGCCTGTGTCAATGATGAGGGTAAAGAAAATGCTCTTTACTACCTAAGCCGTCGTTTAGTTCCGACTGAAATAAGGTATCCCATAATCGAAAAGCATTGTTTGGCCCCGATCTTCGCCGCTCAAAAGCTCGGGCACTACATGCTTTCTCATAAGGTCAACCCGATCTCGAAATTTAATCCATCGCAATACTTCGATGACTCGTCCAACGATTTCGAGCGGACTTGCCGTGATGGTCAATGATATTATCGCAATTCGATATAACTTTTGTGCCTCTTCGTCGTCGTAAAGGGATAAGTCTTAGCAGACTTCTCGCAAACACACCCTTTGCCGGCAGAATCTCCTCTCAATAACGATTTGCCAGATGAACAAATAATGAGCCTAGAAGACCCTGATGATCGACGTTGGGAATTATATTTCGACGGAGCATCTTCAACACACAAAGACGAAAAATCGCAAGTGATAGTGCCCGGTAAGGCAGGGATCGGATTAATCTTTATAACACCGGAGCGGGGATGTTAAGATACTCCTACCACTTGACGAGCCGCGTACAAACAACGAAGCATAATACGAAGCCCTCATAACAGGACCGGAATTAACTATTCAAATCGGGATACCGTACATCAACATCTACGGGATTCGCAGTTAATCATTCAACGGATCGCGGACAAGACGAATTTTAAAACCAAGACTCGAGCAATACTTCCAAGTATGCCATACAGATGGTTGGAACGCATTCCGAATGTGACAATCTATAAAATTCCCGGAAAGAAAATGCTTTAGCGGATGCGTTAGCCCGTCTCGCAAAAGAATTCTGCTCGTTTGCAAGATGAATCGTAGAAGTGTCAATTCACGAACGTCGAGTCCTATCACGGCTCGACATAGACATAATACACAAATCGAAAAAGAAAAAAAATCGATTGCAGTGATGACAAAAAACACGTAAGATCGGTGACGGTCATTAATGGACTACTCCGCAAACAGGAAAACTACCGGACGATAGGTCGCTAGCCCATCGGATCAAGAAAAGAACTCGTCCTACACATTAATAAACAACACATTATACGGAAGGTCTTTCGATCAAATGTGGCTAAGGTGCCTAAGCGGGTCCGAGGCCCGTGAAATTGTTAAAGAGGTGCATTCGAGGACTCGCGGTGCTCACCGAGTCGGGTCCAAAGATGAAAATGAAAATTAAAAGACTAGGTACAACTGGCCCTCGATGATGACCGACCGCATGAAAATCGCCAAGAGCCGTCACCAATGCCAAGTGCACGGAGCGGTTCTACACCAACCTCCAAATGTGCTACATCCGACAATTGCGTCGTGGCCATTTTGAATGTTGGGGCACGGATATAGTGGGTCCAATGTAACCACCATCTTCAAAAGGACATCGCTTCATTCTTGCGGCTACAAATTACTTTTCCAAGTGGGCAGAGGCGGCTCCACTCGTAGAAGTGAAAGCACACCACGTGCTACGCTTTTCAAGAACCAAGTTGTCTACCGTTTCGGAGTGCGGCAGCAGGATCATCTCCGATAATGGGTCAGCATTCGAAGCACACAAATCAACAATTTTGTCGGGAGACACGGAATCGACCGGCGATATTCAACAATTTACTACCCAAGAGCAAACGGCCTAGTCGAGGCTTTTAATAAAACTCTCGTTCAAATTTTAAAGAAAACTTTGGACGATAATAAGAGAAATTGGCATGAGAAGTTATTAGAAGCCTTATGGGCCTACTGGACAACCTTCAGAACTCCTACTCAAGCTACACCTTACGCTCTGGTGTATGGGTCCGAGGCAGTGTTACCCTTAGAGGTCTAGACCTTCCTTCACTCGTAATTGCAATTGCAAACAAAATCATGACCGAAGAGAATGCCAAATTACGACTAGAAGAATTGGAAAGCCCGGAAGGAAAAGACTTGCAGCAAGCAAAGATAATTTAGAACTATACCAAGCTAAGATGGTTCAAGCCCATGACAGACCGGGTCCGCCCAAGAACCTTCAAAGTTGGTGACTTAGTTCTCGTTCTCAAAGACTTATTCTCGCACACCGCAAGATAGAGAGGAAAATTTGAACCCACTTGGGAAGGGCCGTTTCGTGGTCGAGGCAAGCCTACTCGGGAGGCTCGTACCAGCCTAGTGAATTACCAAGGAGAACGACATATGCTTCCGATCAATGGACGATACTTGAAAAAGTATTACGCTACCTGATGTTTCGAAGGAATGAATTCTTCATCCCTAGAAGCATGGGTGAAGTAGTTACTTATGACTGGGTCCGAACCCAAAAAATAATATAAAAATTGTGCTAAAATAAATAAAATCGTGATAATAAAGTTTTCCTTGTTTTCTCTTCCATATCAAAATCTCTTTCCCGATCTTATCTTGCTTCATTCCCGTTAAATTTAAAAATACAAAGAGTTATAAAAAAACTCGTCTTTAATAAACATTTTCTTAATGTTCTTGTTCTTAAGTATGACCCCCGATCCTTTTCCTTGTCTTTTCACTGGGAAATGTCGAACTGGTCGGTTGGTCCCGAACTTTAGAAATGGCGCGAGCCTCGCACTCGATGAAAAGAGGGTGAAAGATGGAGCGATAATCGAGATCGACTCAAACTTCACACCGAGCGAGCTCGCAATACGAGGAAAGTGACTCGGGTCCCGCTGATCGAGAGGAACCGCCTCGACCGACAAGAATGAAAGTGGGTGGCCCAAGCCACCACTCCAGCAGAAGAAGAAAAGGAAAACAAGCATCGAAGAAGACAAAAATCAAGTCCGTAGTCGCTACAGCGAGAGGACGAGCTTGTCGGCGCCGCGCCCACGTAAACTCGGAAGTACGAAGAGCTACTCTCACAAAGCAACTTAGCGAAGATATAAAAATCGCCGTATCCGCAAGATGTTAACTAAACTAGCAGCGGACCAGCGCGACGAGGTAGTTGCTACTGCCAATACATATACTTCAAGGACGCTAGTTCACTAGGTACCTGAAGGAAGGAGGCCAGCTCCTAGGATAATAGAAGAGACCAGGGAAATCTCAAGAAGATCAGAAGAAGGAAGGCTACCACGCCACCAGATAAAGCCACCAAGCAATACATAACCTTGTCGCGAAGCAACCCCGGAGGATGTCCCGACGGACACCATCCCCAAGGAGCCGAGGTATGCGGTGAGAACGTGAAGGGATCGAGCCGTATATCCCACAATACGTCACCAGGCCTCGCCATTTGCAGATTATTCCAAAATACGAGCTAGAAAGAATGCAGAATGTCGAGAAGAAAACTTCTGAATACTTCTAGAGAATCAGAGGCAGGAGGATCAATATACTAGAAGGTCTCGAGCTACATACAGACGTGTTCTCCGAATACGAACAACAACAAATCATGGACTGCATCCGGGATTTGAAAAGAATGGGCCAAGCGGACCGCCTAAGAGAAAACACTTACTCGGAACCCCGTGAGATGGATGCCGTGGAAAGGAAGAATTACAATACAATGTGGATGCCGCTACAACTTCGCAGAAGACGAGAAGGGAAACCCACCGGGGATACTCCGTCATGGACAGTGGATCCAATGCCATTAGTCATCAAAAGGATGGTAAAGAGTGATAACATGGAGGGTACCGCCGGCGGATTGCATACCCAACGGTTGCATCATTAACATTTACAAGAAGGGTGACCGCATACCCCCGCACATGGATCACCACGACTTTGTCGACCTTCGCACGGTTTCTTTTCCGAACGAGTGTAATATCATGTTCGGATTCGACCTCCGGATACGAGCCCGAGTGAGTTCCAAGGGCCGATAAAAATACCATTACCGGTAAGTTCCGTCATGATACTGAAGGGCAACAGAGCAGATGTCGCTAAACATTGGATACCGGGAGTACCAATGAAGCGGATTTCAGTTACTTTCAGAAGAATGGATGATAGGAAAGCACCTTACCAATTCCAGCGTACCCGGAGCTAGAGAGCCTCCGCCTATGAGCCGCGAGTTACATGGAAAATATCACACCTCCAACGTACATCCATACGGCATCCTTGCCAAGGATGGCTTGGAAGGTGATGTTATCGACCATGTACCTCACTATTCGTACATGGATTTCCGACGGATACCTTTTTTGATGGATCGACAAAGATCATACATACCGTTTTGAGTCTATATGGATTGTATGAGATGTATTCCAGATCAAGTTGTGTGATGTATCTTCAACATGATTGGAATGAAAGTGACCATGTCACATTTTTGGCCTTCACCTCTTTTGTGCAAGTTGACTGGGAAACGCCATTAAAGTTAAATGAACTTCAAACAAAAAACAAAAAAAAGAATAAAAGAAAATTTTTCTTAAAAATCTAAAAAATGATGAACACCAAATTCACATGAACATTAAATGAATGATAAAATAAATTTGAATCGTTAAAGACAAACAAAATGAACATAAATTCCAAATCAAATCTCAATCAAATTTTAAATTCAATCTTTCCAGATCTCAAATCAAATCTCAATCAAAATTTCAAACTCAACCTTCCAGATCTCAAATCAAATCTCAATCAAATTCAAATTCAACCTTCCAAATCTGAAATCCAATCCGTTCTACTCTCTCCTCGTTCGGGATGGAAGCTGGTCGATTCCATCGATACGTATCAATCCGATGGCGAGGAATCGTATCCAATCCAAACCAACGAACTTTCGATCAACTCTTTTGAATTCGGATATGTAAGCATCTACATATTCCCTCCTAAATCTATTTCCTTCCATGAAAGTCTTTTACAACTTTCATGAAATTCTCGAAACACCAAAATTCCACACTTTTCAAACCAACACTACAAATCTTTGCAAAATCAATTACCCTTCCAAAATCAAATTTTTGGGGTCGAGGATTTTACATCCGAGACCGCATCGCTTTAGGATTCTTTCCCTATTGCAATGAAATACATCGATTCAAACTTTTGGGCCGAGGATTTTACATCCGAGACCGCATTGCTTTAGGATTCTTTCCCTATCGCAATGAAATACATCAAATTCAAACATTTGGGGTCGAGGACTCTACATCCGAGACTCGTATTGCTTTAGGATTCTTTCTCTATCACAATGAAATACATCAAAATCAAATTCTTGGGGTCGAGGACTTTACATCCGAGACCGCATTGCTTTAGGATTCTTTCCCTATCGCAATGAAATACATCAAAATCAAATTCTCGGGGTCGAGAATTTTACATCCGAGATCGCATCGCCTTAGGATTCTTCCCTATCGCAATGAAATACATCAAATTCAAATATTCGGGGTCGAGGACTTTACATCCGAGACCGCATCGCTTTAGGATTCTTTCCCTATCGCAATAAAATACGTCAAAATCAAATTCTCGGGGTCGAGGATTTTACATCCGAGACCGCATCGCTTTAGGATTCTTTCCCTATCGCAATGAAATACATCAAAATCAAGCTTTTGGGGTCGAGGATTTTACATCCGAGACCGCATTGCTTTAGGATTCTTTCCCTATCGCAATGAAATACATCAAAATCAAACTTTTGGGGTCGAGGATTTTACATCCGAGACCGTATCGCTTTAGGATTCTTTCTCTATTACAATGAAATACATCAAAATCAAATTCTTGGGGTCGAGGATTTTACATCCGAGACCGCATTGCTTTAGGATTCTTTCCCTATCACAATGAAATACATCAAATTCAAACTTTTGGGGTCGAGGATTTTACATCCGAGACTCGCATCGCTTTATGATTCTTTCCCTATCACAATGAAATACATCAAAAATTCAAATTTCTAGTGGTCGAGGATTTTACATCCGAGATCGCATCGCACTAGGATTCTTTCCCTATCGCAATGAAATACATCAAAATCAAACTCTCGAGGTTAAGGATTTTACATCCAATACCACATTGCTTCCGAGATCTCTCCTCATTGTAATGATTCAATCTAATCAATTCAATTTTATTTTGAGGTTGAAGATGTTACATCGAAAACCACAAAATTCCAATTTTCATTTCAAGTTCAAATCCCTTCAAATTAATTTTGACAAAACTTCAATTTAAATTAAAACTCAAACTAAAATGTAAACTTACACATCAAAACTTAAATTGAAACAAAATAAAATCTAAATTGAAATTCCCCGGTCATGTGATTTGGGATTCACCTCCTTTTCCTTTCCCCAGCCGAGAGTTCAGAATCTCCAATCTCGTAGATATACTCGACACTCCCCAGCGGAACTCTTCTATCGTGTCCTAAGTTTGTCACTTGGACATCCGTGTTGGTTTTTTCGATCGCTTTGCCAACACCAATACGCGCGGTGTGCTCCGTCGACTCACCACACCTATCGGGGTCCATTTGTCGACCTCATTTTCGATGAGGTCTTCTTCTCTCTATAAGATTTCAGGATCTGAATCTCAGGCTTTTCCTTTCGACTATCTTAGAGGATTAGAATCGGGACCCACCACTTAGAAATTCAAACCACTTCTTAACTCCCCGCAAACTCCACAAACTCGACTATAGACCCATAATCACCTAGAGGGTCGGAATCAAATGCGGAAGTTCAAGGATGAGTTCCTATAGGACTCTTCGGCCTTAGGATCGCCCTAGGTGGCCTGGTCTGGTGAAGGGCCGACTTTCACACACACTACACCTATACACTGCACTTTCACACACATCCTAAAAATGCACCCATATCTAACTTGACCTCCTAACTCATAAAGGTGATTCACATGGAAGCTCCTTAACCCCTAAGCCCTTGGCCAAGAGGTTATGAAAAACATAGTGGATGCCTCAAATGAGTCCCTTCATGGCTCATGTGGGCTTGATATGGCTTCATGACTCAACCAAAATGATTTCATTCCACTTACAATTACCCAATCTTCAATTTTGCAAATTTTCAATTTTTGACCCCCGGGACCCCCGGAGCCGCCTAGCCTACCCAAAGCCCTGGAAATTACCCAAATTTTTCAAAATTTCCAAATCACCCAAAATTCCCCAAAATCATTCCTAAACATTTCCCTCCACTCAAATTGATCATCCATAGCCAAAAATACCAAAAAATCCAAAAATACCTCCCAATACCCTCCAAATACCCAAAATACCCCTCTTGACCCAAAAATTCAAAAATTCAGAAAATTCCCAGAAAATTCCAGAAAATCCCAAATATTCCCAATTTTATTTTGTTCAACTACATCATGGGCCAATTTTGTCAATTTACCCCCACTTTTGTCAAAACCCTCAATTTGACCCATTTTAACCCTAAGTGAACCCAATGTCAAGCCAAACCTACCCAATTGACCAAAATTCTGGTCCAATTCAATTCTAAACTTCAATTCAACATTCCCAACACCAATATAGACCAAATCCAAGTCCAATTTGATTGACATTTGAATCCAATTTCACTTTTGGCCTTAAAGCCCAATTTGGACCCATGACCCAAACCTAACCCAAACTAACCCAATTCAACTCCAATTAACCCCAAATATTTTCTAAACCTTCCTTAGCATCCCCAAAAATAAAATACTAACATGATTTACCCAAAATTTAGACCTAAACCCCACTCAAATTCACCCCAATGCTAAATGACCCAATTTTGACCTAAACCCAAACCTAACCCAAATAAGCCCAAACCCCAAAATCAAAACCCAACCAAAGCCAAAACCTCTTTGAAACACTCCCATAAATATTTCCCAACATTTATTTTACATCAATTTCAACCTTAGCCCAACATTGGCCCAAGTTAGCCCAATTTGACCTACATTGGCCCATACACCAAAGAAGTCCAAATCCAAACCAAACCTAGCCCAAACCACTTCAAATTTATTCCAAATCATTCATAAAACATTTCTAAACTAAATTCAACACTCATTGGATCCAATCCTTTGGAAAATTCTCATCCTAAAATAAAAAAAACCACTTCCCTAAATCACTTTAAAAGCCCATCTAAAATCATTTCAAAGAGCCCAAAATCTACCCTAAAGCCCACATGACATTTCCATTTGCCATCCATTTAATCAAAGCCATTCCCTAAGTTCAAATCCCATCATCAAATGATTCCAAATCAAGCCATATGCCAAATCCCATCAAATCACCCCTAAATTACCAAAATTTCTAAAATCCATTTTCATGAAATTGACCAAGCTTTTCCCCAAGCCAAAGACAAGCCATGAAGCCACTCTTAAGCCACATGCAAGCCACGTGAGTTGCTCACATGTGACCTTACCACATTGGGCAAAAGGAGGAGGTCCTTTCTACATTCCCATAAGGTGATTAACCACTCCCATGATTCCCCTTAACCATGCTTATGGCTAATTGTGCTTGGATGGTGACTTGACCCTCCTGATTATGCTGAACCAAATCACTTTCCTTTCAGCCTAAACCAGGCCTTGGGTGGTGAACCTAGCCCAAAATCATGGGTTGACTCATTTGAACCCAAAATAGCCTTCCCCCCATTCCATTTCAATCCAAGCTCTTTACACATGACATCGCCAATCGCCTACACAAAACCCCACCCCGACCCACCCGAACTCGAGGGTGACCATCGCTGCCGGCCACCCGCCCGGATCGCCGGAAAACACCATGGCCGAGACCTCGGGAGGAGCCGAAAATTTCAATTCTCCCTCGCCGACTTGTCTCAACCCAAATGGACAACATAGCTCTTCTTCTCCTCACTCGTAGCAAACTCGATCCCCACCTTAAACCCCCGGAGGCCCTCCACCCTCTCTTATTTAAACCTCACCTCCTCTCGGCCAAGAGAGGTGCCGAACCGTACCTTACCGAAACCCCGCCAAAATTACTCCGCACCACTCTCCATACTTAGAGCAGCTTGATCCCCGATGACAATTGCTCTAATCCCCACCAACAGAGCCCAATTTCTCGCCCAAAATTCCACCCAAAACCAGGACACTTCTTCACAAGAGACCAATCCTCAAATTGATCGGTCCTACACCTTCACCGCACCAAGGGAAGAAGTCCACCAAAGCAAAAGCCCCTCTCTGTGCCACCCATCCGTTCCGTACTCCAAGCTTTGTGATCGGCTTGGTCGAAATCCTACCTGCACAATTCACTGTGCCAAGGACTTCATCCGGAGCTTGCTTGGACCCAATCGAAGGTGACACAGCCCTCGCATTGAAGCCACACTTCTCTGAGCAAAGGTATGAGCTAACTCTTTATCCCGAGCTTCTGGAGATTCTCCATTTCAAATGCCTTAATTTCAATGCATGATCACCGTGTAGATGTATTCGTCTCTTCAAGACAAATCCATAGAGCACAAGAACACGAAAATCCGTTGAGAAATGAGTGAGTTCTGAGGGTTTTAGTGTGGACGGCTCTCGGGTGAGAACAGCTGGGGACGATGAACGGATGCCGTTCATTCCATACACACGCGGACGAACGGCTCAGATCGGGTCGGATCAGCAGATGATACGCGAAAGGCGGAACCCGGGCTGCTGACTCAAGTGGCGGTGTCGAATGGCAGCGCGACACGCGGCGTTTCGGAGATGCCTAGGATGAGTCAGCGCCGCCGTTTTAAATAGAAAATTAGGGTATTTTTGATTTATTTAATTCCCTAAACTTCAAAAATGCATAACTTTGTGTAGAAAAATCAGAAAAATAAAATAAAAATACCCTCTTGCTCAGTGAACAGAGGAGAATAATGTGGAAAAGAAATCATTTAATTTCATCAAGTATTTTATTTTTAATGATTTATTTACCCTATGCATTGTTTTAATTCTCCATGCATATAGGAAATTCACCATGACATGAGACCATAGAAGCTTTGAAGCCTCTGAACTCGGGAATATTCCCCGAATTTTCCAAGGTCGAGGCCATCCCTATGAGAAGTTATTGATTTTTCAAATTCATGTTGCTGTTTTGAGTATTTTAAATCCAATAATTAGCATGTTGTGAAATAAATTCTAGGAAAAATTGGTGATGTTTCTTATGACCAGAGGACCCTAGGAAAAATAGGTTTTGAATTAATCCACTTGGAATAACCCTAATTGGCTTAAACACCCAAAATAGGTTCCTAATTAATTAGAGCTAATCATACATAAAATTGACTTGAAATTAATTCTCCTATGACCTTTAGGGTCAGAGGAACCCACCATAAAAATTTGAAGTCAATTGGACTTGGTTAGCCCTACTAAATAGGTTGATTAAGCCATTTAGCCAATTTAAACTTTAAAAATTCATAACTTTCAAAATACTTTTCAAAAATTCACCAAATTAGTTTTGGAGCCTCTCTGATATTAGGGTAATTTAAGAAAATTAAAATTTCAATTTTCTAAAAAAGTTGATTTTTTGTATTATTTTAATATTTTAATAATTAAAAAATAATAAAAATCACAAAAATAATAAAATTCACCAAAATGTCACATTTTGAATTTTAATCACTTAGGAACAAACCCCATATTTTTCTTAGGTCTATTTGATGAGATATTAAATTTTAAAGCCCTAAGGTAATTTTAAAATTAAAAAAATGTATTTTTTAGCATTTCCACTAAAATAATTCTAATAAATCAAAGAAAAATCAGAAAATTGTAAAAATTGATTCTCTGATTTCCTTGATATCAGAGAGATTTTTGAAAAATATAAAATTCATTTTTCAGCATTTATTTTATTTTTAAATTAATTAATACTCCAAAACTCAAAATAATTATAATAAAAAGGTTATAATTCAACAAATCATCAAAATTGGTCCAAGTGGTCCTCTGGTCATTAGGAATGTCCCATAATTTTCTTAAGGACAGAAACTTTTCCTTGGTCATATTATTAAATTTTCCTTGGAAATCCCTATTTTTCACTAAAAATAATTACATAAATAAATTAAATACAGAAAAATCACATTTTCTCCTTTCATGTCTTTATTGACATATGAGTGAAGTCACATAAAAAATTTCAAGTTCATTTAAGCTCAATTTAGTTAGTTATGAAATTATTAAGCTTGAAGGGGCAAAATAGTAATTAAAATTTTAACCTTTAATTAAAACTTTAGGCTTAATAAAATTAAAGAGTAAAATATTTGATCTTAATCTGATTTGGATGATTGAAATTTAAATAATTAAAGGGTAGAAACTTATTAAACAGTTTAAAAATAATTGAAATGAACTTTAATTAAATAATTGATTAAATTTGGAAGAATAATAAAATTGGAATTATTAAAATAGGGATATTATTAGGAAGAGATTTGTTCTTTAATTTAAGAATCCCTAAATTAATCATCTCAATAATATTTAATTCCTAATTAAAATGATAATCCAAATTTAAGATTTAAAATGTTAAAAGACTTAATCATTAAATTAAATTAAAGTTAAATTATTTAAATTAAACCTTTTTAAAATTTCAATTAAATTAAAATTAAAAATAAAATAAAATTAAAAATTAAATTAAATTAAATTAAAATTAAATTAAAACAAATTAAATTAAATTAAATCAAATTAAATCAAATTAAATTAAATTAAATTAAATTAAATTAAATTAAAATTAAATTAAATTAAGTGAAATTAAATCAAATTAAATTAAAATTAAATTAAATTAAATTAAATTAAAGTAAATTAAATCAAATTAAATTAAATCAAATTAAATTAAATTAAATTAAATTAAATTAAAGCATATCAAATCAAACTAAATTGAATTAAATTAAATTAAATAATATAATCAAGTTAAAATTAAAATCAAATTAAATTAAATTAAAATTAAAACTAAACCAAATTAAATTAAATTAAAGTTAAATTAAATTGATTTAAAAATAACATCACCTAAGACATAAATAAATCCAAAATAAAGCAACTTGAACGCTATTCCAAATTTAAACATGATAATTGAAATTAAATCACAAACCATTTGAACATCAATTTGCCCTTGAAAGCTTTTGTTGTCATAACTCCTAAACAGGATGTTAAATGAAATGTTACTTCCCTCATAGGATATTCAAATGTCCTAGTTCACTGAGTAAGATAACAACAAAACTTGAATTCCCGGACGATTAATTCATTTGTTTAACTAAATTCATTTGGACTTAAAAAAATTCTAGCAATATTGAAAAGATGTTTAAGATTCTTCTTAAGCACTTCCTCAATATGATAGGATATTTATAAGAACAATTGAACTTAATTGTTCTTTGATGAAGAAAATCGTCCTCAAACCAAAACACAAGAACCTAGACGTCATAGGAGATGACTAGACCATAGGATTAGGAACTTGGTAGAAAACCATAACCCTTCCCTTAGCTTTACCTAGAACTCGCTTAAATATTCTAATCGTGTTTTAAGTGTAGCTTGGGATGACGGGAAGACCCTCCAGGTACGCTTTTATTTTATTACAATTTACCTTATTGCAATTTATTTAATCGCATCGCACCTACTTTTCTGCTTCGATAAACAACTGTTGCATGAAAACCCACACTTTTAGGATAGTCCCTAAAACTGAAACCAAAACTAAATTAAAAGTCATTGCAAGATAAAATTCACCGCCACTACATTTCAAAATATAAAACAACTCAAAATTTAATCACAAACAGAACACAAAACTGTAATTACAACTAAATTAAAACGTCTTGTTGGATGATCGGGAATACCTCGGATGATGTAACCTACGTGTTGCTAACGGGATTTCCCACGAGCCTAAATGAAAGTGTGGAACTCATTTAGTTGAGTTTAGCAAATTCATCCGGACAAAGTGAATCCGATAAAAATAACGATGCCGAAGGATGGAACCGTGGGATCTTAACCGGTGTTGTTATAATCAACTTTAAGATTTGTTTTAAATAAAACATAAAAAACACTTGGAAATTAAGATTTTCTCTAAACCAAAACACTTTTCTCATCTCCTGATTTATGACTTCTAAAACTAAACCTCTGCAACAACAAGGAGCTTGGAGTACGATGGGCAGCACGGCCATCTTCGTCAGCAAAAAAACTCTACATCAGCAAAACTTTCTTAGAATTAAATAACCAAACCATAGGACTTAGAGGTAGTTTGCTTAGTGTAACATAAATCCTCAATCTTCTGTTAGGCATTTGCATTGCAAATTAAGCCCTAACCGGTCTTAGGACTCCGAGGTAGTCGTTTAGTACGACATAAACCCTTATATCTTCGAGGCTATTTGTATGATTTTATCATACAAATATAAGTCCAAATTAATTAAAATTGGCAAGATTGAAACATTAAGTAAACATTAGGACTTCCCTAAATCCAAGACAAACAATAGGATAGTTGGGAAATTACCAAAGTTCGCTTCGAATCTGTAATTTCTTCTACTTTTCTTCCTTTGAATCACCAAAACAAAATGTTCCAAACTTGATCCATTCCCTATTGAAATTCCAAAATTCAATCCCTTGAAAACTTAAACTTTGAAATTCTTGAGAGCGACATCACCGATTATTATCGAGAGTTTTCTTAGGTGATTCCCGTCACTTAAGATGTAATTAACTATAGTGGGCTTGCCCTTATAGGGAATTTTAAGAACCTAGATAATATAAACCCCGTTTAATGCTTTCATATTAAGCAGTGGAATTTGTCGGCTTATAAAATTGGTTCGCAGTACCAAACGGATGTCACAAATCTTCTAGTTTATTTAATCGAGCCCCATCACTCGAACAATGTGTCTATTCTTCGAGATAGATACACGGTCAGTGATGCGGTGCTCGTTTATATAAACTATTCGGGATGTGAGATCGGTTTGATTTCATATCTTAAAATTTTCAAATTTAACATTATTTTCAAAATCAAATACTACTTTTCAAATTATTTATTTAAATTAAATTAAAAATTCGCCGACAATTTCTGTTAGGCGACCCCCTTTTCAAAATAAAACACACAACCTAAAAATATGCCGACACCAACCCATTGACCTAATAGGTCAATTTTGAGAAAAAAGTTAATTTTGGTCAAAATAATCAATTTTTGAATTAATGACATTATTGACCCAATAAATCAATCTCTGACCAAAAAGTCAACTTTGGTCAAAATGGTAAATCCTTGACCCAATGACCAACCTATTGACCCTATAGCTCAACCTTTGACCAAAAAGTCAACTTTGGTCAAAATGATCAATCCTTGACCCAATGACCAAGCCATTGGCCTAAGAAGTCAACTTTTGACGAAAAAGTCAAGTTTTGTCAAAATAGTCATTTTTTGAATTAATGACCAATTATTGACCCAATAATTCAATCTCTGACCAAAAAGTCAACTTTGGTCAAAATGGTCAATCCTTGACCCAATGACAAATACATTGACCCAATAGGTCAACTTTTGACAAAAGTTAATTTTGGTCAAAATAGTCAATTTTTGACTTAATGACCACCTATTGACCTAATAGGTCAACCTTTGACCAAAAAGTCAACTTTGATAAATGGTCAATTTTTGACCTAATGACCAACCCATTGACCCAATAGGTCAACTTTTGACCAAAAAGTCAACTTTGGTCAAAATGGTCAATCATTAACCCAATGATTAACCCATTAACCCAATATGTCAACTTTTGACCAAAAGTCAATTTTGGTCAAAATTGTCAAATTTTGACCTAATGACCAAATATTGACCTAGTAAGCCAATCTCTAACCAAAAAGTCAACTTTAGTTAAAATGGTCAATCCTTGCCCAATGACCAACCCATTGACCCAATAGGTCAACTTTTGACCAAAAAGTAAACTTTGGTCAAAATGATCAATCATTGGGTTAAAATGGTCAATTCTTGACCCAATTACCAACTCATTAACCAAATAGGTCAACTTTTGACCAAAAAGTCAACTTTGGTCAAAATGGTCAATGTCTGACCCAATGACCAACCCGTTGACCCAATGGGTCACCTTGTGACAAAAAAAAGTAATTTTGGTCAAAATAATCAATTTTGACCCAATGACCAATTATTGACCAAATAAGTCAAACTCTGACCAAAAAGTCAATTTTGGTCAAAGTAGTTTATCCTTGACCCAAAGAGTTGCATTGACCCAATAGGTCAACTTTTGACCAAAAAGTCAACTTTGGTCAAAATGATCAATCCTTGACCCAATGACTAATCCATTGACCCAATGAGTCAACTTTTGACCAAAAAGTCAAATTTGGTCAAAATAGTCAATTTTTACCTAATGACCAATTATTGACCAAGTAAGCTAATCTCTGACCAAAAAGTCAACTTTGGTCAAAATGGTCAATCCTTGACCCAATGATCAACCCATTGACCCAATAAGTCAATTTGTGACCAAAAAGTCAACTTTGGTCAAAATGATCAATCATTGACCTAATGACCAACCCACTGGTCTAATAGGTCAATTTTTGACCAAAAAGTCAATTTTGGTCAAAATAGTCAATTTTTGAATTAATGACAAATTATTGAGCCAATAAGTCAATCTCTGACCAAAAAGTCAACTTTGGTCAAAATGGTCAATCCTTGACCCAATGACAAACTCATTGACCGAGTAGGTCAACTTTTGACTAAAAAATTTATTTTGGTCAAAATAGTCAATTTTTGACCTAATGACCACCCATTGATCCAATAGGTCAACTTTGGTCAAAATGGTCAATTTTTGATCAAATGAACAACCCATTGACCCAATAGGTCAACTTTTGACCAAAAAAGTTATCTTTAGTCAAAATTGTTAATTCCTGACCCAATACCAACTCATTGACCAAATAGGTCAACTTTTGACCAAAAAGTCAACTTTGGTCAAAATGGTCAATTTCTGACCCATTGACCACCCCTTTGACCCAATGCGTTAAATTTTGACCAAAAATTTAATTTTGGTTAAAATAGTCAAATTTTGACCTAATAACCAATTATTGACCCAATAAGTCAATCTTTGACCAAAAAGTTAACTTTGGTCAAAAAGGTCAATCCTTGACCCAATGACAAACCCTTTAACCCAATAGGCCAACTTTGGACCAAAACGTAAATTTTGGTCGAAATAGTCGATTTTTGACCTAATGACCACCCATTGACCCAATAGATCAAGTTTTGACCAAAAACTCAACTTTGGTCAAAATGGTCAAGTTTTGACTAAAAGATCAACCCATTGACCAAATAGGTCAACTTTTGGCAAAAAAGTCACCTTTGGTCAAAATGGTCAATTCTTGACCAAATTACCAACTCATTGACCAAATAGGTCAACTTTTGACCAAAAAGTCAACTTTGGTCAAAATGGACAATTTCTGAGCCAATGACCACCCCGTCGACCCAATGGGTTAACTTTTGACAAAAAATTCAAGTTTTGTCAAATAGTCAATTTTTGACCTAATGACAATTTATTGACCCAATAAGTCAATCCTGACAAAAAGTCAACTTTGTTCAAAATAGTCAATCCTTGACCCAATGACAAACCCATTGACCCAATGCCAATTTTGACCTAAATGCTAATTTTGGTCAAAATAGCCAATTTTTGACTTAATGACCACCCACTGACTCAACAGGTCAACTTTTGACCAAAAAGTCAATTTTGGTCAAAATAGTCAATTTTTGCCCTAATGAACAATTATTGACCCAGCAAGCCAATCTCTGACCAAAAAGTCAACTTTTGTCAAAATTATCAATCCTTTACCCAATGACCAACCCATTGACCCAATAGGTCAACTTTTGACCAAAAGTCAACTTTGGTCAAAATGATCAATCATTGACCCAATGACCAACCCATTGGTCTAATAGGTCAACTTTTGACCAAAAAGTCAATTTTGGTCAAAATAATCAATTTTTGAATTAATGACCAATTATTGACCTAATAATTCAATCTCTAACCAAAAAGTCAACTTTGGTCATAATGGTCAATCATTGACCCTAAGACAAACTCATTGACCCAATGTCAACTTTTGACCAAAAAATCAATTTTGGTCAAAATAATCAATTTTTGACCTAATGACCAGCCATTAACCCAATAAGCCAACTTTTGACCAAAAAGTCAACTTTGGTCAAAATGGTCAATTTTTGACCCAATGACCAACCCATTGACCCCATAGGTCAACTTTTGAACAAAAAAGTCATATTTAGTCAAAATTATCAATTCCTGATCCTATACCAACTCATTGACGGAATAAGTCAACTTTTGACCGAAAAGTCAACTTTGGTCAAAATGGTCAATTTTTGACCTAATGACTACCCATTAACCCAATAGGTCAACTTTTAACTTAAAGGTCAACTTATTGACCCAATAAGTCAATCTCTGACTAAAAAGCCAACTTTGGTAAAAAATGTCAATTTTTGACCTAATGACAAACCCTTTGACCCAATAGGTCAACTTTTGACCAAAATGTCAATTTTGGTCAAAATAGTCAATTTTTGACATAATGACCACCCATTGACCCAATAATTCAATTTTTGACAATAAAGTCAACTTTGGTCAAAATGGTCAATTTTTGACCCAATGACTAACCCGTTGACCCAATAGATTAACTTTTAACTAAAAAGTCATCTTAGGTCAAAATGGTCAGTTCTTAACCCAATTACCAACTCATTGACCAAATAGGTCAACTTTTGACCAAAAAGTCAACTTTGGTCAAAATGGTCAATTTCTGACCCAATGTCCACCCCGTTGACCCATGGGTCAGCTTTTGACAAAAAATGTAATTTTGGTCAGAATAATTAATTTTTGATCTAATGACCAATTATTGACCCAATAAGTCAATCCTTGACCAAAAAGTCAATTTTGGTCAAAATGGTCAATCCTAGACCCAAAGAGTTGCATTTACCCAATAGCTCAACTTTTGACCAAAAAATCAACTTTGGTAAAAATGGTCAATTCTTGACCCAATGACCAACCCATTGACCCAATAAGTCAACTTTTTATCAAAAAGTCAACTTTGGTCAAAATGATCAATCATTGACCCAATGACTAACCCATTGGTCTAACAGGTCAACTTTTAACCAAAAAGTCAATTTTGGTCAAAATAATCAATTTTTGAATTAACGATCAATTATTGTCCCAATAAGTCAAACTCTGACCAAAAAGTCAACTTTGGTCAAAATGGTCAATCCTTGACCCCATGACAAATCCATAGACCCAATAGGTCAACTTTTGACCAAAAAGTCAACTTTGGTCAAAATGGTCAATTTTTGATCCAATGACCAACCCATTGACCCAATAGGTCAACTTTTGACCAAAAAAGTCATCTTTAGTCAAAATTGTCAATTCTTGACCCAATACCAACTCATTGACCAAATAGGTCAACTTTTGACCAAAAAGTCAACTTTGGTCAAAATGGTCAATTTCTGACCCAATGGGTTTACTTTTGACTAAAAAGTCAACTTTGGCCAAAATGGTCAGTTTCTGACCCAATGACCACACCTTTAACCCAATGGGTTAACTTTTGACAAAAAATTTGATATTGGTCAAAATAGTCAATTTTGACCTAATCACCAATTATTGACCTAATAAGTCAATCTCTTCAAAAAGGTCAATCCTTGACCCAATGACAAACCAATTGACCCAATAGGTTAACTTTTGACCAAAAAGTCAATTTTGGTTAAAATAGCCAATTTTTGACTTAATGACCACCCATCGACCCAATAGGTCAACTTTTGACCAAAAAGTCAACTTTGGTCAAAATGGTCAATTTTTGACCTAATGACTGACCCATTGACCCAATATGTAAACTTTTGACAAAAAAGTTATCTTTGATCGAAATGGTCAATTCTTAACCCAATTACCAACTCATTGAAGAAATAGGTCAACTTTTGACCAAAAAGTCAAAATTGGTCCAAATGGTCAATTTCTGACCCAATGGGTTAACTTTTGAACAAAAATTCAATTTTGGTAAAAATAGTCAATTTTTAACCTAACGCCAATTATTGACTTAATAAGTGAATCTGTAACCAAAAAGTCAACTTTGGTAAAAAAGGTCAATCCTTGACCCAATCACAAACCCTTTGACCCAATAGGTTAACTTTTGACCAAAAAGTCAATTTTGGTCAAAATAGTCAATTTTTGACCTAATGACCACCCATTGACCCAATAGTTCAATTTTTGACAATAAAGTCAACTTTGGTCAAAATGGTCAATTTTTGACGCAATGACTAACCCGTTGACCCAATAGATCAACTTTTAACCAAAAAGTCATCTTAAGTCAAAATGGTCAGTTCTTGACCCAATTACCAACTCATTGACCAAATAGGTCAACTTTTGATCAAAAAGTCAATTTTGTTCAAAATTGTTAATTTCTGACCCAATGAACACCCCGTCGACCCAATGGTCACCTTTTGTCGAAAAATGTAATTTTGGTTAAAATAATCAATTTTTGACCTAATGAGCAATTATTGACCCAATAAGTAAATCTTTGACCAAAAAGTTAATTTTGGTCAAAATGGTCAATCGTTGACCCAATAGGTCAACTTTTGATCAAAAAGTAAACTTTGGTCAAAATGGTCAATCCTTGACCCAATGTCTAACCCTTTGACCCAATAGGTCAACTTTTGACTAAAAAGTTAATTTTTGTCAAGATAGTCAATTTTTGACCTAATGACCAATTATTGACCCAGTAAGCCAATCTGTGACCAAAAAGTCAACTTTGGTCAAAATGGTCAATCATTGACCCAATGACAAACTCATTGACTCAATAGGTCAACTTTTGACCCAAAAATCAATTTTGGTCAAAATAATCAATTTTTGACATAATGACCACCCATTGACCCAATAGGTCAATTTTTTACCAAAAAGTAAACTTTTGTCGAAATGGTCCATTTTTGACCCAATGACCAACCCATTAACCCAATAGTTCAACTTTTGACCAAAAAGTTCATCTTTAGTCAAATTTGTCAATTCTTGACCCAACTCATTGACCAAATAGGTCAACTTTTGACCAAAAAGACAACTTTGGCAAAATAGTTAATTTCTGACCCAATGACCACCCCTTTGACCCAATATGTTAACTTTTGACCAAAAATTCAAGTTTGGTAAAAATAGTCAATTTTTGACCTAATGACCAATCCTTGACCTAATGACAAACCCTTTGTCCCATTCGGTCAACTTTTGACCAAAAAGTTAATTTTGATCAAAATAATCAATTTTTAACCTAATGATTACCCATTGACCCAATAGGTCAACTTTTGACCAAAAAGTCAACTTTGGTCAAAATGGTTAATTTTTGACCCAATGACCAACCCGTTGACCTAATAGATTAACTTTTAACCAAAAAGTCATCTTTGGTAAAAATGGTCAATTCTTGACCCAATTACCAACTCATTGACTAAATAGATCAACTTTTGACCAAAAAGTCAACTTTGGTCAAAATAGTCAATTTTGACCCAATGACCACCATGTTGACCCAATGAGTTAACTTTTGATCAAAAATTTTATTTTGGTCAAAATAGTCAGTTTTTGACCTAATGACCAATTATTGACCCAATAAGTCAATTTCTGACCAAAAAATCAAATTTGGTCAAAATGGTCAATCCTTGACACAATGTCAAACCCATTGACCCAATAAGTCAACTTTTGACCAAAAAGCCAATTTTGGTCAAAATAGTCAAATTTTGACTCATTGACCACCCATTGACCCAACATGTCAATTTTGGTCATAATAGTCAATTTCTGACCTAATGACCAATAATTGACCCTGTAAGCCAATCTATGACCAAAAAGTCAACTTTCGTCAAAATGGTCAATCCTTGACCCCATCACCAACCCATTGACCCAATAGGTCAACTTTTGTCAAAAAAGTCAACTTTGGTCAAAATGATCAAACATTGACCCAATGACCATTCTATTGGTCTAATAGGTCAACTTTTGACCAAAAAGTCAATTTTGGTCAAAATAGTCAATTTTTTAATTAATGACCAATTATTGACCCAATAAGTCAATCTCTGACCAAAAAATAAACTTTGGACAAAATGGTCAATCCGTGATCCAATGACAAACCTATTGACCCAATAGGTCAGTTTTTGAAAAAGAAATCAATTTTGGTCAAAATAGTAATTTTTTAACATAATGACCACCCATTGACCTAATAGGTCTACTTTTGACCAAAAAGTCAACTTTGGTCAAAATGGTCAATTTTTGACCCAATGACCAACCCATTGACCCAATATGTCAACTTTTGACCAAAAAGTTATCTTTGGTCAAAATTGTCAATTATTGACCCAATTACCTAATCATTGACAAAATAGATCAACTTTTGACCAAAAAGTCAACTTTGGCCAAAATGGTTAATTTCTGACCTAATGACCACTCCTTTGACCCAATGGGTTAACTTTTGACCCAAAATTCAATTTTGGTCAAAATAATCAATTTTGACCTAATCAACAATTATTGACCTAATAAGTCAATCTCTGACCAAAAAGTCAACTTTGGTCAAAAAGGTCAATCCTTGATGCAATGACAAACCTATTGACCCAATAGATTAACTTTTGATCAAAAAGTCAATTTTGGTAGAAATAGTCAATTTTTGACCTAATGACCACCCTTTGATCCAATAGGTCAACTTTTGACCAAAAAGTCAACTTTGGTCAAAATGGTCAATTTTTGACCCAATAACCTACCCATTGACCTAATAGGTCAACATTTGATAAAAAAGTCATCTTTGGTCAAAATGGTCAATTCTTAACGCAGTTAACAACTCATTGACCAAATATTACAACTTTTGACCAAAAAATCAACTTTGGTCAAAATGGTCAATTTCTGACCGAACGACCACCCTGTTGCCCGAAGGGGTTAACTTTTGACCAAAAATTCAACTTTAGTCAAAATAGTCAATTTTTGACCGAATCACCAAATATTGACCCAATAAGTGAATCTGTGACAAAAAAGTCAACTTTGGTAAAAAAGTCATTCCTTGACCCAATCACAAACCTTTTGACCCAATAGGTCAACTTTCGACCAAAAAATCAATTTTGGTCAAAATAGGCAATTTTTGACCAATGACCACCCATTGACCCAATAGGTCAACTTTTGACCAAAAAGTCAATTTTGCTCAAAATAGTTAAATTCTGACCTTATGTCCAATTACTGGCCAGTAAGTTAATCTCTGATTGAAAAGTCAAATTTGGTCAAAATGTTTAATTTTTGACCCAATGACCAACCCATTGACCCAATAGATCAAATTTTGACCAAAAATCATCTTCAGTTAATCCTTAACCCAATAGGTAAAAAAGGTCAATCCTTGACCCAATGACAAACCTATTGACTCAATAGGTCAACTTTGGACCAAAATGTCAATTTTGGTCAAAATAGTCAATTTTTGACCTAATGACCACCCATTGGGCCAATATGTCAACTTTTGACCAATAAGTTAACTTTGGTCAAAATGGACAATTTTTGACCAAATGACCGACCCATTGACCCAATAGGCCAACTTTTGACAAGAAAGTCATATTTGGTCAAAATGGTTAATTCTTGACCCAATTACCAACTTATAGATCAAATAGGTCAACTTTGAACCCAAGAGTCAATTTTGGTCAAAATGGTCAATTGTTGACCCAATGAAAACCGGTTGACCCAATGGGTTAACTTTTAACCAAAAATTCAAGTTTGGTCAAAATAGTCAATTTTTGGCCAAATGACCAATTATTGACCCAATAAGTCAATCTCTAACCAAAAAGTAAACTTTGGTCAAAATGGTTAATCCTTGACCCAATGACAAACCCATTGACCCGATAGGTTAACTTTTGACCAAAAAGTCAATTTTGGTCAAAATAGTCAATTTTTGACCTAATGACCACCATTGACCTTAAAGGTCAACTTTTGACCAAAAAGCCAGCGTTAGTCAAGATGGTCAAGTTTTGACCAAATGACCATCCTATTTACCCAATTGGTCAACTTTTGACAATAAAGTCATCTTTGGTCAAAATGGTCAATTCTTGACCTAACTATCAACTCATTGACTGAATGGGTCAACTTCGGTCAAAATGGTCATTTTTTGAGCCAATGACCACCCAGTTGACCCGATGGGTTAACTTTTGACACAAAATTCAAGTTTGGTCAAAATAATCAATTTTTGACCTAATGACTAATTATTGACCCAATAAGTCAGTCTCTGACAAAAAGTCAACTTTGGTCAAAATGGTAAATCCTTGACTCAATGACAAACCCATTGACCTAATAAGTCAACTTTTGACCAAAAAGCCAATTTTGGTCAAAATAGTCAATTTTTAATTTAGTGACCACACGTTGACCCAATAGGTCAACTATTGACCAAAAAGTCAATTTTGGTCAAAATAGTTAATTTTTTACCTAATGATCAATTATTGACCCAGTAAGCCAATCTCTGACCAAAAAGTAAACTTTGGTCAAAATGGTCAATCCTTGACCCAATGACCAACCCTTGACCCAATGACCAACCCTTGACCCAATGGTCAACATTTAACTAAAAAGTCAAGTTTAATTAAAATGATCAATCATTGACCCAATGACCAACCCATTGACCCAATAGGTCAACATTTGACCAAAAAGTCAACTTTGGTCACAATGATCAATAATTGACACAATGACCAACGCATTGGTCTAATAGGTCAACTTTTGACCAATAAGTTAATTTTGGTCAAAATATTCAATTTTTGAATTAATGACCAATTATTGACCTAATAATTTAATCTCTGACCAAAAAGTCAACTTTGATCAAAATGGGCAATCCTTGACCGAATGACAAACCCAATGACCCAATAGGTCATCTTTTGACCAAAAAATTAATTTTAGTCAAAATAGTCAATTTTTGACCTAATGACCACCCATTGACCCAATAGGACAACTTTTGACCAAAAAGTCAACATTGGTCAAAATGGATAATTTTTGACCCAATGACCAACCCATTAACCCAAAAGGTCAACTTTTGACCAAAAATGTCATCTTTGGTTAAAATTGTCATTTCTTGACCCAATTACGAACTCATTGACCAAATAGGTCAACTTTTGACCAAAAAAGTCAACTTTGGCCAAAATGGTCAATTTCTGACCCAATACCACCCCTTCGACCCAACAGGTTAACTTTTAACAAAAAATTTAATTTTGGTCAAAATAATCAATTTTCGACCTAATCACCAATTATTGACCCAATAAGTGAATCTTCGACAAAAAAAGTCAACTTTGGTCAAAAAGGTCAATCCTTGACCAGATCACAAATCCTTTGACCCAATAGGTTAAAGTTTGACCCAAAAGTCAATTTTGGTCAAAATAGTCAATTTTTGACCTAATGACCACCCATCGACCCAATAGGTCAACTTTAGAACAAAAAATCAACTTTGGTCAAAATGGTCAATTTTTGACCCAATGACCAACCCGTTGGCCCAATAGATTAACTTTTAACCAAAAAGTTATCTTAGGTCAAAATGGTTAATTCTTGACCTAATTACCAACTCATTGACCAAATAGGTCAACTTTTGACCAAAAAGTTAACTTTGGTCCAAATGGTCAATTTCTGACCCAATGACCACCTCGTTGACCCAATGACCACCCCATTGATAAAAAAATGTAATTTTGGTCAAAATAATCAATTTTTGACCAAAGGACCAATTATTGACACAATAAGTCAATCTCTGACCAAAAAGTTTATTTTGGTCAAAATGGTCAATCTTTGACCCAAAGACCAACCCATTGACCCAATAAGTCAACGTTATACTAAAGAGTCATCTTTGGTCAAAATTTTCAATTCTTGACACAATGACTAACTCATTGACCCAACAGGTCAACTTCTGACCAAAAAGTCAATTTTGGTCAAAATAGTTAATTTTTGACCTAATGACCAATTATTGACCAAGTAAGCCAATCTATGACCAAAAGGTAAACTTTGTTCAAAAAGGTCAAACCTTGACCCAATGACAAACCCATTGACCCAATAGGTCAACTTTTGACCAAAAAGTTAATTTTGGTCAAAATAGTCAATTTTTGACATAATGACCACCCATTGACCCAACATGTCAACTTTTGACCAAAAAGTTAACTTTGGTCAAAATGATCAATTTTTTCCCCAATGACAAACCCGTTGGCCCAATAGATCAACTTTTGACCAAAAATTCATCTTCGGTCAAAATGATCAATTCTTAACCCAATTACCAACTCATTGACAAAATAAGTTAACTTTGGTAAAAAGGGTCAATTTCTAACCGAATGACCACCCCGTTGATCCAGTAGATCACCTTTTGACCAAAAAATTAATTGTGGTCAAAATAATCAAATTTTGACCTAATGACCAATTATTGACCAAATAAGTCAATCTCTAACCAAAAGTCAACTTTAATCAAAATAGTTAATCCGTGACCAAATGAAAACACATTGACCCAATAGGTAAACTTTTGATTAAAAAGTCAACTTTGGTCAAAATGGTCAATCCTAGACCCAATGACCAACCCATTGACCAAATAGGTGAACTATTGACCAAAAAGTCAATTTTGGTCAAAATAGTCAAGTTTTAACATAATGACCAATTATTGACCCAGTACTAACCAAAAAGGCAACTTTGGTCAAAATGGTCAATCCTTGACCCAATGACAAGCCCATTGACCCAATAGGTCTACTTTTGACCAAAAATCCAATTTTGGTCAAAATAGTTAATTTTTGACTTTATGACCACCCATTGACCTAATAGGTCACCTTTTGACCAAAAAGTCAATTTTTGTCCAAAAAGTCAATTTTTTACCTAATGAAAAATTATTGACCCAGTAAGTCAATCTCTGACAAAAAAGTAAACTTTGGTCGAAATGGTCAATCCTTGACCCAATGACCAGCCCATTGACCCAATAGATCAACTTTTGACCAAAAAGTCAACTTTGGTCAAAATGATCAATCATTGACCCAATGACTAACTTATTGAACTAATAGGTGAACTTTTTACCAAAAAGTTAATTTTAGTCAAAATATTTAATTTTTTAATTAATGACCAATTATTGACCCAATAAGTCAATCTCTGACCAAAAAGTCAACTTTGGTCAAAATGGTCAATCCTTGACCCATGACAAACCCATTGACCCATAAGGTCAATTTTTGACAAAAAAAATCAATTTTGGTCAAAATAGTCAATTTTTGACCTAATGGTCACCCATTGACCCAATAGGTTAACATTTGACCAAGAAGTCAACTTTGGTCAAAATGGTCAATTTTTGACTCAATGACCAACCCATTGATCGAATAGGTCAACTTTTAACCAAAAAAGTCATCTTTGGTCAAAATTGTCAATTCTTGACCCAATTACCAACTCATTGACCAATTAGGTCAACTTTTGACCAAAAAGTCAACTTTGGCCAAAATGGTCAATTTTTAACCCAATGACCACCCCTTTGACCCAATGGGTTAACTTTTGACAAAAAATTCAACATTGATCAAAATAGTCAATTTTGACCTAATCACCAATTATTGACCCAATAAGTCAATCTCTGACCAAAAAGTCAACTTTGGTCAAAAAGGTCAATCCTTGACCCAATGACAAACCTATTCACCCAATAGGTCAACTTTTGACCAAAAAGTCAATTTTAGACAAAATAGTCAATTTTTGACCTAATGACCACCCATTGATCCAATTGGTCAACTTTTGACCGAAAAGTCAACTTTGGTCAAAATGGTCATTTTTCGACCCAATGACCCAATAAGTCAACTTTTGACCAAAAAGCAATCTATGGTCAAAATGATTAATTCTTGACCCAATTACCAACTCATTGACCAAATATGTCAACTTTTGAGTAAGTTTGTCAACTTTGGTTCTGGTCAATTTCTGACCTAACGACCACTTCGTTGACCTAATGAGTTAACTGTTGACCAAAAATTCAATTTTAGTCAAAATAGTCAATTTTTAACCTTATCACCAATTATTGACCAAATAAATGAATCTCTAACCAAAAAGTCAACTTTGGTAAAAAAGGTCAATCCTTGACCCAATCACAAACCCTTTGACCCAATATGTCAACTTTTGACCAAAAAGTCAACTTTGGTCAAAATGGTCAATTTCTGACCCATTAACCACCCTGTTGACCCAATGGGTCTACTTTTGACAAAGAATGTAATTTTGGTCAAAATAATCAATGTTTGACCAAATGACCAATTATTGACCTAATAAGTCAATCTCTGACTAAAAAATCAATTTTGGTCAAAATTGTCAATCCTTGACCTAAAGACCAACCCATTGACCCAATATGTCAACTTTTGACCAAAAAGTCAACTTTAGTCAAAATGGTCAATACTTGACCTAATGACTAACCCATTGACCAAATAGGTCAACTTCTGAACAAAAAGTCAATTTTTGTCAAAATAGTCAATTTTTGACCTAATGACCAATTATTGACCAAGTATGCAAATCTCTGACCAAAAAGTCAACTTTGATCTAAATGTTAAGCCTTGACCCAATGTCCAACCCATTGACCCAATAGGTTAACTTTTGACTAAAAAGTCAACTTTGGTCAAAATGATCAATCATTGACCCAATGACCAATCCATTAGTCTAATAGGTCAACTTTTGACCAAAAAGTCAAATTTGGTCAAAATAGTCAATTTTTTAATTAATAACAATTATTGACCCAATAAGTCAATCTCTGACCAAAAAGTCAACTTTGATCAAAATGATCAATCCTTGACCCAATGAAAAACCCACTAACCCAATAGGTCGACTTTTGAGCAAAAAATCAATTTTGGTCAAAATGGACAATGTTTGACCTAATGACCAACCATTGACCCAATAGGTTAACTTTTGACCAAAAAATCAACTTTGGTCAAAATGGTCAATTTTTGACCCAATGACCAACCCATTGACGGAATAGGTCAACTTTTGACCAAAAACTTAATTTTGGTCAAAATTATCAATTCTTGACCCAATATCAACTCATTGACCAAATATGTCAACTTTTGACCAAAAAGTCAACTTTGGTTAAAATGGTCAATTTCTGACCCAATGACCTTCCCTTTAACCCAAATGGGTTAACTTTTGACCAAAAATTCAATTTTGGTCAAATAGTCAATTTTTAAATTAATCACCAATTATTGACCCAATAAGTCAATCTCTGACCAAAAAGTCAACTTTGGTAAAAAAGGTCAATCCTTGACCCAACAACAAACCCGTTGACCCAATAGGTCAACTTTAGACCAAAACGTCAATTTTGATCAAAATAGTCAATTTTTACTATTGATCTCCCATTGACCCAATAGGTCAACTTTTGACCAAAAAGTCAACTATGGTCAAAATGGTCAAGTTTTCACCAAATGACAAACCCATTGACTCAATAGGTCAACGTTTGGCTAAAGGTTATCTTTGGTCAATATGGTCAATTCTTGACTCAATTACCAACTCATTGACCTAATAAGTCAACTTTTGAACGAAAACAAAATTTTAGTCAAAATGGTCAATTTCTAAACCAATGACCACCCCGTTGACCTAATGGGTTAACTTTTGACCGAAAAATCTAAGTTTGGTCAAAATAGTCAATTTTTGACCTACTGACCAATTATTGACTCAATGAGTTAATCTCTTACCAAAAAGTCAACTTTGGTCAATCCTAGACCCAATGACAAGTCCATTGACCCAATAGATCTACTTTTGACAAAAAATCCAATTTTGGTCAAAATAGTCAATTTTTGACTTAATGACCTCCCATTGACCCAATAGGTCAACTTTTAACCAAAAAGTCAAATTTGGTCAAAATAGTCAATTTTTGAACTAGTGAACAATTATTGACCCAGTAAGCCAATCTGTGACCAAAAATTAAACTTTGGTCGAAATTGTCAATCCTTGACCCAATGACCAGCCCATTGACCCAATATGTCAACTTTTGACTAAAAAGTCAACTTTAGTCAAAATGATCAATCATTGACCGAATGACAAACTCATTGAACTAATAGGTAAAATTTTTACCAAAAAGTCAATTTTAGTCAAAATAGTCAATTTTTTAATTAATGACCAATTATTGACCCAATAAGTCAATCTCTGACCAAAAAGTCAACTTTGGTCAAAATGGTCAATCCTTGACCCATGACAAACCAATTCACCCATAAGGTCAATTTTTGACAAAAAAATCAATTTTGGTCAAAATAGTCAATTTTTGACCTAATGATCACCCATTAACCCAATAGGTCAACATTTGACCAAGAAGTCAACTTTGGTCAAAATGGTCAATTTTTGATCTAATGACAAACCCATTGACCGAATAGGTCAACTTTTAACCAAAAAAGTCATCTTTGGTCAAAATTGTCAATTCTTGATCCAATTACGAACTCATTGACCAAATAGGTCAACTTTTGACCAAAAAGTTAACTTTAGCCAAAATGGTCAATTTCTAACCCAATGACCACCCCTTTGACCCGATGGGTTAACTTTTGACCAAAAATTCAATATTTGTCAAAATAGTCAATTTTGACCTAATCACCAATTATTGACCCAATAAGTCAATCTCTGACCAAAAGGTCAACATTGGTCAAAAAGGTCAATCTTTGACCCAACGATAAATCTATTCACCTAATAGGTCAACTTTTAACCAAAAAGTCAATTTTAGACAAAATAGTCAATTTTTGACCTAATGACCACCCATTGATCCAATTGGTCAACTTTTGACCGAAAAGTCAACTTGGGTCAAAATGGTCAATTTTTGACCTAATGATCGACCCATTGACCCAATAGGTAAACTTTTGACAAAAAGTCATCTTCGGTCAAAATGGTCAATTCTTGACCCAATTACAAACACATTGACTAAACAGGTCAACTTTTGACCAAAAAGTCAACTTTGGTTAACATGTTCAATTTCTGACCCAATGACCACTTTGTTGACCTAATGAGTTAACTTTTGACAAAAAAAACTCAATTTTGGTCAAAATAGCCAATTTTTGACCTTATCACCAATTATTGACCCAATAAGTGAATCTCTGACCAAAAAGTCAACTTTGGTAAAAAAGGTCAATCCTTGACCCAATCACAAACCCTTTGACCCAATATGTCAACTTTTGACCAAAAATTCAATTTTGGTCAAAATAGTTAATTTTTGACCTAATGACCACCCATTGACCCAATAGGTCAACTTTTGACCAAAAAGTCAACTTTGGTCAAAATGGTCAATTTTTGACCCAATGACCAACTCATTGACCCAATAGGTGAACTTTTGATCAAAAAGTCAATTTTGGTCAAAATGATCAATCGTTTACCCAATGACTAACCCATTGGTCAAATAGGTCAACTTTTGAACAAAAAGTCAATTTTGGTCAAAATAGTCAATTTTTGACTTAATGACCAATTATTAACCCAATAAGTCGATCTCTGACCAAAAAGTCAACTTTGGTCAAAATGGTCAATCATTGACCCAATGACAAACCCATTCACTCAATAGGTCAAATTTTGATCAAAAAATCAATTTTAGTCAAAATAGTCAATTTTTGACCTAATAACCATCCATTTACCCAATAGGTCAACTTTTGACCAAAAAGTCAACTTTGGTCAAAATGATCAATTTTTGAACCACTAACCAACCCATTGACCCAATTGGTCAACTTTTGACCGAAAAAGTCATCTTTAGTCAAAATTGTCAATTATTGACCCAATACCAACTCATGCCCAAATAGGTCAACTTTTGATCAAAAGTTAACTTTGGTCAAAATTGTCAATTTCTGACCCAATGGCCACCCCTTTGACCTAATGGGTTAACTTTTGATAAAAAAATTAATTTTGGTCAAGTTAGTAAATATTTGACCTAATCACCAATTATTGACCCAATAAGTCAATCTCTGACCAAAAAGTCAACTTTGGTTAAAATGGTCAATCCTTGACCCAATGACAAACCCTTTGACCCAATAGGCCAACTTTTGACCAAACGTCAATTTTGGTCAAAATAGTTTATTTTTGACCTAATGACCACCCATTGACCCAATAGGTTAACTTTTGACCAAAAAGTCAACTTTGGTCAAAATGGTCAAGTTTTGACCAAATGACCAACCCAGTGACCCAATAGGTCAACTTTTGACTAAAAAGTCATCTTTGGTCAAAATGGTCAATTCTTTACCCAATTACCAACTCATTGACCAAATATGTCAACTTATGACCAAAAAGTCAACTTTGGTCAAAATGGTCAATCCTTGACCCAATGACAAACCCATTGACCCAATAGGTCAACTTTTGAGCAAAAAGCCAATTTTGGTCAAAATTATCAAATTTTGACATAATGACCACTTATTGACCCAATAGGTCAACTTTCGACCAAAAAGTCATTTTTAGTCAAAATAGTCAAATTTTGACCTAATGACCAATTATTGACTCAGTAAGCCAATCTTTAACCAAAAAGTCAATTTTGGTCAAAATGGTCAATCCTTGACCCAATGACCAACCCATTGACCCAATAGGTCAACTTTTGGCGAAAAAGTCAACTTTGGTCAAAATGATCAATCATTGACCCAATGACCAACCCATTGGTCTAATAGGTCAACTATTGACCAATAAGTCAATTTTGATCAAAATAGTCAACTTTTAAATTAATGACCAATTATTGACTTAATAATTTAATCTCTGACCAAAAAGTCAACTTTGGTCAAAATGGTCAATCCTTGACCCACAGATAAACCCATTGACCCATTAGGTCAACTTTTGATCAAAAAATTAATTTTGGTCTAAATAGTCAATTTTTGACCTAATGACCACCCATTGACCCAATAGGACAACGTTTGACCAAAAGTCAACTTTGGTCAAAATGGTCAATTTTTGACCCAATATGTCAACTTTTGACCAAAAAGTCATCTTTGGTCAAAATTGTCAATTCTTGACCCAATTACCAACTCATTGACCAAATAAGTCAACTTTTGACTAAAAAGTCAACTTTGGCCAAAATGGTCAATTTCGGACCAAATGGGTTGACTTTTAACCAAAAATTTAATTTTGGTCAAAATAGTTAATTTTTGACCTAATTACCAATTATTGACCCAATAAGTGAATCTTTAATAAAAAAGTCAACTTTGGTCAAAAAGGTCAATTCTTGACCCAATCACAAACTCTTTAACCCAATAGGTAACTTTTGACAAAAAAGTCAATTTTGGTCAAAATAGTCAATTTTTGAACTAATGACCACCCATTGACCCAATAAGTCAACTTTAGACCAAAAAGTCAACTCTGGTCAAATCGTCAATCTTTGACCTAATGACCAACCAGTTGACCCAAAAGATTAACTTTTAACCAAAAAGTTATCTTAGGTCAAAATGGTCAATTCTTGACCCAATTACCAACTCATTGACCAAATAGGTCAACTTTTGACCAAAAAGTCAACTTTGGTCAAAATGGTCAATTTCTGACCCAGTGACCACCCCGTTGACCCAATGAGTCAGCCTTTGACAAAAAATGTAATTTTGTTCAAAATAATCAATTTTTGACCTAATGACCAATTATGGACTTAATGACTAATTATTGACCCAATAAGTCAATCTCTGACAAAAAAGTCAATTTTGGTAAAAATGGTTAATCCTTGACCCAAAGACCAACCCATTGACCTCAATAGATCAACTTTTGACCAAAAAATCAACTTTGGTCAAAATGGTCTATCCTTGACCCAATGACTAACCCATTTACCCAATAGCTCAACTTTTGACTAAAAAGTTAATTTTAGTCAAAATAGTCAGATTTTGACCTAATGACCAATTATTGACCAAATAAGTCAATCTCTGACCAAAAAGTAAACTTTGTTCAAAATGCAATCCTTGACCTAATGACAAACCCATTGAACAAATAGGTCAACTTTTGACAAAATAGTCAATTTTGGTCAAAATAGTCAATTTTTGACCTGATGACCACCCATTAACCCGATAGGTCAATTTTTGACTAAAAAATTAACTTTGGTCAAACTGGTAAATTTTTGACCCAATGACCAACCCGTTGACCAAATAGATAAACTTTTAACCAAAAAGTCAACTTTGGTCATAATGGTCAATTCCTGACCTAATGACAACCCCGTTGACCCAATGGGTCAACTTTTGATAAAAAATGTAATTTTGGTCAAAATAATTAATTTTTGACCAAAGTCAATTTTGGTGAAAATGGTCAATCCTTAACCCAAAGACTAACCCATTGACCCAATAGGGTCAACGTTTGACCAAAAAGTCAACTTTGGTCAAAATGGTCAATTCTTAACCCAATGACTAACCCATCAATTAATCAAAGTCAACTCTCGACCTAATGACAATAGTCAATCTCTCGAACTAAAAAGTAAACTTTGTTCAAAATGGTCAATCTCTTGACCCAATGACAAAGCTCATCGAATCAATAGTCAACTTTTAACCAAAAGTGAATTTTGGTCAAAATAGTTAATTTTTGACCTAATGACGACCCATTGACCCAATAAGTCAACTTTTGACCAAAAAGTTAACTTTGGTCAAAATGGTCAATTTTTTACCTAATGACAAACCCGTTGGCCCAATAGATCAACTTTTGACCAAAATGTTATCTTCGGTCAAAATGGTCATTTCTTAACCCATTTACCAACTCATTGACCAAATAACTCAACTTTGGTCAAAATGGTCAATTTCTGACCCAATGACCACCCCGTTTACCCACTGGATCACCTTTTGACAAAAATTTAATTTTGGTCAAAATAATCAATTTTTGATCTAATGAGCAATTATTGACTTAATAAGTCAATCTCTGACCAAAAAGTCAACTTTGTTCAAATTAGTCAATCCTTGACCCAATGACCAACCCATTAACCCAATAGGTCAACTTTTGACCAAAAAGTTAACTTTAGTTAAAATGGTTAATCCTTGATCTAATGACCAACCCATTGACCAAATAGGGCAACATTCGACCAAAAAGTTAATTTTGTCAAAATAATCAAGCTTTCGATCTAATGACCAATTATCGACCTAAGAAGTCAATCTCTGACCAAAAAGTCAACTTTGGTCGAATGGTCAATTCTCGAATCTAAAGACTAACCCATTGATCTAATACAGTCAACTTTCGATCAAAAAGTTAACTTCGGTTAAAATGATCAATCATCGACACATTGACCAACCCATCGTCTAATATGTCAACTTTGATCAAAATGTCAACTTTGGTCAAAAATAACCAACTTTTCAATTAATAACCAATTATCGACTCCAATAAGTCATCTCCGACTCAAAAAGTTAACTATAGTCAAAATGGTCAATCCTTAACCTAATGACAAACCTGCTTGATCTGATAGGTCAACTTTCAATAAAAAGTCAATTTTGGTCAAAATAATCAATTTTGACTAATCACTACTCATCGACTCAATAGTCAACTTTCGACCAAAAAGTCAACTCTCGTCAAAATGATCAATTTTCGATCTAATAACTAACTCCGTTGATCCAATATATCAACCTTTAACTCTAAAAGTCATCTTAGGTCAAAATAATCACTTCTAATCCAATTACTCAACTCATCGACCTAATAGTCAACTTTCGACCAAAAAGTCAACTTTGGTCAAAATGGTCAATTTGCGATCCAATGACCACCGCGTTTACTCCAATGGTCATCTTTCAACAAAAATGTAATTTTCGTCAAAATAATCAATTTTTGACCTAATGACCAATTATCGACCTAATAAGTCAATCTCCGACTCAAAAGTCAATTTTGGTCAAAATGATCAATCGTCGACCCAAAGACTAACCCATCTAACCTCAACAGGTCAACTTTTGATCAAAAGTCAACTTTCGTCAAAATGGTCAATCTTCGACCCAATGACCAACCCATCAATCTAACAGTTCAATTTCGACTAAAAAGTCAATTTTGGTCAAAATAGTCAACTTTGATTGAAATCAATTTTATCTAATGACCAATTCTCAACCCAAGAAGCCAATCTTCGACTAAAAAGTAAACTTTAGTCAAACTAGTCAATCTCAATCTATCGACTAACCCATCGATCCAAAGAGTCAACTTTCGACCAAAAAGTCAACTTCGTCAAAATGATCAATTATTGACTCTAATGACCAACCCATTGATCTAATAGTCAACTTTCGACCAAAAAGTCAATTTCGGTCAAAATAATCAATTTTTAACTAATGACCAACTATCGACCCAATAAGTCAATCTTCGATCAAAAAGTCAACTCTAGTCAAAATGGTCAATTCTGACCTAATGACAAACCCATTGACCTAATAGTCAACTTTCGATCAAAAAGTCAATTTGGTCAAAATAACTTCAATTATTGACCTAATCACCACTCATCGACTCTAATAGATCAACTTTCGACTAAAAAGTCAACTTTGATCAAAATGGTCAATTTTTCGACCTAATCATATCAACTTTTAACCAAAAAGTCATCTTGGGTCAAAATAGCTAATTCTTGATCTAATTACCAACTCATTGACCAAATGGTCAACTTTAACAAAAAGTCAACTTTGGTCAAAATGGTCAATTTCGACCTAATGACCATCGCATCAATCTAATGGATCACTTTCGACTAAAAATGCAATATTGGTCAAAATAATCAATTTTTGATCCATGACCAATTATTGACCTAATAAGTCAATCTCTCGAACAAAAAGTCAATTTTAGTCAAAATGGTCAATCGTCTACCTAAAGACTAACCCATCGACCTAATAAGTCAACTTTCGACCAAAAAGTCAACTTTGGTCAAAATGTTCAATCTCGACCTAATGACTAACCCATCGACTCAATAGTCAAATTTGACTAAAAAGTCAATTTGGTCAAAATAATCAATTTTCGACCTAATAACCAATTATTAACTCCACTAAAGCCAACTCTCGACCAAAAAGTCAACTGCGTCAAATGGTCAATCTTTCACCTATCAATCTAACAGTCAACTTTTGATCAAAAAGTTAACTTTAGTCAAAATGATCAATCTCGACCCAATGACTAACCCATCGATCTAATATAGTCAACTTTTGACCAAAAATCAATTTTGTCAAAATAGTCAAATTTTCAATTAATGACCAATTATCGACCCAATAAGTCAATTCTGACTAAAAAGTCAACTTTGGTCATAATGGCAAATCCTCGACCCAATGACTAAACCCATCGAATCTAATAGATCAACTTTTCGACAAAAAATCAATTTTGAAGTCAAATTAACAATTTTGATCTAATGATCACCCATCTAATCTAATAAGTCAATCTTCGACCAAAAAGTCAACTTTGGTCAAAATGGTCAATTTTCTAATCTAATGACCAACCAATTGACCGAATATGTCAACTTTAAACCAAAAAGGTCATCTTTGATCAAAATGATTAATCTTATCTCAATTACTAATCCATTGACCAACAAAGTCAACTTTTGAACAAAAAATGAACTTTGGCCAAAATGGTCAAATTCTAACCCAATGACCACACCTTTGACCCATGGGTTAAATTTTGACCAAAAATTCAATACTGGTCAAAATAGTCAATTTTGACCTAATCACCAATTATTGAGCCAATAAGTCATTCTCTAACAAAAAAGTCAACTTTGGTCAAAAAGGTTAATCCTTGACCCAATCACAAACCTATTTACCAAATATGTCAACTTTAGAACAAAAAGTCTATTTTTGGAAAAAATAGTTTTTTTTGACATAATGACCACCCATTGATCCATTAGGTCAACTTTTGACCGAAAAGTCAACTGGTCAAACTTATCAATTTTTGACCCAATGATCAACTCATCGACCTAATAGTAACTTTGACAAAAAAGTCATCTTTAGTCAAATGGTAAATTCTTGACCCAATGACCACTTCGTTGATCTAATGAGTTAACTTTTGACAAAAAATTCAGTTTTGATCAAAATAGTCAAATTTTAACCTAATCACTAATTATTGACCTAATAAATGAATCTCTGACCGAAAAGTCAACTTTGGTCAAAGTGGTCAATCCTTGACCCAATGACAAACTCATTGACTCAATAGTTCAACTTTTGCCCAAAAAGTCAATTTTGGTTAAAAAAGTCAATTTTCGACTTAATGACCACCCATTGACCCAATAGGTCACTTTTTGACCAAAAAGTTAACTTTTGTCAAAATGGTCAACTTTTGACCCAATGACCAACCCATTGACCCAAGAGATCAACTTCTAACAAAAAAGTCATCTTAGGTCAAAATTGTCAATTCTTGACCCAATTACCAACTCATTGACCAACAGTCAACTTTTGACCAAAAAGTCAACTTTGGTCAAAATGATCAATTTCGACCCAATGACCACCCGTTGACTCAATGGGTAACTTTCGATCAAAATCTAATTTTGGTCAAAATAATCAATCTTCGACTAATGCACCAATTATCGACCCAATAAGTCAATCTTCGACCAAAAAGTCAACTTCGATCAAAATGATCAATCCTCGACCCAAAGACCAACCCATTGACCCAATATGTAAACTTTTGACCAAAAAGTCAACTTTGGTCAAAATGATCAATTCTTGACTTAATGACTAACCCATTAACCAATAGGTTAACTTTTGACTAAACAGTCAATTTTGGTCAAAATAGTTAATTTTTGACCTAAAGACCAATTATTGACCCAATAAGCTAATCTCTGACCAAAAAGTCAACTTTGGTCAAAATGGTCAATTAATCTTACCAATTCATCGACCTAATAGGTTAACTTTTAACCAAAAAGTCAACTTTCGTCAAAATGATCAATTGTCGATCTAATGACTAACCCATCGATCAAATAAGTCAACTTTTCAACCAAAAGTCAATTTTGTCAAAAATAGATCAATTTCAATTAATGACCAATTATCTGATCCAATAAGTCAATCTTTCGACCAAAAGTCAACTTTGGTCAAAATGGACAATCATCGACCTAATGACAAACCCATCGACCTAATAAGTCAACTTTCGACCAAAAAGTCAATTTTGGTCAAAATAGTCAATTTTCGACTCAAATGACCACCACATCGACACTAATAGGTCAACTTTTGACCAAAAAGTTGACTTGGTCAAAATGGTCAATTTTTTACCCAATGACCAACCCAATGACCCAATAGCTCAACTTTTGATCGAAAATGTCATCTTTAGTAAAAATTGTCAATTCTTGACCCAATACCAACTCATTGACCAAATAAGTCAACTTTTGACCAAAAAGTCAACTTTGGTCAAAATGATCAATCATTGATCCAATGACCAACCTATTGGTCTAATAGGTCAACTTTTGACCAAAAAGTCAATTTTTGTAAAAATAGTCAATTTTTTAAATAATGACCAATTATTGACCCAATAAGCCAATCTCTAACCAAAAAGTCAACTTTGGTCAAAACTGTCAATCCTTGACCCAATGACAAACCGATTGACCCAATAGGTCAATTTTTGAAAAAAAATCAATTTTGGTCAAAATAGTCAATTTTTGACCTAATGACCACCCATTGACCCAATAGGTCAACTTTTACCAATCAAAAAGTCAACATTGGTCAAAATAGTCAATTTTTCGACCCAATGACTAACCTATCAATCTAACAGTCATCTTTCACTAAAACTCATCTTTGGTTAAAATGGTCAATTCTTCGACCCAATTACCAACTCATCGACCAAATAAGTCAACTTTCGACCAAAAAGTCAACTTTAGTCAAAATGGTCAACTTCTGATCCATTGACCATCCTCGTCGACCTAATCGGTTAACTTTTGACCAAAAATTCAGTTTTAGTCAAAATAATCAATTTTTGACCTAATCACCAATTATTTACCCAATAAGTGAATCTCTGACAAAAAAGTCAACTTTGGACAAAAAGGTCAATCCTCGACCAAATCACAAACCCTTTGACCCAATAGGTCAACTTTTGACCAAAATGTCAATTTTGGTCAAAATAGTCAATTTTTGACCTAATGACCACCCATTGACCCAATATGTCAACTTTGACAAAAAAGTTAGCTTTAGTCAAAATGGTCAATTTTTGACCCAATAGATCAACTTTTAACCAAAAAATCATCTTAGGTCAAAATGGTCAATTCTTGAATTACCAACTCTTTGACCAAATAGGTCAACTTTTGACCAAAAAGCCAACTTTGGTCAAAATGGTCAATTTGTGACCCAATGACCACCCCGTTGACCCAATGGGTAAGCTTTTGACAAAAACTGTAATTTTGGTCAAAATAATCAATTTTTGACCTAATGACCAATTATTGACCTAATAAGTCAATCTCTAATCAAAAAGTCAATTTTAGTCAAAATGGTCAATCGTTGACCCAAAAACCAACCTATTGACCCAATAGGTCAACTTTTGACAAAAAATCAACTTTGGTCAAAATGGTCAAACCTTGACCTAATGACTAACCCATTGACCCAATAGGTCAACTTTTGACCAAAAAGTCAATTTTGGTCAAAATAGTCAATTGTTGATCTAATGACCAATTAAGCCAATCTGACCAAAAGGTCAACTTTAGTCAAAATGGTCAATCCTTGACCCAATGACCAACCCATTGACCCAATAGGTCAACTTTGGTCAAAATGATCAATCATTGACCCAATGACTAACCCACTGATCTAATAGGTCAACTTTTGACCAAAAAGTCAATTTGGGTCAAAATAGTCAATTTTGGAATTAATGACCAATTATTTACCTAATAAATCAATCTCTGACCAAAAAGTCGACTTTAGTCAAAATGGTAAATCATTGACCCAATGACAAACCCATTGACCCAATAGGTCAACTTTTGACCAAAAAATCAATTTTGGCCAACATAGTTAATTTTTGACCTAATGACCACCCATTAACCCAATAGGTCAACTTTTGACCAAAAAGTTAACTTTGGTCAAAATGGTCAATTTTTGACCCAATGACTAACCAATTGACCCAATACCAACTCATTGACCAAATTGGTCAACTTTTGACTAAAAAGTTAACTTTAGTCAAAATTATCAATTTCTGACCCAATAACCACCTGTTTTACCCAATGGGATAACTTTCGACCAAAAATTCAATTTTGGTCGAAATAGTCAATTTTTGACCTAATCACCAATTATTAACCCCAATAACTCAATCTCCGACTAAAAAGTCAACTTTGTTCAAAATGGTTAATCCTTGACCCAATGACAAACCTATTGACCAATCGATCAACTTTGTACAAAAAAGACAATTTTGGTCAAAATAGTCAATTTTTGACCTAATGACCACCCATTGACCCAATAGGTCAACTTTTCACCAAAAAGTCAACTTTGGTCAAAATGGTCAATTCTTGACCCAATTACCAACTCATTGATCAAATAGGTCAACTATTGTCCCAAAAGTAAACTTTGGTCAAAATGTTCAATTTCTGACCCAATGACCACCCCGTTGACCTAATGAGTTAACTTTTGACAAAAAATTCAAGTTTGGTCAAAATAGTCAATTTTTGACCCAATGACCATTATCTACCTAATAAGTCAATCTCTGACCAAAAAGTCAACTTTGGTCAAAATGGTCAATCCGTGACCCAATGACAAACCTATTGACCCGATAAGTCAACTTTTGACCAAAAAGTCAATTTCGATCAAAATAGTCAATTTTTGACCTAAT
This sequence comes from Papilionanthe hookeriana x Papilionanthe teres, assembly GCA_022702705.1. Classification (NCBI taxonomy): domain Eukaryota; kingdom Viridiplantae; phylum Streptophyta; class Magnoliopsida; order Asparagales; family Orchidaceae; genus Papilionanthe; species Papilionanthe hookeriana x Papilionanthe teres. Next base: position 46,520,610 of record CM040436.1, on the reverse strand, counting down.
GACCACCCATTGAACCTATAGGTCAACTTTTGACCAAAAAGTCAACTTTGGTCAATATGGTCAAGTTTTGACCAAATGACCAATCCACTGACTCAATATGTCAACTTTTGACTAAAAATTCATCTTTGGTCAAAATGATCAATTCTTGACCCAATTACCTACTCATTGACCGAATAGGTCAACTTTTGGCCTAAAAGTAAACTTTGGTCAAAATGGTCAATTTCTGACCCAATGACCACCCCGTTGACCCAATGGGTTAACTTTTGACCAAAAATTAAAGTTTGGTCAAAATAATCAATTTTTGACCTAATCACCAATTATCGAGCTTATAAGTCAATCTCTGACCAAAAAGTCAACTTTGGTAAAAAAGGTTAATCCTTGACCAAATGAACAACCCATTGACCCAATAGGTCAGCTTTTGACCAAAAATTCAATTTTGGTCAAAATGATCAATCATTGACCCAATGACTAGCCCATTGGTCTAATAGGTCAACTTTTAACCAAAAAGTCAATTTTGGTCAACATAGTAAATTTTTTAATTAATGACCAATTATTGAATCAATAAGTCAATCTTCGACTAAAAAGTCAACTTTGGTCAAAATGGTCAATCATCGACCCAATGACACACCCATTGACCCAATAGGTCAACTTTTGACCAAAAAGTCAACTTTGGTCAAAATTGTCAATTTTCGACCTAATGACCACCCATTGACCCAATAGGTCAACTTTTGACCAAAAAGTCAACTTTGGTCAAAATGGTCAATTTCTGACCTAATGACTAACCAATCGATCTAATAGTCAACTTCGACAAAAAAGTCATCTTTAGTCAAAATTGTCAATTCTTGACCCAATAACAACTCATTGACCAAATAGGTCAACTTTTGACCAAAAAGTCAACTTTGTCAAAATAGTCGATTTTTGACCCAATGACCATCAGTTTGACCCAATGGGTTAAAACGTTTGACCAAAAATTCAATTTTGGTCATAATAGTCAATTTCTGACCTAATCACCAATTATTGACCCAATAAGTCAATCTCTGACCAAAAAGTTAACTTTGGTCAAAAAGGTCAGTCCTTGACCAAATGACAAACCTATTGACCCAATAGGTCAACTTTGAACCAAAATGTCAATTTTGGTCAAAATAGTCAATTTTTGACCTAATGACCACCCATTGACCCAATAGGTCAACTTTTGACCAAAAAGTTAACTTTGGTCAAAATGGTCAATTTTTGACCAAATGACCGACCCATTGATCAAATAGGTCAACTTTTGACCCAAAAGTCAACTTTGGTCAAAATGGTCAATTTCTGACCCAATGACCACCCCGTTGACTAAATGGGTTAACTTTTGACCAAAAATTCAAGTTTGGTCAAAATAGTCAATTTTTGTCCAAATGACCAATTATTGACCCAATAAGTCAATCACTGACCAAAAAGTCAACTTTGGTCAAAATAGTCAATTTTGACTAAATGACCAATTATTTACCCAATAAGTCAATCTTTGACCAAAAAGTCAACTTTGGTCAAAATGGTCAATCCTTGACCCAATGATAAACCCCTTGACCCGATAGGTCAACTTTTGACCAAAAAGTAAATTTTGGTCAAAATAGTCAATTTTTGACCTAATGACCACCAATTGACCCTATAGGTCAACTTTTGACCTAAAAGTCAGCGTTGCTTAAAATGGTCAAGTTTTGACCAAATGACCAACCAATTGACCCAATAGGTCAACTTTTGACTAAAAAGTAATCTTTGGTTAAAATGGTCTATTCTTGACCCAATTACCAATTCATTGACCGAATAGGTCGACTTTTGACCTAAAAGTCAACTTTGGTCAAAATGGTCAATTTCTGACCTAATGAACACCCCGTTGACCCAATGAGTTAACTTTTGACAAAAAATTCAAGTTTGGTCAAAATAATCATCTCGACCTAATGACCAATTCATCGACCCAATAAGTTAATCTCCGACTAAAAAGTCAACTTTGGTCAAATGATCAATCTTCGACCTAATTGACAAACCCTTTAACTCAATAAGTCAACTTTTGTAAAACAGTCAATTTTGGTAAAAATAGTCAATTTTCGACTTCAATGACCACCCATCGACTCTAATGAGTCAACGTTTAACCAAAAAGTAAATTTTGTCAAACTAGTCAATTTTTTACCTAATGACCATTTATCGACCTAATAAGCTAATCTTCGACCAAAAGTCAACTTGGTCAAATGGTCAATCTTCGACCTAATGACTAACCCATGACACAAAAGTCAACATTTGATCAAAAAGTCAATTTGGTCAAAATGATCAAATCTCGACCCAATGACCAACACATCGATCAATAGTCAACATTCGACCAAAAAGTCAACTTTGGTCAAAATGGTCAATTTCGACCCAATGACCACACATGTCCATAGTATTTCGACTAATAATGTCAATTTTGGTCAAAATAATCAACTTTTCGACTTAATGACCAATTATCGACCTAATAATTTAATCTCTCGACCAAAAAGTTAACTTTGGTCAAAATGGTCAATCCTCGACCCAATGACAAACCCATCGACCCAATAGGTCAACTTTTCGACCAAAAAGTCAATTTTGGTCAAAATAATCAATTTCGACCTAATGACCTACCCATCAACCCAATAAGATCAACTTTCGACCAAAAAGTGTACCTTGGTCAAAATGATTTTAATCTAATGACCAACCCTTCGACCCAAAAGGTCAACTTTTGACCGAAAAAGTCATCTTTGGTTAAAATTGTCAATTCTTGACCCAATTACCAACTAATTGACCAAAAAGGTCAACTTTTGACCAAAAAAGTCAACTTTGGCCAAAATGATCAATTTCTGACCCAATGAACACCTCTTTGACCCAATGAGTTAACTATTAACAAAAAAATTAATTTTGGTCAAAATAGTCAATTTTTGACCTAATCGCCAATTATTGACCCAATAAGTGAATCTTTGACAAAAAAATTAACTTTCGTCAAAAGTGTCAATCCTTGACCCAATCACAAACAATTCGACCCAACAGATCAACTTTTAACCAAAAAGTCAATTTTGGTCAAAATAGTCAATTTTTGACCTAATGACCAACCATTGACCCAATCGGTCAGGTTTAGACCAAAAGTCAACTTTGGTCAAATGGTCAATTTTTGACCCAATGACTAACCCGTTAACCCAATAGATTAACTTTTAACCAAAAAGTCATCTTACGTCAAAATGGTCAATTTTTGACCAAATTACCAACTCATTGACCAAATAGGTTAACTTTTAACCAAAAAGTCAACTTTGGTCAAAATGGTCAATTTCTGACCCAATGAGTCAGCTTTTGACAAAAAATGTAATTTTGTTCAAAATAATCAATTTTTGACCCAATGACCAATTATTGACCCAATAAGTCAATCTTTGACCAAAAAGTCAATTTTGATCAAAATGGTCAATCCTTGAACCAAAGACCAACCTTTTGACCCAATATGTCAACTTCTGACAAAAAAGTCAATTTTGGTCAAAATAGTCAATTTTTGACCTAATGACCACCCATTGACCCAATAGGTCAACTTTTGACCAAAAAGTTAACTTTGGTCAAAAAGGTCAAATTTTTACCCAATGACCAACCCTTTGGCCCAATAGATCAACTTTTGACCAAAAAGTCAACTTCGGTCAAAATGGTCAATTCTTAACCCAATTACCAACTCGTTGACCAAATAAGTCAACTTTGGTCAAAATGGTCAATTTCTGACCCAATGACTAACCTTCGACAATCTAACAATGATCACCTTTTGACAAAAAATTAATTTTGGTTAAAATAATCAATTTTTGACATAATGGCCAATTATTGACCCAATAAGTCAATCTCTGACAAAAAGTCAACTTTGGTCAAAATAGTCAATTCTTGACCCAATGACCAACCCATTGACCCACTTAGTCAACTTTTGACCAAAAAGTTAACTTTGGTCAAAATGGTCAATTCTTGATCTAATGACCAACTCATTAACCAAATACGTCAACTTTTGACCAAAAGCCAATTTTGGTAAAAATAATCAATTTTACTTAGTGACCACTCATCAATCTAATAGTCAACTGACCAAAGTCAATTTTCGGTCAACAATCAATTTTTGATCTAATCGATTAATTATCGACCAAAGAATCAATCTTCGACCAAAAAGTGAACTTTGATCAAAATGGTCAAACCTTGACCCAATGACCAACCCATTGACCCAATAGGTCAACTTTTGACCAAAATGTCAACTTTGATCAAAATGATCTATCATTGACCAATGACCAACCCATTAGCTTAACATTTAACCAAAAAGTCAACTTTCGTCAAAATGATCAATCATTGACCCAATGACCAACCCATTGGTCTAATAGGTCAACTATTAACCAGTAAGTCAATTTTGGTCAAAATAGTCAACTTTTGAATTAATGACAAATTATTGACCTAATAATTTAATCTCTGACCAAAAAGCCAACTTTGGTCAAAATGGTCAATCCTTGACTCAATGACAAACCCATTGACCCAATAAGTCAACTTTTGACCAAAAAATCAATTTTGGTCAAAATAGTCAATTTTTGACCTAATGACCACCCTTTGACCCAATATGATAACTTTTGACCAAAAAGTCAACTTTGGTCAAAATTATCAATTTTTGACCCAATGACCAACCTATTGACTCAAAAGGTCAACTTTTGACCAAAAAGTCATCTTTGGTCAAAATTATCAATTCCTGATCGAATTAACAACTCATTGACCAAATAAGTCAACTTTTGACTAAAAAGTCAACTTTGGCCAAAATGGTCAATTTCTGACCCAATGACTGACCCTTTTACACAAAGGGTTAACTTTTAACCAAAAATTTAATTTTGGTCAAAATTGTCAATTTTTGACCTAATCACTAATTATTGACCCAATAAGTGAATCTTTGACAAAAAAGTCAACTTTGGTAAAAAAGGTCAATCCTTGACCCAATCACAAACCCTTTGACCCAATAGGTCAACTTTTGACCAAAAAGTCAATTTTTGTCAAAATAGTCAATTTTTGACCTTATGACCACCCATTGACCCAATAGGTCAACTTTAGACCAAAAAGTCAACTTTGGTCAAAATGGTCAATTTTTGACCCAATGACCAACCCGTTAACCCAATAGATTAACTTCTAACCAAAAACTCATCCTTGGTCAAAATGGTCAATTCTTGACCCAATTACTAACTCATTGACCAAATAGGTCAACATTCGATCAAAAAGTCAATCTTTGGTCAAAATCATAACTAATGACCACCCATCGACCAATGAGTCAGCTTTTGACAAGAAATGTAAATTTGTTCAAAATAATCAATTTTTGACATAATGTCCAATTATTGACTCAATATGTCAATTTCTGAACAAAATGTTAATTTTGGTCAAAATGGTCAATCCTTGACCCAAAGACCAACCCATTGACCCAATAAGTCAACTTTTGATCAAAAAGTCAACTTTGGTCAAAATGTTCAATCCTTTACCCAATGACTAACCCATTGACCCAATAGGTCAACTCTTGACCAAAAAGTCAATTTGGTCAAAATAGTCAACTTTTGACCAAATGACTAATTATTGACCAAGTAATCCAATCTTTGACCAAAAAGTAATCTTTAGTCAAAATGGCCAATCCTTGACCCAAATGACAAACCCATTGACCCAATTGGTCAACTTTGACCAAAAAGTCATTTCTTGTCAAAATAGTTAATTTTTGACCTAATGACCACCCATGGACCCAATAGGTCAACTTTTGACCAAAAAGTTAATTTTGATCAAAATGGTCAAGTTTTTACTCAATGACCAACCTGTTAGCCCAATAGATCATCTTTTGACCAAAAAGTCATATTCGGTCAAAATGGTTAATTCTTGACCCAATTACCAACTCATTGACAAAATAAGTCAACTTTGGTCAAAATGGTCAATTTTTGATCCAATGACCACCCAATTAACCCAATGGATCACCTTTTGACAAAAAATTTAATTTTGGTCAAAATAATAAATTTTTGACTTAATGACCAATTATTGACCCAATAAATCAATCTCTGACCAAAAAGTCAACTTTGGTCAAAATTGTCAATCCTTGACCTAATGACCAACCCATTGACCCAATAGGTCAACTTTTGACCAAAAAGTCAACTTTGGTCAAAATGGTCAATCCTTGACCCAATGACCAACCCATGACCAAATAGGTCAACTTTTGACCAAAAAGTCAATTTTGGTCAAAATAGTCAGGTTTTGACCTAATGACAAAATTATTGACCGAGTAAGCCAATCTCTGACCAAAAAGTCAACTTTGGTGAAATGGTCAATCCTTGACCCAATGACCATCCCATTGACCCAATAGGTCGACTTTTGACCAAAAAGTCAACTTTGGTCTAAATGATAAGTCATTGACCCAATGACCAACCAATTGGTCAACTTTTGACCAAAAAGTTAATTTTTGTCAAAATAGTCTATTTTTGAATTGTTGACTAATTATTGACCCAATAAGTCAATCTCTGACTAAAAAGACAATATTGTCAAAATGGTCAATCCTTGACAAGTTGATAAATTGGTCAATTTTTGATCAAAAAGTCAATTATGGTCAAAATAGTCAATTTGCGACCTAATGACTACCCATTGACCAAAGTAAGCCAACCTTTGACAAAAAAGTCAACTTTGGTCAAAATGTTCAATCCTTGACCCAATGACCAACCCATTGACCTAATAGGACAACTTCTGACCAAAAAGCCTATTTTGGTCAAACTAGTCAAGTTTTGACCAAATGCCCAATTATTGACCAAGTCAATCTCTGACCAAAAGTCGACTTTGTCAAAATGGCCATCCTCGACCTAATGACTAACCAGTAATCAATAGTCAACTTTCGACCAAAATGTCAATTTTGGTCAAAATAGTAAATTTTCGAATTAATGACTAATTATTGACCCAATAAGTCAATCTCTTACCAAAAAGTCAACGTTGGTCAAAATAATCAATCTCGACCCAATGGCCAACCCATTGACCAATAGTCAACTTTGACTAAAGTCAATTTCGGTCAAAATGGTCAATCCTTGACCCAATGACCAACCCGTTGATCAAATAGGTCAACTTTTGACCAAAAAGTCAATTTTGGTCAAAAAAGTCAAGTTTTGACCAAATGCCCAACTATTGACCAAGTAAGCCAATCTCTGACCAAAAAGTTAACTTTGGTCAAAAAGGTCAATATTTGACCCAATGATCAACCTATTGACCCAATAGGTCAACTTTTGACCAAAAAGTCAACTTTGGTCAAAATGATCAATCATTGACCCAATGACTAACCCATTGGTCTAATAGATCAACTTTTGACCGAAAAGTCAATTTTTGGTCAAAATAGTAATTTTGAGTTAATGACCAATTATTGACCCAATAAATCAATCTCTAACAAAAAAAGTCAACTTTGGTCAAAATGGACAATCCTCGACCTTAATGACAAACCCATTGACCTAATAGGTATACTTTTAACGAAAAAGTCAATTCGGTCAAATAGTCAAATTTTGACCTAATGACCACCCATTGACCCAATAGATCAACTTTTGACGAAAAAGTAAACTTTGGTAAAAAATGTCAATTTTTGATTCAATGACCAACCCGTTGACCCAATAGATCAACTTTTAACCAAAAAGTCATCTTAAGTCAAAATGGGTAATTCTTGACCTAATTACCAAATCATTGACTAAATAATTCAACTTTTGACCAAAAAGTCAACTTTGGTCGTAATGATCAATTTCTGACCCAATGACCACCCCGTTGACCCAATATGTCAGCTTTTAATAAAAAATGTAATTTTGGTCAGAATAATAAATTTTTGACCAATGACCAATTATTGACGCAATAAGTCATTATCTGACCAAAAAGTCAAATTTTGTCAAAATGGTCAATCCTTGACCCAAATACCAACCCATTGACCCAATAGGTCAACCTTTGACCAAAAAGTAAACTTTGGTCAAAATGGTCAATCCTTGACCCAATGACTAACCCATTGACCCAATAGATCAAGTTCTGACAAAAAGTCAATTTTGGTCAAAATAGTTAAGTTTTGACCAAATGCCCAATTGTTGACCAAGTAAGCCAATCTCTGACCAAAAAGTCAACTTTAGTCAAAATGGTCAATCCTTGACCCAATGACTAACCCGTTGACCCAATAGGTGAACTTTTGACCAAAAAGTCAAATTTGGTCAAAATAAAAATTTCTCAACCTAATGATCAATTATTGACCCAATAAGTCAATCTCTGATCAAAAAGTTAACATTGGTCAAAATAGTCAATCCTTGACCCAATGACCAACCCATTAACCAAATAGGCCAACTTTTGACCAAAAAGTCAACTTTGGTCAAAATTTCAATACTCAATCCAATTGACTAAATACAGTCAACTTTTCGACTGATAAAAGTTAATTTTGTCAAAGTAGTCGATTTCGACCAAACGCCCTATTATCCAATGCAAACCAATCTCTCGACAAAAAAGTTAACTTTGATCAAAATAATTAATCTCGACCCAATGACCAATCCATCGACCCAATAGGTCAACTTTTGACCAAAAAGTCAACTTCGGTCAAAATGATCAATCCTTGACCCAATGACCAACCCATTGATCTAATCAGTCAACTTTGACCAAAAAGTCAACTTTGGTCAAAATAGTCAATTTTTAATTAATGACCAACTTATCGACCTAATAAGTCAATCTTCGACCAAAAAGTCAACTTTGGTCAAAATGATCAATCCTGACTCAATGACAAACCCATCGACCCAATAGGTCAACTCTTGACCAAAAAGTCAATTTTGGTCAAAATAGTCAATTTTTGACCTAATGACCACCCATTGACCTAATATGTTAACTTTTGACCAAAAAGTAAACTTTGATCAAAATGGTGAACTTTTTGACCAAATGACCAACCCGTTGACCCAATAGATCAACTTTTAGCAAAAAAGTCATCTTACGTCAAAATGGGCGATTCTTGACACAATTACCAACTCATTGACCAAATATGTCAACTTTTGACCAAAAAGTCAACTTTGGTCAAAATGGTCAATTTCTAGCCCAATGACCACCGCATTACATCTAATGAGTTAGCTTTCAACAAAAAATGTAATTTTAGCAAAAGAATCAATTTTCGACCTAATGACCAATTATCAACCCAATAAGTTAATCTCAGACCAAAAAGTCAATTTTGGTCAAAATGGTCAATCGTTGACCAAAAGACTAACCCATTGACCTAATAGGTCAACTTTTGACCAAAAAGTCAACTTTGGTCAAAATGGTCAATCCTTGACCCAATTACTAACCCATTGACCCAATTGGTCAACTTTTGACCAAAAAGTTAATTTTGGTCAAAATAATCAATTTTTGACCTAATGACCAATTATTGACCTAATAGACCAATCTCTCGACCAAAAAGTCAATCTTTGATCAAAATGGTCAATCTCTGACCCAATAACCACCCCATCGACCCAATAGATCAACTTTTGACCAAAAGTAAACTTTGGTCAAAATGATCAATCATCGACCCAATGACTAACCCATTGACATAATAGGTCAACTTTTGACCGAAAAGTCAATTTTGGTCAAAATAGTTAATTTTTTATTTAATGACAAGTTATTGACCCAATAAGTCAATCTCTGACCAAAAAGTCAACTTTGGTCAAAATGCTCAATCATTGACCCAATTACCTAATAGGTCAATTTTTGACCAAAAAAGTCATCTTTAGTCAAAATTCTCAATTCTTGACCCAATAACAACTTATTGACCAAATATGTCAACTTTTGATTAAAAAGTAAACTTTTGTCAAAATGGTCAATTTCTGACCTAATGACCACCCCTATGACCCAATGGGTTAACTTTTGACCAAAAATTCAATTTTGGCCAAAACAGTCAATTTTTACCATAATCACCAATTATCAACCCAATAGGTCAATCTCTTACCAAAAAGTCAACTTTGCTTAAAATGGTCAATCCTTGACCTAATGACAAACCCATTGACCCGATAGGTCAACTTTTGACCAAAAAGTCAATTTTGGTCAAAATAGTCAATTTTTAACCTAATGACCACCCATTGACCCTATAGGTCAACTTTTGACCAAAAAGTAACATTGGTCAAAATGGTCAAGTTTTAACCAAATGACCGACCCATTGACCCAATAGGTCAACTTTTGACTAAAAAGTCATCTTTGGTCAAAATGGTCAGTTATTGACCCAATTACCAACTCATTGATCGAATATGTCAACTTTCGACCAAAAAGTCAACTTTGGTCAAAATGGTCAATTTCTCGACCTAATGACTACCCCATCGACCTCATCAGGTTAACTTTTGACCAAAAATTCAAGTTTGGTCAAAATAGTCAATTTTTGTCATAATGACCAATTATTGACGCAATAAGTCAATCTCTGGCCAAAAACTCAACTTTGGTCAAAATGGTCAATCCTTAATCTAATGATAAACCTATTGACCTAACAGTCAACTTGTGACCAAAAAGTCAATTTTGATAAAAATCAATTACTTCGACCTAATGACCACCCATTGACCCAATAGGTCAACTTTTAACCAAAAAGCCAATTTAGGTTAAAATAGTCAATTTTTGACCTAATGACCAATTATTGACAAAGTATGTCAATCTCTGACCAAAAAGTCAACTTTGGTCAAAATGGTCAATCGATGACCCAATGACTAACGCATTGACCCAATAGGTCAACATTTGACCAAAATGTCAACTTTGGTCAAAATGATCAATCATTGACCCAATGACCAACCCATTGACCCAATAGGTCAACATTTGACCAAAACGTCAACTTTGGTCAAAATGATCAATCATTAACCCAATGACCAACCATTGACCTAATAAGTCAATCTATCAACCAAAAAGTCAACTTTAGTCAAAATGGTCAATCTTTGTCAATTAATGACCATTTATCGACCCAATAATTTAACTTCGACCAAAAAGTCAACTGTGGTCAAAATGGTCAATCCTTGACCTAATGACCAACCCATCGACCTAATAGGTCAACTTTTGACCAAAGTTAACTTTGGTCAAAATGGTCAATTTTTGACCCAATGACCAACCCATTAACCTAAATAGGTCAACTTTTGACCAAAGTCATCTTAGTCAAAATTGTCAATTCTTGACCCAATTACCAACTCATTGACCAAATAAGTCAACTTTTGACCAAAAAGTCAACTTTGGCCAAAATGGTCAATTTCTGATCCAATGACCACCCCTTTGACCCAATGGGTAACTTTTAACCAAAAAATTAATTTTCGTCAAAATAGTCAATTTTTGACCTAATCACCAATTATTGACCCAATAAGTGAATCTTAACAAAAAAGTCAACTTTGGTAAAAATGGTTAATCCTTGACCCATCACAAACCCTTTGACCCAATAGGTCAACTTTTGACCAAAAATTCAATTTTGGTCAAAATAGTCAATTTTGGTGAAAATAGTCAATTTTTGACCAATTGACCACCCATTCAGCCAATAGGTCAACTTTAGACCAAAAAGTCAACTTTGGGCAAATCGTCAATTTTTGACCCAATGACCCAATAGATTAACTTTTAACTAAAAAGTCATCTTTGGTCAAAATGGTCAATTCTTGACCCAATTTCCAACTCATTGACAAAATAGGTTAACTTTTGACCAAAAAGTCAACTTTGGTCAAAATGGTCAATCCTTGACCTAATGACTAACCCATTGACGCAATAGGTCAACTTTTCACCAAAAAGTAAATTTTCTTCAAAATAGTCAATTTTTGACCAAATGACCACTTATTGATCAAGTAAACCAATCGCAAACCAAAAAGTAAACTTTGTTCCAAATGTCAATCCTTGACCCAATTACAAACACATTGACTTAATAGGTCAGCTTTTGACAAAAAAGTCAATTTTTGTCAAAATAATCAATTTTTCTCAAAATAGTAATTTCTCAAAATAATGACCACCCGATGACGACCTAATAACGTAACAACTTTTGACCTAAAAAGTCAACTTTGCTTAAACTGGTCAATTTTTGACCCAGTGACCAACCCGTCGACCAAATAGATTACATTTTAACCAAAAAGTCATCTTTAAGTCAAATGATTATTCGAATTTATCGAACTCTTGATAAATAATGGCAACTCTGATCGACTAACTCATTGACCAAATAGTCAACTTTTGACCAAAAAGTCAACTTTGGTCAAAATGGTCAATTTCTGACCCAATGACCACCCCTTTGACCCAATGGGTTAACTTTTGACCAAAAATTCAAGTTTGGTCAAAATAGTCAATTTTTGACCTAATCACCAATTATTGACCCAATAAGTCAATCTCTGACCAAAAAGTCAACTTTGGTCAAAAAGGTTAATCCTTGTCCTAATGACAAACCCTTTGAGCCAATAGTTCAACTTTTGACCAAAAAGTCATTTTTGGTCAAAATAGTCATTTAGTGACCTATTAACCACCCATAGACCCAATATGTCAACTTTTGACTAAAAAGTTAGCTTTGGTCAAAATGGTCAAGTTTTGACCAAATGACCAACCTAGTGACCCATTAGGTCAACTTTTGACTAAAAATTCATCTTTGGTCAAAATGATCAATTCTTGACCCAATTACCAACTCATTGACCAAATAGGTCAACTTTTGACCAAAAAGTCAATGTTGGTCAAAATAGTCAATTTCTGACCCAATGACCACCCCGTTGACCCAATGGGTTTACTTTTGACCAAAAATTCAATTTTGGTCAAAGTAGTCAATTTTTGACCTAATCACCAATTATTGACCCAATAAGTCAATCTCTGACCAAAAAGTCAACTTTGGTCAAAAAGTTCAATCTTGACCCAGTGACAAACCTATTGACCCAATAGGTCAACTTTTGACCAAAAAGTCAATTTTGGTCAAAATAGTCAATTTTTGCCCTAATGACCACCAATTGACCCAATATGTCAACTTTTGACCAAAAAGTCAACTTTGGTCAAAATGGTCAATTTTGGACCCAATGACCGACCCATTAACCTAGTTGGTCAACTTTTGACAAAAAAGTCATCTTTTGTCAAAATGGTCAATTCTTGACCCAATTACCAACTCATTGACCAAATAGGTCAACTTTTGACCAAAAAGTCAACTTTGGTCAAAATGGTCAATTTCTGACCCAATGACAACACCTTTGACCAAGTGGGTTAACTTTTGACAAAAAATTCAATTTTGGTCAAAATAATCAATTTTGACCTAATCACCAATTATTGACCCAATAAGTGAATCTGTAACCAAAAAGTCAACTTTGGTCAAAAAGGTTAATCCTTGACCCAATCAAAAACCCTTTGACCCAATAGGTCATCTTTTGACCAAAAAGTCAATTTTGGTCAAAATAGTCAATTTTTGACCTAATGACCGACCACCCATTGACCCAATAGGTCAAAAAGTCAACTTTTGTCAAAATGGTCAATTTTTGACCTAATGACCAACCCGTTGACCCAATAGATCAACTTTTAACCAAAAAGTCATCTTAGGTCAAAATGGTCAATTCTTGACCTAAGTACCAACTCATTGATTAAATATGTCAACTTTTGACCAAAAAGACAACTTTGGTCAAAATGTTCAATTTCTAACCCAATGACCGACCCGTTGTCCCAATGTGTCAGCTTTTGACAAATTATAATTTTGGTCAAAATAATCAATTTTGACCTAATGGCTAATTATTGACCCAATCAGTCAATCTCTGACCAAAAGTCAATTTTGGTCAAAATGGTCAATCCTTGACCCAAAGATCAACCCATTGACCCAAAGACCAACCCATTGACCCAATAGATCAACTTTTGACCGAAAAAGTAAACTTTGGTCAAAATGGATAATCCTTGACCCAAAACCCATTGAGCCAACAGGTCAACTTTGGACCAAAAAGTCAATTTGGGTCAAAATAGTCAATTTTTAACCTAATGACCAGTTATTGACCCATTAAGCCATTCTCTGACCAAAAAGTCATCTTTAGCTATAATGGTCAATCTTTGACCCAATAACCAACCCATTGACCCAATAGGTCAACTTTTGACCAAAAAGTAAACTTTGGTCAAAATGATCAATCATTGACCCAATGACTAAGCCATTGGTCTAATAGGTCAACTTTTGACCGAAAAGTCAATTTTGGTCAAAATAGTCAATTTTTTATTTAATGACTAATTATTGACCCAATAAGTCAATCTCTGAGCAAAAAGTCAACTTTGGTCAAAATGGTCAATCATTGACCCAATTACAAACCCATTAACCCAATATGTCAACTTTTGACCAAAAATTAATTTTGGTTAAAATAGTTAATTTTTAAGCTATTGACCACCCATTGACCCAATAGGTAGACTTTTGAGCAAAAAGTCAATTTTGGTCAAAATGGTCAATTTTTGACCTAATGAGCAACCCATTGACCCAATAGGTCAACTTTTGACCAAAAAAGTCATCTTTAGTCAAAATTGTCAATTCTTGACCCAATACCAACTCATTGACCAAATATGTCAACTTTTGACCAAAAAGTCAACTTTGTTCAAAATGGTCAATTTCTGACCCAATGACCACCCCTTTGACCCAATGAGTTAACTTTTAACCAAAAATTTAATTTTCGTCAAAATAGTCAATTTTTGACCTAATCACCAATTATTGACCCAATAAGTGAATCTTTGACCAAAAGTCAACTTTGGTAAAAAAGGTCAATCCTTGACCCAATCACAAACCCTTTGACCCAATAGGTCAACTTTTGACCAAAAAGTCAATTTTGACCTAATGACCACCCATTGAGCCAATAGATCAACTTTAGACCAAAAAGTCAACTCTGGTCAAATCATCAATTTTTGACCCAATGACCCAATAGATTAACTTTTAACTAAAAAGTCATCTTAGGTCAAAATGGTCAATTCTTGACCCAATTTCCAACTCATTGACCAAATATGCTAACTTTCGACCAAAAAGTCAACTTTGGTCAAAATGGTCAATCCTCGACCCAATGACCAACCCATCGACCTAATAGGTCAACTTTTCACCAAAAAGTCAATTTTCGTCAAAATAGTCAATTTTTAACCTAAATGACCAATTATCGATCCAATAAACCAATCTGCACCAAAAAGTAAACTTTGGTCCAAATGGTCAATCCTCGACCCAATGACAAACCCATCGACCTAATAGGTCAACTTTTGACCAAAAAGTCAATTTTGGTCAAAATAGTCAATATTCGACCTAATGACCACCCATTAACCCAATTAAGTCAACTTTCGACCAAAAAGTCAACTTTGGTCAAAATGGTCAATTTTCGACCTAATGACTAACCCGTTGACTCAAATATATTAAATTTTAACCAAAAAGTTCATCTTTAGGTCAAAATGGTCAATTCTCGACCCAATTACCAACTCATCGACTAAATAGAGTCAACTTTCGACCAAAAAGTCAACTTTGGTCATAATGGTCAATTTTCGACCCAATGACTACACCCGTTGATCCAATGGGTCAACTTTCGATCAAAAATAATTTTGTCAAAATAATCAATTTTTGACCTAATGACCAATTATCGACCTAATAAGTCAATCTTCGACCAAAAAGTCAATTTTGGTCAAACGGTCAATCTTCGACCCAAAGACAAACCCATCGACTCAATAGGTCAACGTTTGATCAAAAAGTTAACTTTGGTCAAAATGGTCAATTCTCGACCAAATGACTAACGCATTGATCCAATAGGTCAACTTCTGACCAAAAAGTCAATTTTGTCAAAATAGTCAATTTTCGACCTAATGACCAACTATCGACCAAGTAAGTCAATCTCTCTACCAAAAGTCAAACTTTGTTCAAAATGGTCAATTCTCGACCCAATGACAAACTCATTGACCCAATAGTCAACTTTCGACCAAAAAGTCAATTTTGGTCAAAATAGTCAATTTTCGACCTAATGACCACCCATTGACCCAGTAGGTCAACTTTTGACCAAAAACTTAACTTTGGTCAAAATTGTCAATTTTTTACCCCATGACCAACCGGTTGGCCCAATAGATCAACTTTTTGACCAAAAAGTCATCTTCGGTCAAAATGGTCAATTCTTAACCCAATTACCAACTCTTTGACCAAATAAGTCAACTTTAGTCAAAATGGTCAATTTCTGACCCAATGACCACCCCGTTGACCCAATGGGTCAACTTTTGACCAAAATTTAATTTTGGTCAAAATAATTAATTTTTGACCTAATAACCAATTATCGACCCAATAAGTCAATCTCTGACAAAAAAGTCAACTTTGGTCAAAATAGTCTATCCTTGATGCAATGACCAACCCATTGACCGAATAGGTCAACTTTGACCAAAAAGTCAACTTTGGTCAAAATGGTCAATCTTCGACCTAATGACTAACCCATCGACCAACAGTCAACTTTCGACCAAAAAGCCAATTTTGGTAAAAATGGTCAATCTTGGACTTAGTGACCACCCATTGACCCAATAGGTGAACTTTTGACCAAAAAGTAAATTTTGGTCAAAATAATCAATTTTCGACCTATCGACCAGCTTATTGACCCAGTAAGCCAATCTTTGACCAAAAAGTCAACATTGGTCAAAATGGTCAATCCTCGACCCAATGACCAACCATTGACCAATAGGTCAACATTTGACCAAAAAGTCAACTTTGGTCAAAATGATCAATCATTGACCCAATGACTAACCCATTGACCCAATAGGTCAACATTTGACCAAAAAGTCAACTTTGGTCAAAATGATCAATCATTGACCCAATGACCAACCCATTGGTCTAATAGGTCAACTATTGACCAATAAGTCAATTTTGGTCAAAATAGTCAATTTTTGAATTAATGACCAACTATCGACCTAATAATTTAATCTTCGACCAAAAAGTCAACATTAGTCAAAATGGTCAATCTTCGACCTAATGACAAACCCATCGACCTAACAGTCAACTTTCGACTAAAAAGTCAATTTTGGTCAAAATGTCAATTTTGACCTAATGACTACCCAATAGGACAACTTTTCACCAAAAAGTCAACTTTGGTCAAAATGGTCAATTTTTGACCCAATGACCAACCCATTGACCCAATATATTAACTTTTGACCAAAAAAGTCATCTTTGGTCAAAATTGTCAATTCTTGACCCAATTACCAACTCATTGACCAAATAGGTCAACTTTTGACCAAAAAGTCAACTTTGGCCAAAATGGTCAATTTCTGACCCAATGACCACCCGTTGACCCAATGGGTTAACTTTTAACCAAAAATTTAATTTTAGTCAAAATAGTCAATTTTGACCTAATCACCAATTATTGACCCAATAGTTCAATCTTTGACAAAAAAGTCAATTTTGGTAAAAAGGTCAATCCTTGACCCATTCACAAACCCTTTCACCCAATCGGTCAAATTTTGACCAAAAAGTCAATTTTGGTCAAAATAATCAATTTTTGACCTAATGACCACCCATTGACCAACTTTAGACCAAAAAGTCAACTTTGGTCAATTTTTGACCCAATGTCCAACCCGTGACCCAATAGATTAAATTTTAACCAAGAAGTCATCTTAGGTCAAAATGGTCAATTCTTGACCCAATTACCAACTCATTGACCAGATAGGTCAACTTTTGACCAAGAAGTCTTTGGTCAAAATGGTCAATTTCTGACCCAATTACCACCCCGTTGACCCAATGGGTCCGCTTTTGACAAAATATGTAATTTTGTTCAAAATAATTAATTTTTGACCTAATAACCAATTATTGATCCAATAAGTCAATCTGTGACCAAAAAGTCAATTTTGGTCAAAATGGTCAATCTCGACCTAAATACCAACCTATTGACCCAATAGGTCAACTATTCGACCAAAAAGTCAACTTTGGTCAAAATGGTCAATCTTTCGACACAATGACTAACCCATCGACCCAATCGGTCAACTTTCGACCAAAAAGTCAATTTTGATCAAAATAATCAATTTTTGATCCTAATGATCAATTATCTAATCTAAGTAAGCCAATCTTCGACCAAAAGTCAACTTTGGTCAAAATTGTCAATCTTCGACTCAATGACAAAACCATCGACTCTAAATGGTTAGCCAATGAATATCAATTTTTTACCTAATGACCACCCATCGATCCACAAGTCAACTTTCGACCAAAAAGTTAACTTTGGTCAAAATGGTCAATTTTTACCCGATGACTCAACCGTCAGTCTAATGAGTCAACTTTTGACCAAAAAGTCATCTTCGGTCAAAATGGTCAATTATTGACTCAATTACCAACTTTTGACCAAAAAGTCAACTTTGGTCAAAATGCTCAATTTCTGACCTAATGACCACCCCTTTGACCCAATGGGTTAACTTTTGACCAAAAATTCAAGTTTGGTCAAAATAGTCAATTTCGATCTAATGACCAATTATCGACCCAATAAGTCAATCTTCGACCAAAAGTCAACTTCGTCAAAATAGTAATCTTGACCTAATGACCAACTCTCGATCTAATAGTCAACTTTGACCAAAAAGTCAACTTTGGTCAAAATGGTCAATTCTCGACCCAATGACTAATCCATCGACCAAATAAGTCAACTTTCGACCAAAAAGTCAATTCTGTCAAAATAACCAATTTCTTATCTAATGACCAATTATCGATCTAATAAGTCAACTTTGACCAAAAAGTCAACTTTGGTCAAAATGGTCAATCCTTGACCCAATGACCAACCCATTGACCCAATAAGTCAACTTTTGACCAAAAAGTCAACTTTGGTCAAAATGATCAATCATTGACCCAATGACTAACCCATTGGTCTAATAGGTCAACTTTTAACCAAAAAGTCAATTTTGGTCAAAATAGTCAATTTTTGAATTAATGACCAATTATTGACCCAATAATTCAATCTTTGACCAAAAAGTCAACTTTGGTCAAAATGGTCAATCCTTGACCCAATGACAAACCCATCGACCCAATAAGTCAACTTTCGACCAAAAAGTTAATTTTGGTCAAAATACTAATTTTTCACCTAATGACCAACCCATCAATCTCAAAAGGTCAACTTTCGACCAAAAAGTCAACTTTGGTCAAAATGGTCAATTTTCGACCCAATGACCAACCCATCGATCTAATAGATCAACTTTCAACTAAAAAGTCATCTTAGGTCAAAATGATCAATTCTCGACCCAATTACTAACTCAATCGACCAAATAGGTCAACTTTCGACCAAAAAGTCAACTTTGGCCAAAATGGTCAATTTTCGACTTACAATGACTCACCACATTTGACCTAATAAGTCAACTTTCGACCAAAAAGTCAACTTTGGTCAAAATGGTCAATTTTCGACCTAATGACTAACCCGTCTGACCCAATAGATCAAGTTTTAACCAAAAGGTCATCTTTAGTCAAAGTAGGCAATTTCGACCTAATTACCAACTCATCGACCAAAAAGTCAACTTTGCATCAAAATTGTCAATTTCCGACCCAATGACCACCGCGTTGACCCAATAGGCTAACTTTTGACAAAAAATGTCAACTTTGGTCAAAATATTCAATTTTCGACCTAATCGACCAATTATTGACCCAATAAGTCAATCAACTAAAAGTCAACTTGTCAAAATGGTCAATCGTCGACCTAAAGACCAACCCATCGACCCAATAAGTCAACTTTTGACCAAAAAGTCAACTTTCGGTCAAAATGGTCAATTTCGACCCAACTAACTAACCCATTGACCTAACTGGTCAACTTTCGACTAAAAGTCAACTTTGGTCAAAATAGTCAATTTTTGACCTAATGACCAATTATTGACCCAATAAGTCAATCTCTATACAAAAAGTCAACTTTGGTCAAAATGGTCAATCCTTGACCCAATGACTAACCCATTGACCCAATAGGTCAACTTTTGACCAAAAAGTCAACTTTGGTCAAAATGATCAATCATTGACCCAATGACCAACCCATTGGTCTAATAGGTCAACTTTGACCAAAAAGTCAATTTTGGTCAAAATAGTCAATTTTTCAATTAATGACTAATTATTAACCGAATAAGTCAATCTCTCGACTAAAAAGTCAACTTTGGTCAAAATGATCAATCATCGACCAATGACAACCTACAAACGTCAACTTTCGACCAAAAAGATCAATTTTGGCCAAAATAGTCAAATTTTGTTCTAATGACCAATCTATCGACTCAATAGGTCAATTTCGACTAAAGTCAACTTTGTCAAAATGGTCATTTTCGACCCAATGATCGACCTATCTAATCTAACAGTCAACTTTCGACTAAAAAGTCAATTTTGGATCAAAATGGTCAATTCTTCTCCTAATTACCAACCCATTGACCAAATAGGTCAACCTTTGACCAAAAAGTCAATATTGGTCAAAATTGTCAATTTTTGACCCAATGACCAGCCCCTCGACCCAAAAGGTCAACTTTTGACCAAAAAGTCATCTTTAGTCAAAATTGTCAGTTCTTGACCCAATACCAACTCATTGAACAAATAGGTTAATTTTTGACCAAAAAGTCAACTTTGGTCGAAATGGTCAATTTCTGACCCAATGACCACCCGTTTGACCCAATGGGTTAACTTTCGACCAAAAATTCAATTTTGGTCAAAATAGTCAATTTTTGATATAATCACCAATTATTGACCCCAATAAGTCAATCTCTGACCAAAAAGTCAACTTTGGTCAAAAAGGCCAATCCTTGACCCAATGACAAACCTATTGACCCAATAGGTCAACTTTAGATCAAAATGTCAATTTTGGTCAAAATAATCAATTTTTGACCTAATGACCACACATTGACCCAATAGGTCAACTTTTGACAAAAAAGTCAACTTTGGTCAAAATGGTCAATTTTTGACCAAAATGACTAACCCAATGACCACAAAAGTCTACTTTTGACAAAAAAGTCATCTTTGGTCAAAATGGTCAATTTTTGACCTAATTACCAACTCATTGACCAAATAGGTCAACTTTTGACCAAAAAGTCAACTTTGGTCAAAATGGTCAATTTCCGACCCAATGACCACCTCGTTGACCCAATGGGTTAACTTTTGACCAAAAATTCAAGTTTGGTCAAAATAGTCAATTTTTGACCTAATCACCAATTATTTACCCAATAAGTCAATCTCTGACCAAAATAGTCAGCTTTGGTCAAAAAGGTCAATCCTTATCCCAATGACAAACCCATTGAGCCAATAGTTCAACTTTTGACCAAAATGTCATTTTTGGTCAAAATAGTCAATTAATTACCTATTAACCACCCATTGACCCAATATGTCAACTTTTGACCAAAAAGTTAGCTTTGGTCAAAATAGTCAAGTTTTGACCACATGACCAACCCAGTGACCTAATAGGTCAACTTTTGACTAAAAAGTCATCATTAGTCAAAATGATCAATTCTTAACCCAATTACCAACTCATCGACCAAATAGATCAACATTTGACCAAAAAGTCAACTTTGGTCAAAATGGTCAATTTCTGACCCAATGACCACCTCATTGACCAAATGGGTTAACTTTTGACCAAAAATTCAATCTTGGTCAAAGTAGTCAATTTTTGACCTAATCACCAATTATTGACCCAATAAGTCAATCTCTGACCAAAAAGTCAACTTTGGTCAAAAAGTTCAATCCTTGACCCAGTGACAAACCTATTGACCCAATAGGTCAACTTTTGACCAAAAAGTCAATTTTGGTCAAAATAGTCAATTTTGCACCTAATGACCCCCCATTGACTCAATAGGTCAACTTTTGACCAAAAAGTCAACTTTGGCCAAAATGTTCAATTTTCGACCCAATGACCTACCCATTGACCCAATAGGTCAACTTTTGACAAAAAAAGTAATCTTTGGTCAAAATGGTCAATTTTCGACCTAATTACCAACTCATCGACCAAATAGGTCAACTTTTGACCAAAAAGTCAACTTTGGTCAAAATGATCAATTTCTCGACCCAATGACCAACTCTCGACTAATCAGGTTAACTTTCGACCAAAAATTCAATTTTGGTCAAAATAATCACATTTCGACCTAATCACCAATTATTGACCTAATAAGTGAATCTCTAGACCAAAAAGTCAATTCTAAATCAATTGGAATCTAAATAAAGACTTCAATCAACTTTCGACTCAAAAGTCAATTTAGGTCAAAATAGTCCATTTTGACCTAATGACCACCCATTGACCCAATAGGTCAACTTTTGACCAAAAAGTCAACTTTGGTCAAAATGGTCAATTTTTGACCTAATGACCAACCCATTGAACCAAAAGATCAACTTTTGACCAAAAAGTCATCTTTGGTCAAAATGGTCAATTCTTGACCCAATTACCAACTCATTGACCAAATAGGTCAACTTTTGACCAAAAAGTCAACTTTGGTCAAAATGCTTAATTTCTGACCTAATGACCACCCCTTTGACCCAATGGGTCAACTTTTGACCAAAAATTCAATTTTGGTCAAAATAATCAATTTTTGACCTAATCACCAATTATTGACTCAATAAGTCAATCTCTGACCAAAAAGTCAACTTTGGTCAAAAAGGTCAATCCTTGGCCCAATGACAACCCATCGATCTAATAGTTCAACTTTCGACTCAAAAAGTCAATTTTGTCAAAATGACCATTTGATTAACCACCCAATGACCCAATATGTCAACTTTTGACTAAAAAGTTAACTTTGGTCAAAATGGTCAAGTTTTGACCAAATGACCAACCCAGTGACCCAATAGGTCAACTTTTGACCAAAAAGTCATCTTTGGTCAAAATGATCAATTCTTGACCCAATTACCAACTCATTGACCAAATAAGTCAACTTTTGACCAAAAAGTCAACGTTGGTCAAAATAGTCAATTTTTGACCCAATGACCAACTCTGTCGACCTAATAGGTTAACTTTCGACCAAAAATTCAATTTTCGTCTAAAGTAGTCAATTTTCGACCTAATCACCAATTATTGACTCTAATAAGTCAATCTCTCGACCAAAAGTCAACTTTGGTCAAAAAGGTCAATCTTGATCTAATGACAAACCTATCAACCAAATAGGTCAACTTTTGACCAAATAGTCAATTTTGGTCAAAATAGTCAATTTTTGACTTAATTTCCACCCATTGACCCAATCAGTCAACTTTTGACCAAAAAGTCAACTTTGGTCAAAATGATCAATTTTTGACCCAATGACCAACCCATCGACCTAATAGATCAACTTTTGACTAAAAAGTCATCTTTGGTCAAAATGTTCAATTCTGACCCAATTACCAACTCATTGACCAAATAGGTCAACTTTCGACCAAAAAGTCAACTTTGGTCAAAATGGTCAATTCTCGACCCAATGATCAACCCATTCGACCTAATGAGTTAACTTTTGACCAAAAATTCAATTTTGGTCAAAATAGTCAATTTTTGACCTAATCACCAATTATTGACCCAATAAGTGAATCTCTAACCAAAAAGTCAACTTTGGCCAAAAAGGTTAATCCTTGACCCAATAGGTCATCTTTTGACCAAAAAGTTAATTTTGGTCAAAATAGTCAATTTTCGACCTAATGACCACCCATCGACCCAATAAGTCAACTTTTACCAAAAAGTCAACTTTTGTCAAAATGGTCAATTTTCACCTAATGACCAACCCGTTAATCCAATAGATCAACTTTTAACCAAAAAGTCATCTTAGGTCAAAATGGTCAATTCTTGAAACAATTACAAACTCATTGATTAAATAAGTCAACTTTTGACCAAAAAGATAACTTTGGTCAAAATGTTCAATTTCTGAAGCAATGACTGTCCCGATGGGTCAGCTTTTGACAAAAATTGTAATTTTGGTCTAAATAATCAATTTTTACCTAATGGCTAATTATTGACCCAATCAGTTAATCTCTGACCAAAAAGTCAATTTTGGTCAAAATGGTCAATCCTTAACCTAAAGACCAACCCATTGACCCAAACACCAACCCATTGACCCAATATATCAACTTTTGACCAAAAAGTCAACTTTGTACAAAATGGATAATCCTTGACCCAATGACTAACCCATTGAGCCAACAGGTTAACTTTGGACTAAAAAGTCAATTTGGGTCAAAATAGTCAATTTCGACCTAATGACCAGCTATCGAATCAATAAGTTATTCTTCGACTAAAAAGTCGACTTTAGTCAAAATGGTCAATCCTCGACACAATGACCAACCCATTGATCTAACAGTCAACTTTGACCAAAAAGTGAACTTTGGTCAAAATGATCAATCATTGACCTAATGACCAACCCATTGGTCTAATAGGTCAACTTTTGACCAAAAAGTTAATTTTGGTCAAAATAGTCAATTTTTGAATTAATGACCAATTAATGACCCAATAAGTCAATCTCTGACCAAAAAGTCAATTTTGCTCAAAATGGTCAATCATTGACCCAATTACAAACCCATTGACCCGAAATGTGTACTTTTGACCAAAAAATCAATTTTGGTCAAAATAGTTAATTTTTGAGCTATTGACCACCCATTGACCCAATTAGTCAACTTTTGTCCAAAAAGTCAACTTTGGTTAAAATGGTTAATTGTTTACCCAATGAGCAACCCATTGACCCAATAGGTCAACTTTTGACCAAAAAAGTCATCTTTATCAAATTATCAATTCTTGACCCAATACCAACTCATCGACAATAGTCAACTTTCGACAAAAAGTCAACTTTGGTCAAAATGGTCAATTTGTGACTCAATGACCACCCCGTTGACCCAATGAGTTAACTTTTGACCAAAAATTCAACTTTGGTCAAAATCGTTAATTTTTGACTAAATGACCAAATTATATACCAATTAAGTCAATCTCCCACCAAAAAGTCAACTTTAGTCAAAATGGTCAATCCTTGACCAAATGACAAACCTATTGACCCAATAGTCAACTTTTGACCAAAAAGTCAATTTTGGTAAAAATATCAAAATTTGACTTAATGACCACCCATCGACCTAATAGTCAACTTTCGACTAAAAAGTCAACTTTGGTCAAAATGGTCAATTTTTGACCAAATGACCAACCTCGACCCAATAGGTCAACTTTTGACAAAAAGGTCATCTTTAATCAAAATGGTCAATTCTTGACCCAATTACCAACTCATTGACCGAATAGGTCAACTTTTGACCAAATAGTCAACTTTGGTCAAAATGGTCAATTTCTGAACTAATGACCACCCCGTAGACCCAATGGGTTAACTTTTGACCAAAAATTTAAGTTTGGTCAAAATAGTCAATTTTTGAACTAATTACCAATTATTAACCCAATAAATCAATCTCTGACAAAAAAGTCAACTTTGGTCAAAATGGTCAATCCTTGACCCAATGACAAACCCATTGACCACATCGGTCTACTTTTGACCAAAAAGCTAATTTTGATAAAAATAGTCAATTTTTGGCTTAATGACCACCCGTTGAACCAATAGGTCAATAGTCAATTTTTGACCTAATGATCAACCCATTGATCCAATATGTCAACTTTAGACCAAAAAGTCAACTTTGGTCAAAATGATCAATCATTGACCCAATGACCAACCCATTGGTCTAATAGGTCAACTTTTGACCAAAAAGTTAATTTTGGTCAAAATAGTCAATTTTTTAATTATTGACCAATAAGTCAATATTTGACCAATTAGTGACCCAATAAGTCAATATTTGACCAAAAAGCCAACTTTGGTCAAAATGGTCAATCCTTGACCAAATGACAAACCTATTGACCCAATAGGTCAATTTTTGAAAAAATCTCAATTTTGGTCAGAATAGTCAATTTTTGACCTAATGACCACCCATTGACCCAATATGTTAAATTTTCACCAAAAAGTTAACTTTGGTCAAAATGGTCAATTTTTAACCCAATGACCAATCCATTGACCCAATAGGTCAACTTTTGACCAAAAAGTCATCTTTTGTCAAAATTGTCAATTCTTGACCCAATTACCAACTCATTGACCAAATAGGTCAACTTTTGACCAAAAAGTCAACTTTGGCTAAAATGGTCAATTTCTAACCCAATGCCCACCCCTTTAACCAAATGGGTTAACTTTTTACCAAAAATTCCATTTTGGTCAAAATAGTCAATCCTTGACCCAATGTCTAACCCATTGACCAATAGGTCAACTTTTGACCAAAAAGTCAATTTTGGTCAAAATAGTCAATTTTTGACCTAATGACCAATTATTGACCTAATAAGCTAATCTCTGACCAAAAAGTCAACTTTGGTCAAAATGGTCAATCCTTGACCCAATGACCAACCCATTGACCCAATAGGTCAACTTTTGACCAAAAAGTCAACTTTGGTCAAAATGATGAATCATTGACCCAATGACTAACCCATGGTCTAATAAGTGAAATTTTGACCAAAAAGTTAATTTTGGTCAAAATAGTCAATTTTTGAATTATGACCAATTATTGACCCAATAAGTCAATCTTTGACCAAAAAGTCAACTTTGGTTAAAATGGTTAATCATTGACCCAATGACAAACCCATTGACCAAACAGGTCAACTTTTGACCAAAAAGATAATTTTAGTAAAGATAGTCAATTTTTGACCTAATAACCACCCATTGGCCCAATAAGTCAACTTTTGACAAAAAAGTCAACTTTGGTCAAATTGGTCAATTTTTGACCCAATGACCGACCCACTGACCCAATAGATTACCTTTTGACAGAAAAAGTCATCTTTGGTCAAAATGGTCAATTCTTGACCCAATTACCAACTCATCGACCAAATATGTTAACTTTTGACCAAAAAGTCAACATTGGTCAAAATGGTCAATTTTTGACCCAATGACCAACCCCTTGACCCAAAAGGTCAACTTTTGACCAAAAAATTCATCTTTAGTCAAAATTGTCAGTTCTTGACCCAATACCAACTCATTGAACAAATAGGTTAATTTTTGACCAAAAAGTCAACTTTGGAAGAAATGGTCAATTTCTGACCCAATGACCACCCGATTGACCCAATGGGTTAACTTTCGACCAAAAATTTAATTTTGGTCAAAATAGTCAATTTTGGATCTAATCCCCAATTATTGACACCAATAAGTCAATCTCTGACCAAAAAGTCAACTTTGGTCAAAAAGGCCAATCCTTGACGCAATGACAAACCTTTTGACCCAATAGGTCAACTTTGGACAAAAATGTCAATTTTGGTCAAAATAGGTCGACTTTCGACCAAAAAAGCCAATTTTGGTCAAAATAACTAATTTTTGAATTAATGACCTATTATCGACCTATAAGTCAATCTCCGACCAAAAAGTTCAACTTTAGTCAAAATGTTCAATCATCGACCCAATGACAAACCCAATGACTCAATCAGTCAACTTTTCGACCAAAAATCAATTTTGGTCAAAATAGTCAATCTTCGACTTAATGACCACCCATCGACCCAATAAGTCAACTTTCGACTAAAAGGTCAACTTCGGTCAAAATGGTCAATTTTCGACATAATGACTAACCCATCGACCCAAAGATGTCAACTTTCGACCAAAAAGTCATCTTTAGTCAAAATCGTCAATTCTCGACCTAATACCAACTCATCGACCAAATCGGTCAACTTTCGACCAAAATGTCAACTTTGATCAAAATGGTCAATCTTCGACCTAATAACCACCCCTTTGACCCAATGGGTTAACTTTCGATGTAAAATTCAATTTTGGTCAAAATAGTCAATTTTTGACCTAATCACCAATTATTGACCCCAATAAGTCAATCTTTGACCAAATAATCAACTTTGGTAAAAAGGTCAATCCTTGACCCAATGACAAACCTATTGACCCAATAGGTCAACTTTGGACCAAAATGTCAATATTGGTCAAAATAGTCAAATTTTGACCAAATGACCACCTATCAATCTAATAGTCAACTTTCGACCAAAAAGTCAACTTTCGTAAAAATGGTCAATTTTCGACCAAATGACTCGACCCATCGATCCAATAAGTCAACTTTCGACAAAAAGTCATCATTAGTCAAAATGGTCAATTCTGAATCCAAATACCAACTCATCGATCAAATAAGTCAAATTTCGACCCAAAGGTCAACTTTGGTCAAAATGGTCAATTTCTGACCCAATGACCACCCCATTGACCCAATGGGTTAACTTTTGATCAAAGATTCAAGTTTGGTCAAAATAGTCAAATTTTGACCAAATGACCAATTATTTACCCAATAAGTCAATCTCTGACCAAAAAGTTAACTTTGGTCAAAATGGTCCATCCATGACCCAATGAAAAACCCATAGACCCGATAGGTCAACTTTTGACTAAAAAGTTAATTATGATCAAAATTTTCAATTTTTGACCTAATGACCACCCATTGACCCTACAGGTCAACTTTTGACCAAAAAGTGACCTTGGTCAAAATGGTCAAGTTTTGACCAAATGACCAACCCATTGACCCAAAAGTTTAACTTTTGACTAAAAAGTCATCTTCGGTCAAAATGGTCAATTCTTGACCCTTTTACAAACTAGTTGACCGAATAGGTCAACTTTCGACCTAAAAGTCATGTTTGGTCAAAATGGTCAATTTTTGACCCAATGACCACCCCGTTGACCCAATGGGTTAACTTTTGACCAAAAATTCAAGTTTGGTCAAAATAGTCAAACTTGAAGACCAATTATTGACCCAAAGACCAATTACTGACCAAAAATTCAATTTTTGACCTAAAGACCAATTACTGACCCAATAAGTCAATCTCTGCCCAAAAAGTCAACTTTGGGCAAAATGGTCAATCCTTGACCCAATGACAAACACATCGAACTAATCAGTCAACTTTTAACCAAAAAGCCAATTTGGCAAAAATAGTCAACTTCGACTTAGTTGACCACCCATCGATCCAACAGTCAACTTTTAACCAAAAAGTCAATTTTTGTCAAGTTAGTCAATTTTGACCTAATGACTAATTTTTGACCCAAGAAGCCAATCTCTGACAAAAAAGTCAACTATGGTCAAAATGGTCAATCCTTGATCCAATGACCAACCCATTGACCCAATAGGTCATCATTTGACCAAAAATTGAACTTTGGTCAAAATGATCAATCATTGACCCAATGACCAACCCATTGACCCAATAGGTTAACATTTGACTAAAAAGTCAACTTTGTCAAAATGATCAATCATTGACCCAATGACCAACCCATTGGTCTAATAGGTCAACTATTGACCAATAAGTCAATTTTGGTCAAAATAGTCAACTTTTGAATTAATGACCAATTATTGACCTAATAATTTAATCTCTGACCAAAAAGTCAACTTTGATCAAAATGGTCAATTCTTGACCCAATGACAAACCCATTGACCCAAGAAGACAACTTTTGACCAAAAAGTCAACTTTGGTCAAAATGGTCAATTTTTGACCCAAAGACCAACCCATTAACCAAAAAGGTCAACTTTTGACCAAAAAGTCATCTTTGGTCAAAATTGTCAATTCTTGACCCAATTACCAACTCATTGACCAAATAGGTCAACTTTCGACCAAAAACTCAACTTTGGCCAAAATGGTCAATTTCTGACCCAATGACCACCCTTTGACCCAACCAATGGGTTAACTTTTAATAAAAATTTAATTTTGGTCAAAATAGTTAATTTTTAACCTAATCACCAATTATTGATCGAATAAGTCATTCTCTAACAAAAAAGTCAATTTTGGTCAAAATAGACAAACCTTGACCCAATCACGAACTCTTTGATCCAATAGGTCAACTTTTGACAAAAAAAAATTCAACTTTGGTTAAAATGGTCAATCCTTTACCCAAAGACCAACCCATTGACCAAATAGGTCAAATTTTGACCAAAAAGCTAATTTTGGTAAAACTGGACAATTTTTGACTTAGTGAGTACCCATTGACCCAATAGGTCAACTTTTGACCAAAAAGTCAATTTTGGTCAAAATAACCTATTTTCGACCTAATGACCAATTATTGACCTAGTAAGCCAATCTCTAACAAAAAAGTCAACATTGGTTAAAATGGTCAATCCTTGACCCAATGACGAACCCATTGACCCAATTGCTCAACATTTGACCAAAAAGTCAACTTTGGTCAAAATGATTAATCATTGACCAAATGACCAACCCATTGACCCAATATGTCAACATTTGACCAAAAAGTCAACTTTGGTCAAAATGATCAATCATTGACCCAATGACCAACCCATTGGTCTAATAGGTCAACTATGAACCAATAAGTCAATTTTGTTCAAAATAGTCAAGTTTTGAATTAATGACCAATTATTGACCTAATAATTTAATCTCTAACCAAAAAGTCAACTTTGGTCAAAATGGTCAATCCTTGACCCAATTAACAACTCATTGACCTAATAGGTTAACTTTAAACAAAAATTTAATTTTAGTTAAAATAGTCATTTTTTGACCTAATCATCAATTATTGACCCAATAAGTGAATCTTTGACAAAAAGTCAACTTTGGTAAAAAAGGTCAATCATTGTCCCAATCACAAAGCCATTGACCCAATCGGTCAACTTTTGACAAAAAGTCAAATTTGGTCAAAATAGTCAATTTTTGACCTAATGACCACCCATTGACCCAATAGGTCAATTTTAGACCAAAAAGTCAACATTGGTCAAAATGGTCAATTTTTGACCCAATGACCAACCCGTTGACCCAATAGATTAACTTTTAACCAAAAAGTCATCTTAGGTCAAAATAGTCAATTGTTGACCCAATTACAAACTCATTGACCAAATATGTCAACATTTGATGAAAAAGTCAACTTTGGTCAAAATGGTCAATTTCTGACCCAATGAACACCCCGTTGACCTAATGAGTCAGCTTTTGTCAAAAAATGTAATTTTCTTTAAAATAATCAATTTTTGTCCTAATGACCATTTATTGACCTAATAAGTCAATCTCTGACCAAAAAGTCAATTCTGGTGAAAAGGTCAATCCTTGACCCAAAGACCAATCCATTGACCTAATATGTCAACTTTTGACAAAAAGTCAACTTTGGTCAAAATGGTCAATCCTTTATCCCAATGTAACCCATTGACCCAATATGTCAACTTTTGACTAAAAAGTCAGTTTTGGTCAAAATAGTCAATTTTTTACCTAATGACCACCCATTGACCCAATAGGTCAATTTTTGACCAAAAAGTTAACTTTGGTCAAAATGGTCAATTTTCTACCCAATGACCAACCCGTTGGCCCAATTGATCAACTTTTCACCAAAAAGTCATCTTCGATCAAAATGGTCAATTATTGACCCAATTACCAACTCATTGACCAAATAAGTCAACTTTGGTCAAAATGTACGCTTTTGATCTAATGACTACCCCGTCTGATCTAATGGATCTCCTTTTGACAAAAATTTAATTTTGGTCAAATTAATCAATTTTTAACCTAATGACCAATTATTGACCCAATAAGTCAATCTCTCACCAAAAGTCAACTTTGGTCAAAATAATCAATCCTTGACCCAATGACCAACCCATCGACCTAAGTCAATTTCACCAAAAAGTCAACGTTGGTCAAAATGGTCATTCCACTCCAATGACCAATCCCATCGACCAAATGGTCAACTTTTCGACCAAAAAGTCAATTTTGTTCAAATTAATCAATTTTTGACCCAATGACCAATTATTGACCATGTAAGCTAATCTCTGACCAAAAAGTTAATTTTAGTTTATAAGGTCAATACTTGACCCAATGACCAACCCATTGACCCAATAGGTCAACTTTAGACCAAAAATGATCAATCATTGACCCAATGAGCAACCCATTGGTCTTATAGGTCAACTTTTGACCAAAATGTCAATTTTGGTCAAAATAGTTAATTTTTGAATTAATGACCAATTATTGACCCAATAAGTTAATCTCTGACAAAAAAGTCAACTTTGGTCAGAATGGTCAATCCTTGACCCAACGACAAACCCATTGACCCAATAGATCAACTTTTAACTAAAAAGTCGTCTTAGGTGAAAATGGTCAATTCTTGACCCAATTACCAACTCATTGACCAACAGTCAACTTCGACCGAAAAGTCGCCTTTGCCGAAATGGTCAATTTCTGACCCAACGACCACCGCGTTTACTCGATGGGTCAGCTTTTGACTAAAAATGTAATTTTAGTCAAAATAATTAATTTTTGACCTAATGACTAATTATTGATCCAATAAGTCAATCTCGTACCAAAAAGTCAATTTTGGTCAAAATGGTCAATCGTCGACCAAAAGACCAACCCATCGACCCAATAGTCAATCTTCACCAAAAAGTCAACTTTGGTCAAAATGGTCAATCCTTGACCCAACTACTAATCCATTGACCCAATTGGTCAACTTTTGACCAAAAATTCAATTTTGGTCAAAATAGTTAATTTTTGACCTAATGACTATTTATTCACCTTGTAAGCCAATCTCTAAAAGTCAACTTTGGTCAAAATGATCAATCATTGACCCAATGACCAACCCATTGATCCAATAGGTGAACTTCTGACTAAAAAGATAATTTTGGTCAAAATAGTCAATTTTTGAATTAATGACTAATTACTGACCCAACAAGTCATTCTCTGACCAAAAAGTAAACTTTGGTCAAATTGGTCAATCATTGACCCAATTACAAACCCATTGACCCAATAGGTCAACTTTTAACCAAAAAATCAATTTTGGTCAAAATAGTCAATTTTTGACCAAATGACCACCCATTGAGCCAATAGGTCAACTTTTGACCCAAAAAGTCAATTTTGGTCAATATGGCCAATTTTTGACCCAATGACCAACCCATTGACCCAATATGTCAACTTTTGACCAAAAAAGTCATCTTTAGTCAACATTGTCAATTCTTGACCCAATACCAACTCATTGACCAAATTGGTCAACTTTTGACCAAAAAGTCAACTTTGGTCAAAATGGTCAATTTCTGACTCAATGACCACCCCTTTGACCTTAAGGGTTAACTTTTGACTAAAAATTCAAATTTGGTCAAAATAGTCAATTTTTGACCTAATCACCAATTATTGACCCAATAAGTCAATCTCTGACCACAAAGTCAACTTTGGTCAAAAAGGTGAATCCTTGTCCCAATGACAAACCCTTTGAGCCAATAGGTCAACTTTTGACCAGAAAGTCATTTTTGGTCAAAATAGTCAATTTTTGAACTAATAACCACTCATTGACCCGATATGTCAACTTTTGACCAAAAGTTAACTTTGATCAAAATGGTCAAGTTTTGACCAAATGACCAACTCAGTGACCAAATAGGTCAACTTTTGACTAAAAAGTCATCTTTGGTCAAAATGATCAATTCTTGACCTAATTAGCAACTCATTAACCAAATAGGTCAACTTTTGACCAAAAAGTCAACTTTGGTCAAAATGGTCAATTTCTGACCCAATGACCACCCTGTTGACCCAATGGGTTAACTTTTGACCAAAAATTCAATTTTGGTCAAAGTAGTCAATTTTTGACCTAATCAAAATAGCAATACGTAACTGAACGAAGCATAC
>CM040436.1:46444591-46486694 GCA_022702705.1 Papilionanthe hookeriana x Papilionanthe teres | reverse complement strand
AATTCAATTTGGTCAAAATAGTTAATTTTTGACCTAATGATCAATTATTGTCCCAATAAGTCAATCTCTGACCAAAAAGTCAATTTTCGTCAAAATGATCAATCCTTCACCCAAAGACCAACCCATCATCCAATAGGTCAACTTTTGACAAAAAAGTCAACTTTGGTCAAAATTGTCAATCCTTAGCCCAATGACTAACCCATGAACCTAATAGGTCAACATTTGACCAAAATTTCAATTTTGGTCAAAATAGTTAATTTTTGAATTAATGACCAATTATTGACCCAATAAGTCAATCTTCGACCAAAAAGTCATTTTGGTCAAAATGGTCAATCCTTGACCCAATGACCAACCCATTGACCCAATAGGTCAACTTTTGACCAAAAAGTCAACTTTGGTTAAATGATCAATCCATGACCCAATGACCAACCCATTGGCCTTATAGGTTAACTTTTGACCAAAAAGTCAATTTTGGTCAAAATAGTCAGTTTTTGAATTAATGACCAATTATTGACCCAATAAGTCAATCTCTGACCTAAAAGTCAACTTTGGTCAAAATGTTCAATCCTTGCCCTAATGACAAACCCATTGACCCAATAGGTCAACTTTTGACAAATAAGTCAATTTTGGTCAAAATATTTAATTTTTGACCAAATGACTACCCATTGACCCAATAAGTCAACTTTTAACCAAAAAGTCAACTTTGGTCAAAATGGTCAATTGTTGAGCTAATGACCAACCCATTGACCCAATAATTTAACTTTTGACTAAAAAAGTCAATTTAGGTCAAAATAGTCAATTTTTGACCTAATGACCACCCATTGCCCAATAGGTCAACTTTTGCCCAAAAAGTCAACTTTTTTCAAAATGGTCAATTTTTAACCCAATGACTGACCCATTGACCAAATAGGTTAACTTTTGATAAAAAAGCCATCTTTGGTCAAAATGGTCAATTCTTGACCCAACTACCAACTCATCAACCAACAGTCAACTTTCGACCAAAAAGTCAACTTCGGTCAAATCGATCAATTTCGACCCAATGACCACCTCGTCAATCCAATGGGTTAACTTTCGACCAAAAATCAAGCTCGCTCAAAATAGCCAACTTTTCGACCTAATGACCAATTATCGATCCAATAAGTCAATCTCGCGACCAAAAAGCCAACTTTTGTCAAAATGGTCAATCCTCGACCCAAGGACAAACTCATCGATCCGACAGGTTAACTTTTGACAAAAAAGTCAATTTTGGTCAAAATAGTCAATTTTTGACCTAATGAGCACCCATTAACCCAATAGGTCAACTTTTGACCAAAAAGTTAACTTTGGTCAAAATGATCAATTTTTAACCCAATGACCAACCCATTGACCGAATAGATAAACCTTTAAGCAAAAAGTCATCTTCGGTTAAAATGATTAATTCTTGACCCAATTACCAACTCATTGACCAAATATGTCAAGTTTTGAAAAAAAAATCAACTTTGGTCAAAATTGTCAATTTCTGACCTAATGATCCCCCCGTTGACCCAATGAGTCAACGTTTCGCAAAAAACTTAATTTTGGTCAAAATAATCAATTTTTGACCTAATGACCAATTATTGACCCAATAAGTCAATCTCTGAATCTCTGAATAAAAAGTCAATTTTGGTCAAAATGGTGACCCAAAGTCCAATCCATCACCCAACAGGTCAACTTTTGACCAAAAAGTAAATTTTGGTCAAAATGGTCAATCCTTAACCCAATGACTAACCCACTAACCCAATAGGTCAACTTTTGACCAAAAAGTCCATTTTGGTCAAAATAGTTAATTTTTGACCTAATGACCAATTATTGACCCAGTAAGCTAATCTCTAACAAAAAAGTCAACTTTGGTCAAAATGGTCAATCCTTGACCCAATGACCAACCCATTGAGCCAATAGGTCAACTTTTGACCAAAAAGTCAACTTTCGGTCAAAATGATCAATTCTCGACCCAATGACCAACCCATCGACCTAATAGTCAACTTTCGACCAAAAGTTAATTTTGGTCAAAATAGTTAACTTTCGAATAAATGACCAATTATCGACCCAATAAGTCAATTTCCGACCAAAAAGTCAACTTTGGTTAAAAAGGTCAATCCTTGACCCAATGACTAACCCATTGACCCAATAGGTCAACTTTTGATCAAAAAATCAATTTTGGTCAAAATAGTCAATTTATGACTTAATGACCACCCATTTACCCAACAGGTCAACTTTTGAAGAAAAAGTCAATTTTGGTCAAAATATTCAATTTTAGACCTAATGACCACCCATTGACCCAATAGGTCAACTTTTGTCCTAAAAGTCAACTTAGGTCAAATGGTCTATTTGTCGACCCAATGACCAACCCATCGACCCAATAGATCAACTTTTAACCAAAAAGTCATCTTTCGTCAAAAATGGTCAATTTTCGACGCAATTACCAACGCATCGACCAATAGAGTCAATTTTCACCAAAAAGTCAACTTTGATCAAAATGGTCAATTTCTAACCTAATGACCTACTTATCGACTCTACTGAGTTAACTTTCGACCAAAATTCAATTTTGGTCAAAATAGTTAATTTTCACCTAATGATCAATTATCAATCCAATAAGTCAATCTCTCGACCAAAAAGTCAATTTTCGTCAAAATGATCAATCCTTCACCCAAAGACCAACCCATCATCCAATCAAGTCAACTCTTCGACAAAAAGTCAACTTTCGTCAAAATCATGTCAATCTTCTTCACCTAATGACTAACCCATCGAACCTAATAAAGTCAACATTCGACCAAAATTTTAATCTTTGGTCAAAATAGTCAATTTTCGACCTAATGACCAATTATCGACCCAATAAGTCAATCTTCGACCAAAAAGTCATTTTGGTCAAAATGGTCAATCCTCGACTCCAACGACCAACCCATCGATCCAATAGTCAACTTTCGACCAAAAAGTCAACTTCTGGTTAAAATGATCAATCCATCGACCTAATGACCAACCCATCGGCCTTATAGTCAACTTTTGACCAAAAAGTCAATTTGGTCAGAATAATTATTAACTAATGACCAATTATCGATCCAATAAGTCAATCTCTCGACCTAAAAGTCAACTTCGGTCAAAATGTTCAATCTCGACCTAATGACAAACCCATCGACCTAATAAAGTCAACTTTTGACAAAAAGTCAATTTTGGTCAAAATATTTAATTTTTGACCTAATGACTACCCATTGACCCAATAGGTCAACTTTTAACCAAAAAGTCAACTTTGGTCAAAATGGTCAATCTCGAGCCAATGACCAACCCATCGACCTAATAATCTAACTTCGACTAAAAAGTCATTTTTGGTCAAAATTGTCAATTCTTAACCTAATTACCAACTCATTGACCAAATAGGTCATCTTTCGACAAAAAAGTCAACTTTGGACAAAATGGTCAATTTCTGACCCAATGACCACCTCGTTCACCCAATGGGTTAACTTTTGACAAAAAATTCAATTTTAGTTAAAATAGTCAATTTTTGACCTAATCACCAATTATTGACCTAATAAGTTAATCTCTAACCAAAAAGTCAACTTTGGTAAAAAAGGTCAATCCTTGACCCAAGGACAAACCCTTTGACCCAATAGATCAAATTTTGACGAAAAAGTCAATTTAGCTCAAAATAGTCAAATTTTGACCAAATGACCCCCATTGACCCAATAGGTCATCTTTTGACTAAAAAGTTAACTTTGGTCAAAATGGTCAATTTTTTACCCAATGACCAACTCGTTGACCAAATAGATCAACTTTTGACCAAAAAGCCATATTCGGTAAAAATGGTCAATTCTTGACCCAATTACAAACTCATTGACCAAATAAGTCAACTTTGGTCAATTTCTGACCCAATGACCACCCCGTTGACCCAATGGATCAACTTTTGAAAAAAAAATTAATTTTGGTCAAAATATTCAATTTTTGACCTAATGACCAATTATTGACCCAATAAGTCAATCTCTGACCAAAAAGTCAACTTTGGTCAAAATAGACATTCCTTTACCCAATGACTAACCCATTGACCCAATAAGTTAACTTTTGACCAAAAAGTCAACTTTGGTCAAAATGGTCAATCCTTAACCCAATGACCAACCCATTGACCCAATAGCTCAACGTTTGACCAAAAAGTCAATTTTGGTCAAAATAACCAAGTTTAACCCAATGACAAATTATCGACTCAAATAAGTCAATCTCCGACCAAAAAGTCAACTTTGGTCAAAATCGTCAATCCTTAACCCATTGACCGAATAGGTCAACTTTTGACCAAAAAGTCAACTTTGGTCAAAATGATCAATTTTTGACGCAATGGCCACCCCTTTGACCCAATGGGTTAACGTTTGACCAAAAATTCAATTTTGATCAAAATAGTCAATTTTTGACCTAATCACCAATTATTAACCTTATAAGTTAATCTCTGACCAAAAAGTCAACTTTGGTAAAAAAGGTCAATCCTTGACCCAGTGACAAACCCTTTGACCCAAGAGGTCAACTTTTGACCAAAAAGTCAATTTAGGTCAAAATAGTCAATTTTTGACCTAATGACCACCCATTGCCCAATAGGTCAACTTTTGCCAAAAAATTCAACTTTTTTCAAAATGGTCAATTTTTAACCCAATGACTGACCCATTGACCAAATAGGTCAACTTTTGATAAAAAAGCCATCTTTGGTCAAAATGGTCAATTCTTGACCCAACTACCAACTCATTGACCAAATAGGTCAACTTTTGACCAAAAAGTCAACTTTGGTCAAATTGGTCAATTTCTGACCCAATGACCACCTCGTTGACCCAAATGGGTTAACTTTTGACCAAAAAATCAAGTTTGTTCAAAATAGTCAATTTTTGACCTAATGACCAATTATTGATCCAATAAGTCAATCTGTGACCAAAAAGCTAAATTTTGTCAAAATGGTCAATCCTTGACCCAAGGACAAACTCATCGATTCGACAGTTAACTTTTGACCAAAAAGTCAATTTTGGTCAAAATAACAATTTTTCGACCTAATCGAGCACCCATTAACCCAACAGTCAACTTTCGACTAAAAAGTTAACTTTGGTCAAAATGATCAATTTTTAACCTAATGACCAACCTATCGATCGAATCGCATAAACTTTCAACAAAAAGTCATCTTCGGTTAAAATGATCAATTCTCGACCCAATTACCAACTCATCGACTAAATATGTCAAGCTTTCAACAAAAAGTCAACTTTGGTCAAAATGGTCAATTTTCGACCTAATGATCCCCCCGCTCGACCCAATGAGTCAACGTTTGCAAAAATTAATTTTGGTCAAAATAATCAATTTTTGATCTAATGACCAATTATCGATCTAATAAGTCAACTCGAACAAAAGTCAATTTTAGTCAAAATGGTGACCCAAAGTCCAATCCATCACCCAACAAATCAACTTTCACCAAAAAGTCAATTTTCGTCAAAATGGTCAATCTTCAACCCAATGACTAACCCATCTAACCTAATAAGTCAACTTTTCACCAAAAATTCATTTTGGTCAAAATAGTCAATTTTCGAATCTAATGACCAATTATCGACCCAATAAGCCAATCTCTAACAAAAAGTCAACTTTGGTCAAAATGGTCAATCCTCGACCCAATGACCAACCTATCGACTCAATAAGTCAACTTTTCGACCAAAAAGTCAACTTTGGTCAAAATGATCAATCTTGACCTAATGACCAACCCATCGACCTAACAGTCAACTTTTGACCAAAAAGTCAATTTTGGTCAAAATAGTTAATTTTGAATAAATGACCAATTATCGATCCAATAAGTCAATTTCGACCAAAAAGTCAACTGGTCAAAAAGGTCAATCCTTGACCCAATGACAAACCCATTGACCCAATAGGTCAACTTTTGATCAAAAAATTAATTTTGGTCAAAATAGTCAATTTATGACTTAATGACCACCCATTGACCCAATAGGTCAACTTTTGACGAAAAAGTCAACTTTAGTCAAAATATTCAATTTTAGACCTAATGACCACCCATTGACCCAATAGGTCAACTTTTGTCCTAAAAGCCAACTTAGGTCAAAATGGTCTATTGTTGACCCAAGGACCAACCCATTGACCCAATAGATCAACTTTTAACTAAAAAGTCATCTTTCGTAAAAAATGGTCAATTCTTGACGCAATTACCAATGCATTGACCAAATAGGGCAATTTTTGACCAAAAAGTCAACTTTGGACAAAATGGTTAATTTCTAACCTAGTGACCTACTCGTTGACCCGATAGGTCAACTTTTGATGAAAAAGTCAATTTTGGTCAAAACAGTCAATTTTTGACCTCGTGACCGATTATTGACCAAGTAAGCCAATCTATGACCAAAAAGTAAGTTTGGTCAAAATAGTCAACTTTTTGTCCTAATGACCAATTATTGACCCAATAAGTCAATCACTGACCAGAAAGTCAACTTTGGTAAAAATGGTCAACCATTGACCCAATGACAAATCCATAGACCCAATAGGTCAACTTTTGACCAAAAAGCCAATTTTTGTCAAAATAGTCAATTTTTGACTTAATGACTACCCATAGACCCAATTGGTCAACTTTTGACTAAAAAGACAATTTTGGTTAAAATAGTCAATTTTTGACCAAATGACCAATTATCGACCCAGTAAGCCAATCTCTGTCCAAAAAGTCAACTTCGGTCAGAATGGTCAATCCTGGACCCAATGACCAACCAATTGACCCAAAAGGTCAACTTTTGACCAAAAAATCAATTTTGGTTAAAATAGTCAATTTTTGACCTAATGACCACCCATTGACCAAAAAGGTCAACTTTTGAACAAAAAGTTAACTTTGGTCAAAAATGGTTAATTCCGAATCCGATTACCAACTCATCGACTCAATAAGTCAACCTTTCGACCAAAAAGTCAATCGTGGCCAAAATGGTCAATTCTCGAGCCAAAGACCACCCCTTCGTCCCAATGTGTTAACTTTCGACTAAAAATTCAATTTCTGTCAAAATAATCAATTTTCGACCTAATGACCAAGTATGGACCTAATAAGTCAATCTTCGACCAAAAAGTCAACTTTAGTCAAACTGGCCAATTTCGACCTAATGACAAACCCATT
Source organism: Papilionanthe hookeriana x Papilionanthe teres (assembly GCA_022702705.1). NCBI lineage: Eukaryota > Viridiplantae > Streptophyta > Magnoliopsida > Asparagales > Orchidaceae > Papilionanthe > Papilionanthe hookeriana x Papilionanthe teres. The sequence goes on along the minus strand of CM040436.1, from coordinate 46,479,571 downwards.
AACCCAATATCTCAACTTTTGACCAAAAAGCTAATTTTGGTAAAAATATTCCAATTTTGACTTAATGACCACCTATTAAGCAATAGGTCAACTTTTGACTAAAATGTCAATTTTGGTCAAAATAGTCAATTTTTGACCTAACATGTGTTAATTTTTGACCAAAAATTCAATTTTGGTCAAATAGTCAATTTTTCACCTAATCATCAGTTAATGACCCAATAAGTCAATCTCTGACCAAAAAGTCAACTTTGGTCAAAAAGATCAATCCTTTACCTAATGACAAACATATTGAACCAATAGGTTAACTTTCAAACAAAAAGTCAATTTTGGTCAAAAAAGTCAATTTTTAAACTAATCACCACCCATTGACCCAATAGGTCATCTCTTGACCAAAAAGTCAACTTTGGACAAAATGGTCAATTTTTGACCCAATGACCGACCCAATGACCCAATAGGTCAACTTCGACAAAAAAGTCATCTTTCGTTAAAATGGTCAATTCTTGATCCAATTACCAACTCAATCGACCGAATAAGTCAACTTTTCAACCTAAAAGTCAACTTTGGTCAAAATGGTCAATTTCGCTCCAATGACCACACCGTCGACCCAATGTGTTAACTTTCGACCTAAAATTCTAGTTTGGTCAAATATAGCATAATTTTGATCTAATGACCAATTATCGATCCAATAAGTCAATCTCGACCAAAAAGTCAACTTTCGTTAAAATGGTCAATCCTCGACCCAATGACAAACACATCGACCTGACAAAGTAACTTCATTCAAAAAGCCAATTTTGGTCAAAATAGTCAATTTTTGACTTAGTGACTACCTATTGACCCAATAGCTCAACTTTTGATAAAAAGTCAATTTTGGTCAAAATCGTCAATTTTTTACCTAATGACCAATCCATTGGTCTAATACGTCAACTTTTGACCAATAAGTCAATTTTGGTCAAAATAGTCAATTTTTGAATTAATGACTAATTATTGACCTAATAATTTAATCTCTGACCAAAAAGTCAACTTTGGTCAAAATGTTCAATCCTTGACCCAGTGACAAACCCATCAATCTAACAGTTAACTTTTGACCAAAAAATCAATTTTGGTTAAAATAGTCAATTTTTGACCTATTGACCACCCATTGACCCAACAAGACAACTTTTGACCAAAAAGTCAACTTTCGTCAAAATGGATAATTTTAGAACCCATGACCAACCCATTGACCCAAAAGGTCAACTTTTAACCAAAAAAGTCATCTTTGGTCAAAATTGTCAATTCTCGACCCAATTACCAACTCACTAACCAAATATGTTAACTTTTGACCAAAAAGTCAACTTTGGCTAAAATGATCAATTTCAAAATGACCACCCCTTTCACCCAATGGGTTAACTTTTAACCAAAAATTCAATTTTGGTAAAGATAGTCAATTTTTGACCTAAGTACTAATTATTGACCAAATAAGTGAATCTTTGGCAAAAAGTCAACTTTGGTAAAAAAGGTCAATCCTTGACCAATCACAAACTCTGACCCAATAGGTCAACTTTTGACCAAAAAGTGAATTCTGGTCAAAATAGTCAGTTTTTGACCTAATGACCACCCATTGACCCAATAGGTCAACTTTTGACCAAAAAGTGAACTTTGGTCAAAATGGTCAATCTCGACCCAATGACCAACCCATCGATCTAATAGTCAACTTTCGACCAAAAAGTCATCTTAGGTCAAAATGGTCAATTCTTGACCCAATTACCAACTCATTAACCAAATAGGTCAACTTTTGACCAAAAAGTAAACTTTGGTCAAAATGGTCAATTTTTGACGCAATGACCACCCTGTTGACCCAATGGGTTAGCTTTTGACAAAAAATGTAATTTTAGTCAAAATAATCAATTTTTAACCTAATGACCAATTATTGACCCAATAAGTCAATCTCTGACCAAAAAGTCAATTTTGGTCAAAATGGTCAATCGTTGACCCAAAGACCAACCCATTGACCCTATAGGTCAACTTTTAATATAAAAGTCAACTTTGGTCAAAATGATCAATCATTGACCCGATGACCAACCCATTGACCAAATATGTCAACTTTTGACCAATGAGTCAATTTTGGTCAAAATAATTTGACCTAATAACCAATTATCGACCCAAGAAGTCAATCTCCGACCAAAAAGTCAACTTCAGTTAAAATGGTCAATCTTCGACCCAATGACCAACCCATCAACCATTAGGTCAACTTTCGACAATAAAATTAATTTTGGTCAAAATAATCAACTTCGACCTAATGACCACACCCATTGACCCAATATGTCAACTTTTGACTAAAAAGTCAACTTTGGTCAAAATGGTTAATTTTTTACCTAATGACCAACCCATTGACCCAATGGGTCAACTTTTGACCAAAAAAGTCATCTTTAGTCAAAATTGTTAATTTTTGACCCAATTTCTAACACATTCACCAAATAGGTCAACTTTTGACCAAAAAGTCAACTTTGGTCAAAATGGTCAATTTTTGACAAAATTACCACCCCTTTGACCCAATGGGTTAACTTTTGAATAAAAATTCAATTTTGGTCAAAATAGTCAATTTTTGACCTAATCACCAATTATTGACCCAAAAAGTTAATCTCTGACCAAAAAGTCAACATTGGTCAAAAAGGTTAATCCTTGACACAATGACAAACTCTTTGACCCAATAGGTCAACTTTTGACAAAAAAGTCAATTTAGGTCAAAATAGTCAATTTTGACCTAATGACCACCCAATGACCCAATATGTCAACTTTTGATCAAAAAGTCAACTTTGGTCAAAATGGTCAATTTTTGACCCAAAGACCGACCCATTAACCAAAGATGTAAACTTTTGACAAAAAATTCCTCTTTGGTCAAAATGTTCAATTCTTAACCCAATTACTAACTCATTGACTAAATAGGTCAACTTTTGACCTGAAAGTCAACTTTGGTCAAAATGGTCAATTTCTGACCCAATGACCACTCCGTTGACCAATGGGTCAGCTTTTGACAAAAAATGTAATTTTGGTCAAAATAATCAATTTTTATCAAAATAATCAATTTTTGACCTAATGACCAATTATTGACCCAATAAGTCAATCTGTGACCAAAAAGTCAATTTTGGTTAAAATGGCCAATCCTTGACCCAAAGACCAACCCATTGACCCAATAGGTTAACTTTTAACCAAAAAGTCAAGTTTGGTCAAAATGGTCAATCCTTGGCTCAATCACTCACCCATTGACCCAATAGGTCAACTTTTGACCAAGTAGTCAATTTTGATCAAAATAGTCAATTTTTTACCTAATGACCAATTATTGACTCAGTAAGCCAATCTCTGACAAAAAAGTCAACTTTGGTCAAAATGGTCAATCCTTGACCCAATGACAAATCCATTGACCCGAAAGGTCAGATTTTGACCAAAAAGTCAATTTTGGTCAAAATAACAAATTTTTGACCTAAACTCATTGACCCAATAGGTCAACTTTTCACCAAAAAAGTCATCTTTGTTCAAATGTGCGAATTACTGACCCAATTACAAACTCATTAACCAAATTGGTCAACTTTTGACCAAAAAGTCAACTTTGGTCAAAATGGTCTATTTCTGACCCAATGACCACCTTTTTGACCTAATTAGTTAACTTTTGACTGAAAATTCAATTTTTTCAAAATAGTCAAATTTTGAACTGATCACTAATTTTGGACTCGATAAGTCAATCTCTGATCAAAAAGTTAACTTTGGTTAAAAAGGTCAATCCTTGACCCAATGACAAACTTATTGACCCAATAGGTTAACTTTTGACCAAAAAGTCAATTTTTGTCGAAATAATCAATTTTTCACCTAATGAGCAACCAGTGACCCAATAGGTCAACTCTTGACCAAAAAGTCAACTTTGGTCAACAGGGTCAATTTTTGACCCAACGACCGACCCATTGACCCAATAGGTCAACTTTTGACAAAAAAGTCATCTTTGGTTAAAATGGTCATTTCTTGACCCAATTACCAACTCATTGACCAAATAGGTCAACTTTTGACCAAAAAGTCAACTTTGGTGAAAATGGTCGATTTCTGACCCAATGACCACCCCGTTGACCCAATGGGTTAACTTTTGACCAAAAAATCAAGTTTGGTCAAAATAGTCAATTTTTGACCTAATGAGCAATTGTTGACCCAATAAGTCAATCTTTGACCAAAAAGTCAACTTTGGTCAAAATGGTCAATCCTTGACCCAATGACAACCCCATTGACCCGATAGGTCAAATTTTGACCAAAAAGTCAATTTCGGTAAAAATAGTCAATTTTTGACCTAATGACCACCCATTGACCCATTAGGTCAACTTTTGACCAAAAAGTCAACTTTGGTTAAAATGGTCAATTTTTCACCCAATGACCGACCCATTGACCCAATAGGTCAACTTTTGACAAAAAAGTCATCTTTGGTCAAAATGGTCAATTCTTAACCCAATTACCAACTCATTGACCAAATAGGTCAACTATAGACCAAAAAGTCAAATTTGGTCAAAATTGTCAATTTCTGACCCAATGACCACCCCATTGACCCAAGGGATCAACTTTTGATAAAAAAATTTAATTTTGGTCAGAATAATCAATTTTTGACCTAATGACCAATTATTGACCCAATAAGTCATAAGCCAATTTCTGACCAAAAATTCAACTTTGGTCAAAATGGTCAATCCTTGACCCAATGATGTTGACCTCATTTTTGATGAGGTCTTCTCTTCCCTCTTTAGTGTTTAGGATCTAGCCTTAGGCTTTTCCTTTCGACTATCTTAGAGGACTAGAATCGAGACCCATCCCTTAGAAATTCGAACCACTTCTTGCCTCCCCGCAAACCCCACAAGCTTGATTGTAGACCCCTAATCACCTAGAGGGTCGAAATCAAATGTGAAGGTTTAAAGGATGAGTTCCCTATGTGACTCTTTCGCCTTAGGACCACCCTAAAGTGGCTCGTCCGGTGAGGGTCGACTTACACACTCACTACACTCACACTCTACACTCTACACACACAATCCAAATCCTAAAACCACACCCATACCCAACTTTACTCCTTCACTCATGTAGGTAATTCATATGGATGGACCTTAACCCCTAAGCCCCTGGTTAAGAGGGTTAGGAACAACATAGTGAATGCCTCAAATGAGTCCTCTCATGGCTCATATAGGCTTAATATGGCTTCATGGCTCAATCAAAGTGATTCCATTCCACTCATATTTGATCAATCTTCATTATTCCAAAATTTCAATTTTTGGCCCCCGGGGCCTTACACCTACCAAACCTACTAAAAGCCCTTAGAATTGCCCGAATCCTCCAAAATTTCCAAATCACCCAAAATTTCCCAAAATTAACCTTGAACATTTCTTCACCAATCAAATTGATCATCCATAGCCAAAAATACCAAAAATTTCAAAAATACCCCCCAATAACCTCCAAATACCCAAAATGCCCCTCTTAGCCAAAAAATCTAAAAATTCAGAAAATTCCCAGAAAATGCCAGAAAATCCCAAATATTCCTAATTTCATTTTGTCCAACTACACCATGGGCCAATTTTGTCAATTTACCCCACTTTTATCAAAACCCCCAATTTAGCCCATTCTTAACCCATGTGAACCCAATGTCAAACCAAATCTACCCAATTGACCCCAATTTTGGTCCAATTCAATTCTAAACTTCAATTTAATATTCACAATATCAATCTAGACCAAATCTAAGTCCAATTTGATAGACGTTTGAATCCAATTTCACTTTTGACCTTAAAGCCCAATTTGGACCCATGACCCAAACTTAGCCCAAACCAAACCAATTCAACTCCAATTGACCCCAAACCTTTTCTAAACCTTCCCTAACATCCCCACAAACAAAACACTAACATAATTTGCCCAAAATTTGGACCAAAACCCCACTCAAATTCAACCCAAAACCAAAAAGCCCAATTTTGACCTAAACCTAAACCTAACCCAAATAAGCCCAAGTCCCAAAACCAAAACCCAACCAAAGTTAAAACCTCTTTGAAACACTCCCATAAACATTTCCCAACATTAATTTTACATCAATTTCAACCTTAGCCCAACATTGGCCAAAATTAGCCCAATTTGACCTACATTGGCTCATTTACCAAATGAACCCAAATTCAACCCAATTCAAACCCAAACCACCTCAAATTCATTTCAAATCACTCATGACACATCCCTAAACCAAACCCAACAATTATTTGGCCCAAACTTCTACAAAATTCCCATCCATGAATTCATTCTTAAACCTAAAGGCTCATTCCCTTAAGCCTTCCTAAAAAGCCCATCTAAAATGATTTCAAAAAGCCCAAAATCCATCTTAAAGCCCACATGACAATCCTCTATCATCATCCATTTGATAAAACCATCTCCAAAGTTCTAAATTCATAATGAAATAATTCCAAATCAAGCCATATGCCAAATCCCATCAAATCACCCCTAAATTACCAAAATTTCTAAAACCCTTTTCATGAAATTGACCAAACTTTTTCCCAAGCCAAAGGCGAGCCATGAAGCCATTCCTGAGCCACATGCAAGCCATGCGAGTTGTTGACATATGACCATACCACATTGGGCAAAAGATGGAGGCTCTTTCCATAATTCCTAAAAGTCATTAACCACTCCCATGATTCCCCTTAACCATGCTTAGGCCTCATTATGCTTGGATGGTGACTTGACCCTACTGATTAAGCTGAACCAAACAACTTTCTCTTAAGCCCAAGCAAGCCTTGGATGGTGAACCTAGCCCAAAACCATGGGTTGACTCATTTAGACCCAAAACTAGCCTTCCCCCATTCCATTTCAATTCAAGCCCTTTACACATGGCCAAATCCAATTGACTTCACCATTGCTAAGCCCCGACCTCATCCGGTCATGATGGTGACCGACCGCCCGGCCGGCCGACACCACTGCGAAAACCCCATGGCCGAGACCTTGGGAGGAGCCAAAGTTTGGAATTCCCACCGCCGAGCCGCCCCATCCCCAACGGCCACCATGGCCGTTCTTCCCTCGACCTACAGAAGCCGATCCCAAGCCCTAACTCCCCACGGAGGCCCCCGACCCATGCCTATTTAAACACCACCTCCTCTCGGCCAAGAGAGGTGCCGAACCAAACCTTACCGAAACCCTGCCAAAATCATCCCGCACCACTCTCTACACATAAAGAACTTGATCCCCACCGAAATCCCCCTGCCATTTCCTCTCTGCGAGCTCAATTTCGAGTCGAAATCCAAGCCCAAAACCAGGACACTTCACCACGTTGAGTCAATCTTCAAATTGATTGACTCTACACCTTCACCGAACCAAGAGGAGAAGTTTCCCAACAAAAGCCCCCCTCACTAGTGCCAGCCATTGCTTCCACTCTCCAAGCTTTGTGATCGAGCTGTGGTCGAAATCATACCTGGACAATTCACTGTGCCAAGGGACTTCATCCGGAGCTTTCTTGACCCAATCGAACGTGACAAAACCCTCAGATTAAAGCTTCACTTCTCTGAGCAAAGGTATGGACTCACTCTTTTTCCCGAGCTTCCAGAGATTCTCCATTTAGTTTGAGTTAATTTTGAATGCATGTTTACCGTATGGATGTGTTCGTCTCTTCAAGAGGAATCCATAGAGCATAAGACCACATAAATCCGTTGAGAATCGAGTGAGAAATTAGAGTTAGAAGGTCTACGGTCACGGGTTCGCACCAGCCGTAGACGATGACCGGGAACCGTTGGATCGCGCGTGCACGGATGGACGGCCTCGATCGCTTCGAACCAGAAGATGATACGTGAAAGGCGGGTCCCGGGACGGCTGAGTCAGATGGCGGCGCCGAATCAGGAGACAATGCGTGGAGCTTCGGAGCTGCCGAGGTTGACGCGGTGCCGCGTGGATAAGTAGATAAATAGGCTATTTTTCTATTTATTTAATTACCAGAACTTCAAAAATCCATAACTTTGTGTAGAAAAATCCTAAAAACAAAATAAAAATACCTTCTCGTCAGTTGAACGTAGGAGAATAATGTGGAAAAGAAATCAAGTAATTTCATTAAGTATTTTATTTTTAATGATTTATTTACTCTCTCGCATTGTTTTAATTCTCCATTTGCATATAGGCAATTCATCATGGCATGAGACCATAGGAGTTAAGCCTCTGAACTCGGGAACATTCCCCGAATTTTCCAAGGTCGAGGCCATCCCTATGAGAAGTTATCGATTTTTCAAGTTCATGTTACCGTTTTGAGTATTTTAATTCCAATAATTAGGCATGTTGAGAAATAAATTCTAGGAAAATTCTGGTGATGTTTCTTGTGACCGTAGGAGCCCAGAAAAATAAATTTTGAGTTAATTCACTTTGAACAACCCTAATCTGCCTAAATACCCAAAATTGAACTTTAATTAATTAGTGTTAACCATTCATCAAATTAACTTAAAAATAATTCTCCACCGTCCTCTAGTGGATAGGAGAACACCACATAAAAATTTAAAACCAATTGACTTCGATTAACCCCACCAAACGGGTCGATTAAGCCTCTAAGCAAAATGGTAAAATTAAACTTTAAAAATTCATAACTCACAAAATACTTTTAAAAAATTCACAAAAATGGTTTTGGAGCTTCTCTGATATCGGAGGAACTTAGAAAAATTAAAATTGTAATTTTCTAAAAAAGTTCGATTTTTATCATTATTTTAATATTTTTAATAATTAAAAAATAATAAAAATCATAAAAATATTAAAAATCACCAAAATGTCACATTTTGAATTCTAATCATTTAGGAACAAACCAAATATTTTTCTTAAGTCCCTAGGGTAAGATATTGAATTTTAAAGGCTTAATGTATTTTTTAATATTAAAAAATGTATTTTCCAACCTTTTCACTAAAATAATTCTAATAAATCAAAGAAAAATCAAAAAATATAAAATTTATTTCTCTGGACTCCTTGAGGTAGAGAGATTTAAGAAAAATATAAAATCCATTTTTTAACTTTAATTTTATTTTAAAATTAATTAATACTCCAAAACTCAAAATAATTCTAATAAATAAAATATAATTCAAAAAATCACCAAAATTAGTCCAAATGGTCCTCTGATCATTAGGAGTGCCCCATAATTTTCTTAAGGATAGAAAAATTCCTTTGGTCATCTTATTGAATTTTCCTTCGAAATCCCTATTTTCTACAAAAAATAATTATATAAATAAATTAAATACGTAAAAATCACATTTTCTCCTCTAATGTCTTAATTGACATGTGAGTGAAGCCACATAAAAATTTCAAATTCATTTAAGCTCAATTTAGTGAGTTATGGAATTATTAAGCTTCAAGGGCAAAATGGTAATTAAAATTTTAACCCTTAATTAAAACTTTAGGCTTAATAAAATGAGAGAGTAAAATATTTGATCCTAATCTGATTTGGATGATTGAAATTTAAATAATTAAAGGATAGAGACCCATCAACCATTTTTAAGATTAATTAGAGTAAACTTTAATCATTTAATTAATGAAATTCGAAGATTAATAAAAATTGAAATTATTAAAATAGTGGATATTATTAAGAAGACATTTATTCTTTAATTTAAGAATCCCTAAATTAATCACTTCAATAATATTTAATTCCCAATTAAAATGATAATCCAAACTCAAGATTTAAAATACTAAAAGACTTAATCATTAAATTAAATTAAAATTAAAGCATTTAAATTAAATCCTTCCAAAATTTCAATTAAATTAATACTTTAACAATTAAATTAAATCATCTTTAAAACATAAAAAATAAAATATTAAATTAAAATTAAAATAAATATTAAATTAAAATTAAAATAAAATTAAATTAAAATTAAATTAAATTAAATTAAATTAAATTAAATTAAATAAAAACATATTAAATTAAATTAAATTAAATAAAAAAATAAAATCAAATTAAAAATTAAAATAAAATTTAAATTAAATTAAAATTAAATATAAAATTAAATTAAAATTAAAACTAAACTTAAATTAAATTAAATTAAATTAAATTCGAATTAAATATAACATCACCTAAGACATAAAGAATTCAAAATAAGTCTAAAAACAACTCAACACTATTCCAAACTTAAACCCATTAATTAAAATTAAATTAAATCACAAATCACTTAAACATCAATTCGCCCTCAAAAGCTCTTGTTGTCATAACTCCTAAACTAGTATTACGTGAAGTGTTACTTCACTTATAGTGATATTCAAATGTCCTAGTTCATCGAGCAAAAGAACAAAACTTAATTAAACCTCTGATGATTAATTCACCCGATTAATTAAATCCGTTTCGACTTTGAATAATTCCAAGAATATCGAAAAGATGTTTAAGATTCGTCTTAAGCACTTCCTCAATATGACGGGGTGTTTTATAAGAACAATCGAACTTAATTATTCTTTAGTGCGTAAAATCATCCATAAACAAAATCGAAAACCTAGACGTCATAGGAATGACTCAACTATAGGACTCAGGATCTCAGTAGAAAACCGTAAACCTCGCCCTTAGCTTTTACCTAGGTAATTGCTATAAATACTTAAATGCTCTAACATGTGTTTCAAGTGTACTTGGGATGACGGGAAGACCCTCAAGGTACGCTTTTATTTTATCGCAATTTACCTTCTCGCAATTTAATTAATCGCATCGCACTTTCTTTTTCGCATGATAAACAACCGTTGCATGAAAACCAAAACCTTAGGATAAGTCCCTAAACCGAAACCAAAATTAAATTAAAAATCATTACAAGATAAAAATCACCGCCACAACATTCCAAAATATAAAACAACTCAAAATTTAATCACAAACAGAAAAGAAAACTACAATTGCAACTAAATTAAAACGTCTCGTTGAATGATCGGGAATACCTCAGATGATGTAACCCACGTGTCGCTAACGGGATTTCCCACGGTCTAAATGAAGGCGTGGAACTCATTCAGTTGAGTTTAGCAAATTCATATGGACTAAGTGAATTCGATGGAAATAACGGTGCCGGGATGACGGAACCGCGGGATCTTAATCGGTTCCGTTTAAACAACTTTAAGATTTGTTTTAATTAAAATATTAAAAACACTTGGATTTTAAGATTTTCTCTAAACCAAAACACTTCTCTCATCTCCCCGATTTATGACTTCTAAAACTAAACCTCTCGCAACAACAAGGAGCTCCGAGCACGGTGGGCAAGCACGACCATCGTCATCAACAAAACTCGATCTACTTCAACAAAACTTTCTTAGAATTAAATAACCAAGCCATAGGACTTCGAGGTGATCTTGCCTAGTGTAACATAAATCCTCAACTTTTCGTTAGGCATTTGCATAATCATGTTATGTAAATTAAGCCCTAACCGGTCTTAGGACTCCGAGGTGATCGTTCAGTACGACATAAACCCTCACATTTTCTAGGCTGATTGTATGATTATGTCATACGAATATAAGTCCTAATTAACTAAAATCGGCAAGATCGAAATATCGTATAATATTAGGAATTTCTCAAATCTAAGCCAAACAATAGGATAGTTCGGGAAGTTGCCAAGATTCCTCTCGATCCTCGCCTTCTCCTACTTCTCTTCCTTCGACTCCTAAAATAAATCGTTCCAAATTTCGAATCATTCCTTTGAATTTCCAAAAATCCGATCCTTTCGAAAACCTCAAACTTCGAAATTCTCGAGAGCAAAACCACCGATCATTATCGAGAGTTTTCTTAAGTGATTCACTTCATTTAAGATGTAATTAACTATAGGGGCTCGCCTTATAGGGAACTTTAAGAACCCGGTAATATAAACCCCGCTTAATTATTTTATATTAAGCAGGGGAACTTTGCTCGGCTTATAAAATTGGTTCGTAGACTCAAACGGATGTCACAAATCTCCTAGTTTATTTAATCGAGCCCCATCACCAAGTAAAGGTGTCTATTCTTCGGGATAGATACACTGACTATGGTGCGGTGCTCGTTTATATAAACTATTCGGGATGCGAGATCGGCTTGATTTCATATCTTAAAACTTTTAAACTTAAAATTACTTTCAAAATCAATGTTATCTTTTGAACTATATATATATTTAAATTAAATTTAAAATATAAAAATTCGCCGACAATTTCTGTAGGCGACCCCTTTTCAAATACAACACAACCTAAAAATATGCCGACAAATGATCAACCCATTAACCCAATAGGTCAACTTTTGACTAAAAAGTCAAGTTTGGTCAAAATGATTAATCCTTGACCTAATGACCAGCTCATTGGCCTAATATGTCAACTTTTGACCAAAAAGTTAACTTTGGTCAAAATAGACAATTTTTGAATTAATTATTAATTATTGATCCAAAAAGTGAATTTTTGACCAAAAAGTCAACTTTGGTCAAAATGGTCAATCCTCCACAATGACTAACCCACTGACCCAATAGGTCAACTCTTTGACGAAAATGTCAATTTCGTCAAAATATTCAATTTTGCACCTAATGACCACCCATTGACCCAATAAGTCAACTTTTGACCTAAAGGTCAACTTAGGTCAAAATGGTCTATTTTGACCCAAGGACTCAACCCATCAATCCAATAAGATCAACTTTCGACCAAAAAGTCATCTTTCGTCAAAATGGTCAATTTTCGACGCAATTACCAACTCATCGACCAACAGTAGCAACTTTTGACCAAAAAGTCAACTTTGGTCAAAATGGTCAATTTCTGATCTAGTGACTTACTCGTTGACCCAATGGGTTAACTTTTGACCAAAAATTCAATTTTGGTCAAAATAGTTAATTTTTGACCTAATGATCAATTATTGACCCAATAAGTCAATCTCTGACCAAAAAGTCAATTTTAGTCAAAATGATCAATCCTTCACCCAAAGACCAACCCATCACCCAATAGGTCAACTTTTGACCAAAAAGTCAACTTTGGTCAAAATGGTCAATCCTTAACCCAATGACTAACCCATTAACCTAATCAGTCAACATTCGAATCAAAATTTCAACTTCGTCAAAATACCATTTTTGAATTAATGACCAATTATCGATCTAATAAGTCAATCTCCGACCAAAAAGTCATCTGTGGTCAAAATGGTCATTCTCGATCCAATGACCAACCCATCGACTCTAACAGGTCAACTTTTGACCAAAAAGTCAACTTTGGTCAAAATGATCAATCCTTAACCCAATGACCAACCAATTGGCCTAATAGGTTAACTTTTGACCAAAAAGTCAATTTTGGTCAAAATAGTCAATTTTTGAATTAATGACAAATTATTGACCCAATAATTCAATCTCCGACTAAAAAGTCAACTTTGGTCAAAAGTTCAATCATTGCCCTAATGACAAACCCATTGACCCAATAGGTCAACTTTTGACAAAAAAGTCAAATTTGGTCAAAATATTTAATTTTTGACCTAATGACTACCCATTAAACCAATAGGTCAACTTTAAACCAAAAAGTCAACTTTAGTCAAAATGGTCAATTTCTGACCCAATGACCACTCCGTTGACTCAATGGATCAGCTTTTGAAAAAAAAATTAATTTTGGTCAAAATATTCAATTTTTGACTTAATGACCAACTATTGACCCAATAAGTCAATCTTTCACCAAAAAGTTAACTTTGGCCAAAATATACAATCTTTGACCCAATGACTAACCCATCGATCCAATGTGTTAATTTGACCAAAAAGTCAATTTGCGTCAAAATGGTCAATCCTTAACCCAATGACCAACCCGATCGACCTAATAGATCAAATTTTGACCAAAAAGTCAATTTTGGTCAAAATACCAAGTTTTTGACCTAATGACCAATTATCAATCCAAGTAAGTCAATCTTCTAACCAAAATGTTAACTTCGGTCAAAATCGTCAATCCCTAACCCAATTGACTCAATAGGTCAACTTCAATTAAAAGTCAACTTTGGTCAAAATGATCAATTTCGACGCAATGACCAACTCTTTGATCCAATGAGTTAACGTTCAATTAGCAATTCAATTTGGTCAAAATCATCAATTTTCGACCTAATCACCAATTATCGACCTAATAAGTTAATTTCTGACCAAAAAGTCAACTTTGGTCAAAAAGGTCAATCTTCGACTCTAATGACAAACACTTCGACCCAATAAGTTAACTTTCGATCAAAAAGTCAATTTAGGTCAAAATAGCTCAATTTTCGACTCTAATGACCACCCATCGACCCAACAGTCAACTTTCGACCAAAAAGTCAACTTTGTTCAAAATGGTCAATTTGACCCAATGATCGACCCATCGACCAACAGTCAACTTTTGACAAAAAAGCCATCTTTGGTCAAAATGGTCAATTCTTGACCCAACTACCAACTCATTGACCAAATAGGTCAACTTTTGACCAAAAAGTCAACTTTGGTCAAATTGGTCAATTTCTGACCCAATGACCACACCGTTGACCCAAATGGGTTAACTTTTGACCAAAAAATCAAGTTTGTTCAAAATAGTCAATTTTTGACCTAATGACCAATTATTGACCTAATAAGTCAATCTGTGACCAAAAAGCCAAATTTTGTCAAAATGGTCAATCCTTGACCCAAGGACAAACTCATTGACCTGATAAGTTAACTTTTGACAAAAAAGTCAATTTTGGTCAAAATAGTCAATTTTTGACCTAATGCGCACCCATTAACCCAATAGGTCAACTTTTGCCCAAAAAGTCAACTTTAGTCAAAATGGTCAATTTTTAACCCAATGACCAACCCATTGAACGAATAGATAAACATTTAACCAAAAAGTCATCTTCAGTTAAAATGGTCAATTTTTGACCCATTTACCAACTCATTGACCAAATATGTCAAGTTTTGACAAAAAAATCAACTTTGGTCAAGATGGTCAATTTCTGACCTAATGATCACCCTGTTGACCCAATGGGTCAACGTTTCACAAAAAACATAATTTTGGTCAAAATAATCAATTTTTGACTTAATGACCAATTATTGACCCAATGACAAACCCACTCACCCAATAGGTCAACTTTTGACCAAAAAGTCAATTTTGGTCAAAATAATTAATTTTTGACCTAATGACCAATTATTGACCCAGTAAGCTAATCTCTAACCAAAAAGTCAACTTTGGTCAAAATGGTCAATCCTTGACCCAATGACCAACCCATTGACCCAATAGGTCAACTTTTGACCAAAAAGTCAACTTTGGTCAAAATGATCAATTCTTGACCCAATGACCAACCCATTAGCCTAATAGGTCAACTTTTGACCAAACAGTTAATTTTGGTCAAAATAGTTAATTTTTGAATAAATGACTAATTATTGACCCAATAAATCAATTTGTGACCAAAAAGTCAACTTTGGTCAAAAAGGTCAATCCTTGGCCCAATGACAAAACCATTGACCCAATATGTCAACTTTTGACCAAAAAGTCAATTTTGGTCAAAATAGTCAATTTATGACTTAATGATCACCCATTAACCCAATAGGTTAACTTTTGACAAAAAAGTCAACTTTGGTCAAAATGGTTATCCAATGACCAACCCATTCACCAAATAGGTCAACTTTTGACTAAAAAAGTCATTTTTGGTCAAAATTGTCAATTCTTGACCCAATTACCAACTCATTGACAAAACAGGTCAAAGTTTAACCAAAAAGTCAACTTTGGTCAAAATGGTCAATTTCTGACCCAATGACCACCCCATTCACCAAATGGGTTAACTTTTGACCAAAAATTTAATTTTGGTTAAAATAGTCAAATTTTTATCTAATCACCAATTATTGACCTATAAGTCAATCTTTGACCAAAATGTCAACTTTGGTCAAGGTGGTCAATCCTTGACCCAATGACTAACCCTTGACCCGATAGGTCAACTTTTCACGAAAAAGTCAATTTTGGTCAAAATAGTCAATTTTTGACCTAGTGACCAATTATTGACCAAGTAAGCCAATTTATGACCAAAAAGTAAACTTTAGTCAAAATGGACAATCCTTGACCCAATGACAAACCGTTTGACTCAATATGTCAACTTTTGACCAAAAATTCAATTTTTGATCAACATAGATAATTTTTGTCAACATAGATAACTTTTGACCAATTATAGACCCAATAAGTCAATCTCTGACCAAAAAGTCAACTTTGGTCAAAATGGTCAATCCTTGACCCAATGACAAACCCATTGACCCAATATGTCAACTTTTGACCAAAAAGCCAATTTTGGTAAAAATATTCAAATTTTGACTTAATGACCACCTATTGAGCCAATAGTCAACTTTTGACCAAAATGTCAATTTTGGTCAAAATAGTCAATTTTTGAGCTAACGACGAATTATTGACCCAGTAAGCCAATCTCTTTCCAAAAAGTCAACTTTGGCAAAATGGTCAATCCATGATCCAATGACCAACCCAATGACCCAATAGGTCAACTTTTGACCAAAAAGTAAACTTTGGTCAAAATGATCAATCTTTGACCCAATGACCAACTCATTGGTCTAATAGGTGAACTTCTAACCAAAAAGTCAATTTTGGTCAAAATAGTTAATTTTTGAATTAATGACCAATTATTGACCCAATAAGTCAATCTCTCACAAAAAAGTCAACTTTGGTCAAAATGGTGGTAAACCCATTGACCCAACAGGTGAACTTTTGACCAAAAAATTAATTTTGGACAAAATAGTCAATTTTTAATCTAATGACCACCCATTGACCCAAAAGGTCAACTTTTGACCAAAAAGTCAACTTTGGTCAAAATGGTCAATTTTTGACCTAATGACCAACCCATTGACCAAATAGGTAAACTTTTGACCAAAAAAGTCATCTTTGGTCAAAATTATCGATTGTTGACCCAATTACCAACTCATTGACCAAATAGGTTAACTTTTGACCAAAAATGTCAACTTTTGACCAAAAAGTCAACTTTGGTCAAAATGGCCAATTTATGACCCAATGACCACCCATTTGACCCAATCGGTTAACTTTTGACCTAAAATTCAATTGTGATCAAAATAGTCAATTTTTTACCTAATCACCAATTATTGACCTAATAAATTAATCTCTGACCAAAAAGTCAACTTTGGTCAAAAAGGTCAATCCTTGACACAATGACATACCCTTTGACCCAATAGGTCAACTTTTAACCAAAAAGTCAATTTAGGTCAAAATAGTCAATTTTTGATCTAAAGACCACCCATTGACCCATTAGGTCAACTTTTGACCAAAAAGTCAACTTTGTTCAAAATGGTCAATTTTTGACCCAATGACCGACTCATTGACCAAATAGATCAGCTTTTGACAAAAAAGTCATCTTTGGATAAAATGGTCAATTCTTAAACCAATTACCAACTCATTCACCAAATAGGTTAACTTTTGACCCAAAAGTCAACTTTGGACAAATTAGTCAATTTCTAACCTAATGACCACCTCGTTGATCCAAATGAGTTAACTTTTGACTAAAAAATCAAGTTTGGTCAAAATAGTCAATTTTGACCTAATGACCAATTATTTACCTAACAAGTCAATTTCTGACCAAAAAGTCAAATTTTGTCAAAATGTTCAATCCTTCACCCAAGGACAAACCCATTGACCCAATAGGTCAATTTTTGACGAAAAAGTCAATTTTGGTCAAAATAGTCAACTTTTGACCTAATGTCCACCTATTGACCCAATAGGTCAACTTTTGACCAAAAAGTCAACTTTAGTCAAAATGGTTAATTTTTAACTCAATAACCAACCCGTTGACCCAATATATCAACTTTTGACGAAAACGTCGTCTTCGGTCAAAATGGTCAATTCTTGACCCAATTACCAACTAAGTGACCAAAGAGGTCAACTTTTGACCTAAAAGTCAAATTTGGTTAAATTGATCAATTTCTGACCTAATGACCACCTCGTTGACCCAAATAGGTTAACTTTTGACCAAAAAAATCAAGTTTGGTCAAAATAGTCAATTTTGACCTAATGACCAATTATTGACCCAATAATTTAATCTCTCACCAAAAAGTTAAATTTTGTCAAAATGGTCAATCTTCGACCCAAGGACATACCCATTGACCGGATAGGTCAACTTTGGACGAAAAAGTCAATTTTGGTCAAAATAGTCAATTTTTGACCTAATGACCACCTATTGACCCAATAGTTAACTTTTGACCAAAAAGTTAACTTTGGTCAAAATGGTTAATTTTCGACCCAATGACCAACCCATCGATCCAACAAGTCAACTTTCGACCAAAAAGTTAACTTTGGTCAAAATGATCAATCCTCGACCCAATGACCAACCCATCGGCCTAATAGGTCAACTTTTGGCCAAAAAATCATTTTTTGTCAAAATTGTCAATTTTTTACCTAATGAACACCCATTGACCCAATTGGTCAACTTTTGACCAAAATGTAAACTTTGGTCAAAATGGTCAATTTTTGACCCAACGACCAACCCATTAACCCAATAGGTCAACTTTTGACCAAAAAAGTAATATTTGGTCAAAATTGTGAATTCTTGGCCCAATTACCAACTCATTGACCAAATAGGTCAACTTTTGACGAAAAAGTTAATTTTGCCCAAAATGGTCAATTTCTGACCCAATGACCACCCCTTTGACCCAATGGGGTAACTTTTGACCAAAAATTCAATTTTGGTCAAATAGTCAATTTTTCACCTAATCATCAGTTAATGACCCAATAAGTCATTTTCTGACAAAAAGTCAACTTTGGTCAAAAAGATCAATCCTTTACCCAATGACAAACATATTGACCCAATAGGTTAACTTTAAAACAAAAAGTCAATTTTGGTCAAAAAAGTCAATTTTTAACCTAATCACCACCCATTGAACCAATAGGTCATCTCTTGACCAAAAAGTTAACTTTGGACAAAATGGTCAATTTTTGACCCAATGACCAACCCATTGACCCAATAGGTCAACTTTTGACAAAAAAGTCATCTTTGGTTAAAATGGTCAATTCTTGATCCAATTACCAACTCAATGACCGAATAGGTCAACTTTTAACCTAAAAGTCAACTTTGGTCAAAATGGTCAATTTCTGGCCTAATCAATACACCGTTGACCCAATGGGTTAACTTTTGACAAGAAATTCCAGTTTGGTCAAAATAATCAATTTTTGACCTAATGACCAATTATTGACCCAATAAATCAATCACTGACCAAAAAGTCGACTTTGTTCAAAATGGTCAATCCTTGACCCAATGACAAATACATTGACCCGATAGGTGAACTTTTGTCCAAAAAGCCAATTTTGGTCAAAATAGTCACTTTGACTTAGTGACTACCTATTGACCCAATAGCTCAACTTTTGATAAAAAAGTCAATTTTGGTCAAAATCGTCAATTTTTGACCTAATGACCAAACCATTGGTCTAATAGATCAACTTTTGACCAATAAGTCAATTTTGGTCAAAATAGTCAATTTTTGAATTAATGACCAATTGTTGACCTAATAATTTAATCTCTGACCAAAAAGTCAACTTTGGTCAAAATGTTCAATCCTTGACCCAATGACAAACCCATTGACCCAATAGGTTAACTTTTGACCAAAAAATCAATTTTGGTCAAAATAGTCAATTTTTGACCTAATGACCACTCATTGACCCAACAAGACAACTTTTGACCAAAAGTCAACTTTGGTCAAAATGGACAATTTTAGACCCAATGACCAACCCATTGACCCAAAAGGTCAACTTTTGACCAAAAAGGTCATCTTTGGTCAAAATTGTCAATTCTTGACCCAATTACCAACTCATTGACCAAATAGGTCAACTTTTGACCAAAAAGTCAACTTTAGCTAAAATGGTCAATTTCAAAATGACCACCCCTTTCACCCATGGGTTAACTTTTAACCAAAAATTCAATTTTGGTCAAGATAGTCAATTTTTTACCTAAGCACCAATTATTGACCCAATAAGTGAATCTTTGACAAAAAAGTCAACTTTGGTAAGAAAGGTCAATCCTTGACCCAATCACAAACCCTTCGATCTAATAAGTCAAATTTCGACCAAAAAGTCAATTCCGTCAAAATACTAAATTTCGATCTAATGACCACCCATCGATCTCAACAGTCAACTTTCGACCAAAAAGTCAACTTTGGTCAAAATGGTCAATCCTCGACCCAATGACCAACCCTTTTAACCAACAAAGTCATCTTAGGTCAAAATGGTCAATTCAATTACCAACTCATCGACCAAATAAGTCAACTTTCGACCAAAAGTTAACTTTGGTCAAAATGGTCAATTCTCGACTTAATGACCACCCCGTTGACCCAATCAGTCGACATTTGACTAAAAATGTAATTTTCGTCAAAATAATGAATTTTTAACCTAATGACCAATTATCGAATCTAATAAGTCAATCTCTCGACCAAAAAGTCAATTTTGGTCAAAATGGTCAATCATCGACCCTAAAGACTCAACCCATTGATCCGACAGTCAACTTTCGATCAATAATAACTTTGGACCTAACAGTCAACTTGACCTAATGACTAACTTTTGGACCTAATAGGTCAACTTTCACCAAAAGTCAATTTTGGTCAAAATAGCTAATTTTCGACCTAATGACCAATTATCGACCTAAGAAGCCAATCTCAGACTAAAAAGCCCACTTTGGTTAAAATGGTCAATCTTTGACCCATATACCAACCCATTAACCAAAAACGTCAACTTTTGGCATAAAAGTTAATTTTGGTCAAAATAGTCAATTTTTGACCCAATGACCAATTATTGACCCAGTAAGCCAATCTCTGACTAAAAAGTCAACTTTGGTTAAAATGGTCAATCCTTGACCCAATGACCAACCCATTGACAAAATAGGTCAACTTTTGACAATAAAATCAATTTTGGTCAAAATAGTCAATTTTTGACCTAATGACCACCCATTGACCCAATAGGTCAACTTTTGACTAAAAAGTCAACTTTGGTCAAAATGGTCAATTTTTTACCCAATGACCAACCCATTACCCAATAGGTCAACTTTTGACCAAAAAAGTCATCTTTGGTCAATGTTGTTAATTCTTGACCCAATTACTAACTTATTGACCAAATAGGTCAACTTTTGACCAAAAAGTCAACTTTGGTCAAAAAGGTCAATTTCTGACAAAATGACCACTCCTTTGACCCATTGGATTAACTTTTGACAAAAAATTCAAATTTGATCAAAATAGTCAATTTTTGACATAATCACCAATTATTGACCCAATAAGTTAATTTCTGACCAAAATGTCAACTTTGGTAAAAAAGGTCAATCCTTGACCCAATGACAAACCCTTTGACCCAATAGGTCAACTTTTGACAAAAAAGTCAATTTAGGTCAAAATAGTCCATTTTGACCTAATGACCACCCATCGACCCAATAGGTCAACTTTCGACCAAAAAATCAACTTTGGTCAAAATGGTCAATTTTCGACCTAAAGACCGACCAATCGACCAAAGATGTCAACTTTCGACAAAAATTCCTCTGTGGTCAAAATGGTCAATTCTTAACCCAATTACTAACTCATTGACCAAATAGGTCAACTTTTGACCTGAAAGTCAACTTTGGTTAAAATGGTCAATTTCTGACCCAATGACCACCCCGTTGACCCAATGGGTCAGCTTTTGACAAAAAAAGTAATTTTGGTCAAAATAATCAATTTTTGTCAAAATAATCAATTTTTCACCTAATGACCAATTATTGACCCAATAAGTCAATCTATGACCAAAAAGTCAATTTTGGTTAAATTGGTCAATCCTTGACCCAAAGACCAACCCATTGACCCAATAGGTCAACCTTTAACCAAAAAGTCAACTTTCGCCAAAATGGTCAATCCTTTACTCAATGACTCATCCATTGACCCAATAGGTCAACTTTTGACCAAATAATCAATTTTGATCAAAATAGTCAATTTTTTACCTAAAGACCAATGATTGAAGCAGTAAGCCAATCTCTGACAAAAAGTCAACTTTGGTCAAAGTGTTCAATCCTTGACCCGAAGACCAATCCATTGACCCAAAAGGTCGGCTTTTGACCAAAAAGTCAATTTTGGTCAAAATAGTAAATTTTTGACCTAATGACCACTCATTGACCCAATAGGTCAACTTTTGACCAAAAAGTAAACTTTGGTCAAAATGAACAATTTTTGACCCAAAGACCAATCCATTGACCCAATATGTCAACTTTTCACCAAAAAAGTCATCTTTGTTCAAATGTACGAATTCTTGACCTAATTGCTAACTCATTGACCAAATAGGTCAACTTTTGACAAAAAAGTCAACTTTGGTCAAAATGGTCAATTTCCGACCCAATGACCACCCCTTTGACCCAATTAGTTAACTTTTTATCACCCAATAGGTCAACTTTTGACCAAAAAGTCAACTTTGGTCAAAATGGTCAATCCTTAACCCAATGACTAACCCATTAACCTAATAGGTCAACATTTGACCAAAATTTCAATTTTGATCAAAATAGTCAATTTTTGAATTAATGACCAATTATTGACACAATGAGTCAATCTCTGACCAAAAAGTCATTTTAGTCAAAATGGTCAATCCTTGACCCAATGACCAACCCATTGACCCAATAGGTCAACTTTTGACCAAAAAGTCAACTTTGGTCAAAATGATTAATCTTTAACCCAATAACCAACCCATTGGCATAATGGTTAACTTTTGACCAAAAAGTCAATTTTGGTCAAAATAGTCAAATTTTGAATTAATGATCAATTATTGACCTAATAAGTCAATCTCTGACCAAAAAGTTAACTTTGGTCAAAATATTCAATCCTTGCTCTAATGACAGAACCATTGACCCAATAGGTCAACTTTTGACAAAAAGTCAATTTTGGTCAAAATATTTAATTTTTGACCTAATGACTACCCATTGACCCAATAGGTCAACTTTTAACCAAAAAGTCAACTTTGGTCAAAATGGTCAATTTTGACCCAATGACCAACCCATTGACCCAATAATTCAAGTTTTGACTAAAAAAGTCATATTTGGTCAAAATTGTCAATTCTTGACCCAATTACCAACTCATTGACCAAATATGTCAACTTTTGACCAAAATGTCAACTTTGGTCAAAAGGGTCAATTTCTGACCCAATGACCACCTCATTCACCCAATGTGTTAACTTTTGACAAAAAAATTCAATTTTAGTTAAAATAGTCAATTTTAGACCTAATCATCAATTATAGACCTAATAAGTTAATCTCTGACCAGAAAGTCAACTTTGGTCAAAAAGGTCAATCCTTGACCCAATGACAAACCCTTTGACCCAATAGGTCAACTTTTGACCAAAAAGTTAATTTTGGTCAAAATAGTCAAATTTTGACCAAATAACCCCCAATGACCCAATTGGTCAACTTTTGACAAAAAAGTTAACTTTGGTCAAAATGGTCAATTTTTTACCCAATGACCAACCCGTTGACTCAATAGATCAACTTTTGACCAAAAAGTCATATTCGGTAAAAATGGTCAATTCTTGACTCAATTACCAACTCATTAACAAAATAGGTCAACTTTGGTCAAAATGGTCAATTTCTGACCCAATAACCACCCCGTTGACCCAATGGATCAACTTTTAAAAAAAAAATTAATTTTGGTCAAAATATTCAATTTTTGACCTAATGACCAATTATTGACCCAATAAGTCAATCTCAAACCAAAAAGTCAACTTTGGTCAAAATAGACAATCCTTGACCCAATGACTAACCCATTGACCCAATAGGTCAACTTTTGACCAAAAAGTCAACTTTGGTCAAAATTGTCAATCCTTAACCCAATGACCAACCCATTGACCCAATAGATCAACTTTTGAACAAAAAGACAATTTTGGTCAAAATAGTCAAGTTTTGACCAAATGACCAATTATTGACCCAGTAAGCCAATCTCTGACCAAAAAGTCAACTTTGGTCAAAATGGCCAATCCTTAACCCAATGACCAACCCATTGACCCAATAGGTCAACTTTTGACCAAAAATTCAACTTTGGTCAAAATGATCAATTTTTGACGCAATGACCACCCCTTTGACCCAATGGGTTAACGTTTGACCAAAAATTCAATTTTGGTCAAAATAGTCAATTTTTGACCTCATCACCAATTATTGACCTAATAAGTTAATCTCTCACCAAAAAGTTAACTTTGGTCAAAAAGGTTAATACTTGACCCAGTGACAAACTCTTTGACCAAATAGGTCAACTTTTGACCAAAAAGTCAATTTTGGGTCAAAATAGTCAATTTTTGACCTAATGACCACCCATTGACCCAATAGGTCAACTTTTGACCAAAAAGTCAACTTTGTTCAAAATGATCAATTTTTGACCCAATGACTGACCCATTTACCAAATATGTCAACTTTTGACAAAAAAGTCATCATTGGTCAAAATGGTCAATTCTTGACCCAACAACCAACTCATTGACCAAATAGGTCAACTTTTGACCAAAAAGTCAACTTCGGTCAAAATGGTCAATTTCTGACCCAATGACCACCCCGTTGACGCAAATGGGTTAACTGTTGACCAAAAAATCAAGTTTGTTCAAAATAGTCAATTTTTGACCTAATGACCAATTATTGACCTAGTAAGTCAATCTTTGACCAAAAAGCCAAATTTTGTCAAAATGGTCAATCCTTGACCCAAGGATAAACTCATTGACCTGATAGGTTAACTTTTGACAAAAAAGTTAATTTTGGTCAAAATAGTTAATTTTTGACCTAATGAGCACCCATTAACCCAATAGGTCAACTTTTGACCGAAAAGTCAACTTTGGTCAAAATGGTCAATTTTTAACCCAATGACCAACCCATTGTCCGAATAGATAAACTTTTAACCAAAAAGTCATCTTCGGTTAAAATTGTCAATTATTGACCCAATTACCAACTCATTGACCAAACATGTCAAGTTTTGACAAAAAAAATTAACTTTGGTGAAAATAGTCAATTTCTGACCTAATGATCACCCCGTTGACCCATTGGGTCAACATTTCACAAAAAACTTAATTTTTGTCAAAATAATCAATTTTTGACCTAATGACCAATTATTGACCCAATAAGTCAATCTCTGAACAAAAAGTCAATTTTGTTAAAAATGGTGACCCAAAGACCAATCCATCACCCAATAGGTCAACTTTTGACCAAAAAGTCAACTTTGGTCAAAATGGTCAATCCTTAACCCAATGACTAACCCATTAACCCAATAGGTCAACTTTTGACCTAAAAATCAATTTTGGTCAAAATAGTTAATTTTTAACCTAATGACTAATTATTGACCCAATAAGCTAATCTCTAACCAAAAAGTCAAGTTTGGTCAAAATGATCAATCCTTGACCCAATGACCCACACATTGGCCTAATAGGTCAACATTTGACCAAAAAGTCAATTTTGGTCAAAATAGTCAATTTTTGAATTAATGAACAATTATTGACGTAATAAGGCAATCGCTGACCAAAAAGTCAACTTTGGTCAAAATGGTCAATCCTTGACCCAATGACGAACCCATTGACCCAATAGGTCAACTTTTGACCAAAAAGTCAACTTTGGTCAAAATGATCAATCCTTGACCCAATGACCAACCCATTGGCCTAATAGGTCAACTTTTGACCAAAAAGTTAATTTTGGTCAAAATAGTTAATTTTTGAATAAATGACCAATTATTGACCCAATAAGTCAATTTCTGACCAAAAAGTCAACTTTGGTCAAAAAGGTCAATCCTTGACCCAATGATAAACCCATTGACCCAATATGTCAACTTTTGACCAAAAAGTCAATTTTGGTAAAAATTGTCAATTTATGACGTAGTGACCACCCATTGACCCAATAGGTCAACTTTTGACGAAAAAGTCAACTTTGGTCAAAATGGTCAATTTTTGACCCAATGACCAACCCATTCACCCAATAGGTCAACTTTTGACTAAAAAAGTCATTTTTGGTCAAAATTGTCAATTCTTGACCCAATTACCAACTCATTGACAAAACAGGTCAAAATTTTACCAAAAAGTCAACTTTGGTCAAAATGGTCAATTTCTGACCCAATGACCACCCCGTTCACCAAATAGGTTAACTTTTGACCAAAAATTTAATTATGGTTAAAATAGCTAATTTTTTATCTAATCACCAATTATTGACCTATAAGTCAATCTTTGACCAAAATGTCAACTTTGGTCAAAGTGGTCAATCCTTGACCCAATGACTAACCCATTGACCCGATAGGTCAACTTTTGACGAAAAAGTCAATTTTGGTCAAAATAGTCAATTTTTGACCTAGTGACCAATTATTGACCAAGTAAGCCAATTTATGACCAAAAAGTAAACTTTAGTCAAAATGGTCAATCCTTGACCCAATGAGAAACACTTTGACCCAATAGGTCAACTTTTGACAAAAAATTCAATTTTGGTCAACATAGTCAATTTTTGACCTGAAGACCATCCATTGACCCAATAGGTCAACTTTTGACCAAAAAGTCAACTTTGGTCAAAATGGTCAAGTTTTGACCAAATGACCAACCCATTGACCCAATAGGTCAACTTTTAACTAAAAAGTCATCTTTGGTCAAAATGGTCAATTCTTGACCCAATTACCAACTCATTGACCAAATATGTCAACTTTTGACCAAAAAGTCAACTTTGGTCAAAATAGTTAATTTCTGACCCAATGACCACCGCGTTGACCCAATGGGTTAACTTTTGACCAAAAATTCAAGTTTGGTCAAAATAGTCAACTTTTTGTCCTAATGACCAATTATTGACCCAATAAGTCAATCACTGACCGTAAAAGTCAACTTTGGTAAAAATGGTCAATCATTAACCCAATGACAAACCCATAGACCCAATAGGTTAACTTTTGACCAAAAAGCCAATTTTGGTCAACATAGTCAATTTTTGACTTAATGACCACCCATTTACCCAATTGGTCAACTTTTGACCAAAAAGTCAATTTTGGTTAAAATAGTCAATTTTTGACCAAATGACCAATTATCGACCCAGTAAGCCAATCTCTGTCCAAAAAGTCAACTTCGGTCAGAATCGCCAATCTTGGAACCAATGACTAACGAATTGACCCAAAAGGTCAACTTTTGACAAAAAAATCAATTTTGGTTAAAATAATCAATTTTTGACCTAATAACCACCCATTGACCAAAAAGGTCAACTTTTGAACAAAAAGTTAACTTGAATTCTTGACCCAATTACCAACTCATTGACCAAATAGGTCAACCTTTGACCAAAAAGTCAACTGTGGCCAAAATGGTCAATTTCTGAGCCAAAGACCACCCCTTTGTCCCAATGGGCTAACTTTTGACCAAAAATTCAATTTTGGTCAAAATAGTCAATTTTTGACCTAATGACCAAGTATTGACCGAATAATTCAATCTCTGACAAAGAAGTCAATTTTGGTCAAAATGGTCAATCTTGACCCAATGACATACCCATTGACCCAATATGTCAACTTTTGACCAAAAAGCCAATTTGGGTAAAAATATTCAAATTTTGAATTAATGACCACCTATTGACCCAATAGGTCAACTTTTGACCAAAATGTCAATTTTGGTCAAAATAGTCAATTTTTTACCTAATGACCAATTATTGACCCAGTAAGCCAATCTTATTCCAAAAAGTCAACTTTGGTCAAAATGGCCAATCCATGATCCAATGACCACTCCATTGACCCAATATGTCAACTTTTGAGCAAAAAGTCAATTTTGGTCAAAATGATCAATCTTCAACCCAATGACCAACTCATTGGTTTAATAGGTCAACTTTAAACCAAAAAGTCAATTTTGGTCAAAATAGTTAATTTTTGAATTAATGACCAATTTTGACCCAATAAGTCAATCCATGATCAAAAAGTCAATTTTGGTCAAAATGGTCAATCCTTGAACCAATGACAAACCCATCAATCCAACAAGTTAACTTTTGACCAAAAAGTCAATTTTGATCAAATAATTAATTTTATCTAACAACTACCCATTGACCCAAAAGGTCAACTTTTGACCAAAAAGTCAACTTTGGTCAAAATGGTCAATTTTTGACCCAATAACCAAACCATTGACCCAATAGGTAAACTTTTGACCAAAAAAGTCATATTTGGTCAAAATTATCGATTGTTGACCCAATTACAACCTCATTGACCAAATATGTCAACTTTTGACAAAAAATGTCAACTTTTGACCAAAAAGTCAACTTTGGTCAAAATGGCCAATTTATGACCCAATGACCACCCATTTGACCCAATTGGTTAACTTTTGACCAAAAATTCAATTTTGGTCAAAATAGTCAATTTTTTACCTAATCACCAATTATTGACCTAATAAGTTAATCTCTGACCAAAAAGTCAACTTTGGTCAAAAAGGTCAATCCTTGACCCAATGACAAACCCTTTGACCTAATAGGTCAACTTTTGACCAAAAAGTCAATTTAGGTCAAAATAGTCAATTTTTGACCTAATGACCACCCATTGACCCAATAGGTCAACTTTTGACCAAAAAGTCAAATTTGTTCAAAATGGTCAATTTTTTATCCAATGACCGACTCATTGACCAAATAGGTCAGCTTTTGACAAAAAAGTCATCTTTGGTTAAAATGGTCAATTCTTAACCCAATTACCAACTCATTGACCAAATAGGTTAACTTTTGACCTAAAAGTCAACTTTGGTCAAATTGGTCAATTCTCTGATCTAATGACCACCTCATCAATCTAAATGAGTTAACTTTGACTAAAAAATGAAGTTTGGTCAAAATAGTCAATTTTGACCTAATGACCAAATATTC
This sequence comes from Papilionanthe hookeriana x Papilionanthe teres, assembly GCA_022702705.1. Lineage (NCBI taxonomy): Eukaryota > Viridiplantae > Streptophyta > Magnoliopsida > Asparagales > Orchidaceae > Papilionanthe > Papilionanthe hookeriana x Papilionanthe teres. The sequence continues at coordinate 46,450,869 of CM040436.1, read as the reverse complement.
ACCCAATAACTCAATTACTGACTAAAAAGTCAAATTTTGTCAAAATGTTCAATCCTTCACCCAAGGACAAACCCATTGACCCGATAGGTCAATTTTTGACGAAAAAGTCAATTTTGGTCAAAATAGTCAACTTTTAACCTAATGGCCACCTATTGACCCAATAGGTCAACTTTTGACCAAAAAGTCAACTTTGGTTAAAATGGTTAATTTTTGACCCAATGACTAACCCGTTGACCTAATAGATCAACTTTTGAAGAATAAGTCATCTTCGGTCAAAATGGTCAATTCTTGACCCAATTACCAACTAAGTGACCAACGAGGTTAACTTTTGTCCTAAAAGTCAACTTTGGTTAAATTGGTCAATTTCAGACCTAATGACCACCTCGTTGACCCAAATGGGTTAACTTTTGACCAAAAAATCAAGTTTGGTCAAAATAGTCAATTTTGACCTAATGACCAATTATTGACCTAATAATTCAATCTCTGACCAAAAAGTCAAATTTTGTCAAAATGGTCAATCCTTGACCCAAGGACAAACCCATTGACCGGATAGGTTAACTTTTGACGAAAAAGTCAATTTTGGTCAAAATAGTCAATTTTTGACCTAATGACCATCTATTGACCCAATAGGTCAACTTTTGACCAAAAAGTTAACTTTAGTCAAAATGGTTAATTTTTGACCTAATGAGCAACCTATTGACCCAATAGGTCAACTTTTGACCAAAAATCAATTTTAAATTTGTCAATTTTTGACATAATGACCACCCGTTGACCCAATAGGTCAACTTTTGACCAAAAAAGTCTTCTTTGATCAAAATTGTGAATTCTTGACCCAATTACCAACTCATTGACCAAATAGGTCAACTTTTGACCAAAAAGTCAATTTTGCCCTAAAAGGTCAATTTCTGACCCAATGACCACCCCTTTGACCCAATGGGTTAACTTTTGACCAAAAATTTAATTTTGGTCAAATAGTCAATTTTTCACCTAATCATCAGTTAATGACCCAATAAGTCAATCTCTGATCAAAAAGTCAACTTTGGTCAAAAAGATTAATCCTTTACCCAATGACAAACATATTAACCTAATAGGTTAACTTTCAAACAAAAAGTCAATTTTGGTCAAAAATGTCAATTTTTAACCTAATCACCACCCATTGACCCAATCGGTCATCTTTTGGCCAAAAAGTCAACTTTGGACAAAATGGTCAATTTTTGACCCAATGACCGACCCATTGACCCAATAGGTCAACTTTTGACAAAAAAGTCATGTTTGGTTAAAATGGTCAATTCTTGATTCAATTACCAACTCATTGACCAAATAGGTCAACTTTTGACCTAAAAGTCAACTTTCGTCAAAATGGTCAATTTCTGGCCCAATGACCACACCACTGACCCAATGGTTTAACTTTTGACCAAAAATTTTAGTTTGGTCAAAATAATCAATTTTTGACCTAATGACAAATTATTGACCCATAAGTCAATCTCTGACCAAAAAAGTCAACTTTGGCCAAAATGGTCTATCCTTGACCTAATGACAAACACATTGACCCGATAGGAGAACTTTTGTCTAAAAAGCCAATTTTGGTCAAAATAGTCAATTTTTGACTTAGTGACTACCTATTGACCAAATAGCTCTACTTTTGATAAAAAAAGTTAATTTTGGTCAAAATCGTCAATTTTTTACTTAATGACCAAACCATTGGTCTAATAGGTTAATTTTTGACTAATAGGTCAATTTTGGTCAAAATAGTCAATTTTTGAATTAATGACCAATTATTGACCTAATAATTTAATCTCTGACCAAAAAGTTAACTTTGGTCAAAATGTTCAATCCACGACCCAATGACAAACCCATTGACCCAATAGGTTAACTTTTGACCAAAAAATCAATTTTGGTCAAAATAGTCAATTTTTGACCTAATGACCACCCATTGACCCAACAGGACAACTTTTGACCAAAAAGTCAACTTTGGTCAAAATGGACAATTTTAGACCCAATGACCAACCCATTGACCCAAAAGGTCGACTTTTGACCAAAAAAATCATCTTTGGTCAAAATTGCCAATTCTTGACCAAATTACTAACTCATTGACCAAATAGGTCAACTTTTGACCAAAAAGTCAACTTTGGCTAAAATGGTCAATTTCAAAATGACCACCCCTTTGACCCAATGGGTTAACTTTTAACCAGAAATTCAATTTTGGTCAAGATAGTCAATTTTTGACCTAAGCACCAATTATTGACCCAATAAGTGAATCTTTGGCAAAAAAGTCAACTTTGGTAAAAAAGGTCAATCCTTGACCCAATCACAAACCCTTTGACCCAATAGGTCAACTTTTGACCAAAAAGTCAATTTTGGTCAAAATAGTCAATTTTTGACCTAATGACCAACCATTGACCCAATAGGTCAAATTTTGACCAAAAAGTCAACTTTGGTCAAAATGGTCAATCCTTGACCCAATGACCAACCCATTGACCCAATAGGTCAACTTTTGACCAAAAATTCATCTTAGGTCAAAATGGTCAATTCTTGACCCAATTACCAACTCATTGACCAAATAGGTCAACTTTTGACCAAAAAGTTAACTTTGGTTAAAATGGTCAATTTCTGACGCAATGACCACCCTGTTGACCCAATGGGTCAGCTTTTGACAAAAAAATATAATTTTGGTCAAAATAATCAATTTTTAACCTAATGACCAATTATTGACCCAATAAGTCAATCTCTGACCAAAAAGTCAATTTTGGTCAAAATGGTCAATCGTTGACCCAAAGACCAACCCATTAACCCTATAGGTCAACTTTTGATTAAATAGTCAACTTTGGTCAAAATAGTCAATCCTTGACCCAATCACTAACCTATGGACCCAATAGGTCAACTTTTGACCAAAAAGTCAATTTTGGTCAAAATGGTCAATTTTTAACCTAATGACCAATTATTGACCCAATAAGCCAATCTCAGGCCAAAAAGTCCACTTTAGTTAAAATGGTCAATCTTTGACCCATATACCAACCCATTGACCCAAAAGGTCAACTTTTGACATAAAAGTCAACTTTGGTCAAAATGATCAATCATTGACCCAATGACCAACCCATTGACCAAATATGTCAACTTTTGACCAAAGAGTCAATTTTGGTCAAAATAGTCAATGTTTGACCTAATGACCAATTATTGATCCAGTAAGCCAATCTCTGACCAAAACGTCAACTTTGGTTTAAATGGTCAATCCTTGACCCATTGACCAACCCATTGACCCAATAGGTCAATTTTTGACAATAAAATCAATTTTAGTCAAATTAATCAATTTTTGACCTAATGACCACCCATTGACCCAATAGGTCAACTTTTGACTAAAAAGTCAACTTTGATCAAAATGGTCAATTTTTTACCCAATGACCAACCCATTGACCCAATAGGTCAACTTTTGACCAAAAAAGTCATCATTGGTCAAAATTGTTAATTCTTGACCCAATTACTAACTCATTGACCAAATAGGTCAACTTTTTACCAAAAGTCGACTTCGGTCAAAATGGTCAATTTCCGACAAAATGACCACCCTTCGACCCAATGGGTTAACGTTTGACAAAAAATTCAATTTTGGTCAAAATAGTCAATTTTCGACCTAATCACCAATTATTGACCCAATAAGTTAATCTCTGACTAAAAAGTCAACTTTGGTCAAAAAGGTCAATCCTTGACCCAATGACAAACACTTTGACCCAATAGGTTAATTTTTGACCAAAAAGTCAATTTAGGTCAAAATAGTCAATTTTGACCTAATGACCACCCATTGACCCAATAGGTCAACTTTTGACCAAAAAGTCAATTTTGGTCAAAATGGTCAATTTTGACCCAAAGACCGACCCATTGACCAAAGAGGTGAACTTTTGACAAAAAATTCCTTTTTGGGCAAAATGGTCAATTCTTAACCCAATTACCAACTCATTGACCAAATAGGTCAACTTTTGACATGAAAGTCAACTTTGGTCAAAATGGTAAATTTCCGACCTAATGACCAATCCCCGTCAATCTAATGGGTCAACTTTTGACAAAAATGTAATTTCGTCAAAATAATCAATTTTGTTAAAATAATCAATTTTTGACCTAATGACCAATTATTGACCCAATAAGTCAATCTGTGACCAAAAAGTCAATTTTGGTTAAAATGGTCAATCCTTGACCCAAAGACCAACTGATTGACCCAATAGGTCAACTTTTAACCAAAAAGTCAACTTCGGTCAAAATGGTCAATCCTTGACTCAATGACTCACCCATTGACCCAATAGGTCAACTTTTGACAAAGTAATCAATTTTGATCAAAATAGTTAATTTTTTACCTAATGACCAATTATTGACCCAATAAGTCAATCTCTGACAAAAAAGTCAGCTTTTAGTCAAAATGGTCAATCCTCGACCTAATGACAAATCCATCGATCCAAAAGGTCGGCTTTCGACCAAAAGTCAATTTTGGTCAAAATAGTAAATTTTTGACCTAATGACCCCTCATTGACCCAATATGTCAACTTTTAACCAAAAAGTAAACTTTTGCCAAAATGGACAATTTTTGACCCAAAGACCAATCCATTGACCCAATAGGTCGACTTTTCACCAAAAAAGTCATCTTTGTTCAAATGTTCGAATTTCGACCCATTTACCAACTCATCGACCAAACAGTCAACTTTCGACCAAAAGTCAACTTTGGTCAAAATGGTCAATTTCTGACCCAATGACCACCCCTTTGACCCAATTAGTTAACTTTTGACTAAAAGTTCAATTTTTATCAAAATAGTCAATTTTTTACCTAATCACTAATTATTGACTCGATAAGTCAATCTCTGATCAAAAAGTCAACTTTGGACAAAAAGGTCAATCCTTTACCCAATGACAAACTTATTGAACTAATAGGATAACTTTTGACAAAAAAGTCAATTTTGGTCGAAATAATTAATTTTTGTCCTAATGAGCAACCATTGACCTAATAGGTCAACTCTTGACCAAAAAGTCAACTTTGGTCAATATGGTCAATTTTTGACCCAATGACCGACCCATTGACCCAATAGGTCAACTTTTGACAAAAAAGTCATCTTTGGTCAAAATGGTCAATTCTTGACCCAATTACCAACTCATTGACCAAATAGGTCAACTTTTGACCAAAATGTCAACTTTGGTGAAAATGGTCAATTTCTAACCCAATGACCACCCTGTTGACCCAATGGGTTAACTTTTGACCAAAAAATCAAGTTTGGTCAAAATAGTCAATTTTTGACCTAATGAGCAATTGTTGACGCAATAAGTCAATCTTTGACCAAATAGTCAACTTTAGTCAAAATGGTCAATCATTGACCCAATGACAACCCTATTGACCTGATAGGTCAAATTTTGACCAAAAAGTCAATTTCGATAAAAATAGTCAATTTTTGATCAAATGACCACCCATTGACCCATTAGGTCAACTTTGACCAAAAAGTCAACTTTGGTTAAAATGGTCAATTTTCACCCAATGACCAACCCATTAACCCAATAGGTCAACTTTTGTCAAAAAAGTCATCTTTGGTCAAGATGGTCAATTCTTGACCCAATTTCCAACTCATTGACCAAATAGGTCAACTCTAGACTAAAAAGTCAAATTTGGTCAAAATTGTCAATTTCTAACCCAATGACCACCCCATTGACCCAAGGGATCAACTTTTGTTAAAAAAAATTTAATTTTGGTCAAAATAATCAATTTTTGACCTAATGACCAATGATTGACCCAATAAGTCAATCTCTGACCAGAAAGTCAACTTTGGTCAAAATAGTCAATCCTTGACCCAATGACGAACCCATTGACCAAATAGGTCAACTTTTGACCAAAAAGCCAATTTTGCTCAAAATGGTCTATCCTTGACCCAATGACAAACCCATTGACCCAACAGGTCAACTTTTGACCAAAAAGTCAATTTTAGACAAAATTGACAAGTTTTGATCTAATGACCAACTATTCACCCAGTAAGCCAATTTCTGACCAAAAATTTAACTTTGGTCAAAATGGTCAATCCTTGACCCAATGATCAACCCATTTACCCAATAGGTCAACTTTTGACTAAAAAGTCAACTTTGGTCAAAATGATTAATCCATGACCTAATGACCAGCTCATTAGCCTAATATGTCAACTTTCGACAAAAGTTAACTTTGGTCAAAATAATTAATTTTGAATTAATGACCAATTATCGATCCAATAAGAGAATTTTCAACGAAAAGTCAACTTTGAGCAATACGTAACTGAACGAAGTAA
>CM040436.1:46396228-46444091 GCA_022702705.1 Papilionanthe hookeriana x Papilionanthe teres | reverse complement strand
TCATTAGGTCAAGCTTATCCATTGAGTCAACAGGGTGGTCATTGGGTCAGAGATTGACCATTTTGACCAAAGTTGACTTTTTGGTTTAAATTTGACCTATTGGGTCAATGGGTAGTCATTAGGTCAAAAATTAAATATTTTGACCAAAATTGACTTTTTTGTCAAAATTTGACCTATTGGGTCAATGGGTTTGTCATTAGGGCAAGGATAGAACATTTTGACCAAAGTTGACTTTTTGGTCGAAGATTGACTTATTGGGTCAATGGGTTGGTCATCGGGTCAAGGATTGACCATTTTGACCAAAATGACTTTTTGGTTAAGGATTGACTTATTGGGTCAAAATAATTGGTCAATAAATCAAAAATTGACTATTTTGACCAAAATTGACTTTTTGGTCAAATTTTAACCTATTAGGCCAATGGGTTGGTCATTGGGTCAAGGATTGATCATTTTGACCAAAGTTGACTTTTTGGTCAAAAGTTGACCTATTGGGTCAATGGGTTGGTCATCGGGTCAAGGATTGACCATTTTGACCAAAATGACTTTTTGGTCAAAGATTGACTTATTGGGTCAATAATTGGTCATTAAATCAAAAATTGACTATTTTGACCAAAATTGAAATTTTGGTCTAATGTTGACCTATTAGGTTAATGGGTTAGTCATTGGGTTAAGGATTGACCATTTTGACCAAAGTTGACTTTTTGGTCAAATGTTGACCTATTGGGTGATGGGTTGGTCTTTGGGTGAAGGATTGATCATTTTGACTAAAATTGACTTTTCTGTCAGAGATTGACTTATTGGGTCAATAATTGATCATTAGTTCAAAAATTAACTATTTTGACCAAAATTGAATTTTTGGTCAAAAGTTAACCCATTGGGTCAACGAGTAGGTCACTAGGTCAGAAATTGACCATTTTGACCAAAGTTGAGTTTTTGGTCAAAAGTTGCCCTATTTGGTCAATGAGTTGGTAATTGCGTCAAGAATTGACCATTTTGACGAAAGATGACTTTTTGGTCAAAAGTTGATCTATTGGGTCAATGGGTTGGTCCTTGGGTCAAAATAGACCATTTTGACCTAAGTTCACTTTTAGGTCAAAAGTTGACCTATTGGGTCAATGGGTGGTCATTAGGTCTAAAATTGAATATTTTGACCAAAATTGACTTTTTCGTCAAAAGTTGGCCTATTGGGTCAATGGGTTAGTCATTGTGGCAAGGATTGACCATTTTGACCAAAGTTGACTTTTTCGTAAAAAATTCACTTATTGGATCAATAATTGGTCATTAATTCAAAAATTGACTATCTTGACCAAAATTAACTTTTTGGTCAAATGTTGACATATTAGGCCAATGAGCTGGTCATTAGGTCAAGGATTAATCATTTTGACCAAAGTTGACTTTTTAGTCAAACGTTGACCTATTGGGTTAATGGGTTTATCATTGGGTCAAGGATTGACCATTTTGACCAAAGTTGAATTTTTGGTCAGAAATTGGCTTACTGGGTTAATAGTTGGTCATTAGATCAAAACTTGTCTATTTTGTCTAAAATTGACTTTTTGGTCAAAAGTTGACCACTTAGGTCAATGGGTTGGTCATTGGGTCAAGGATAGACCATTTTGACTAAAATTGGCTTTTTGTTCAAAAGTTGACCTATTGGGTCAATGGGTTTGTCATTAGGTCAAGGATTGACTATTTTGACCAAAGTTGACTTTTTGGTCAAAGATTGACTTATTAGGTCAATAATTGGTCATTAGGTCAAAGATTGATTATTTTGACTAAAATTAAAGTTTTTTTAACAAAAGTTGATCCCTTGGGTCAATGGGGTGGTCATTGGGTCAGAAATTAACAATTGTGACCAAATTTGACTTTTTGGTCTAGAGTTGACCTATTTGGTCAATGAGTTGGTAATTGGGTTAAGAATTGACCATTTTGACCAAAGATGACATTTTTGTCAAAAGTTGACCTATTGGGTCAATGGGTCGGTCATTGGGTGAAAAAATTGATCACTTTAACCAAAGTTGACTTTTTGGTCAATAGTTGACCTAATGGGTCATGGGTGGTCATTAGGTTAAAAATTGACTATTTTTACTGAAGTTGACTTTTTGGTCAAAATTTAACCTATCGGGTCAACGAGGTTGTCATTGGGTCAAGGATTGACCATTTTGACCAAAGTTGACTTTTTGGTCAAAGATTGACTTATTGGGTCAACAATTATTCATTAGGTCAAAAATTGACTATTTTGACCAAACTTGATTTTTTGGTCAAAAGTTAACCTATTGGGTCAACGAGGTGGTCATTGGGTCAGAAATTGACCATTTTCACCAAATTTGACTTTTTGGTCAAAAGTTGACCAATTTGGTCAATGAGTTGGTAATTGGGTCAAGAATTGACCATTTTGACCAAAGATGACTTTTTTGTTAAGAGTTGACCTATTGGGTCAATGGGTCAGTCATTGGGTCAAAAATTGACCCTGTTGACCAAAGTTGACTTTTTGGTCAAGAGTTGACCTATTGGGTCACTGGTTGCTCATTAGGTCAAAAATTAATTATTTCGACCAAAATTAACTTTTTGGTCAAAAGTTAACCTATTAGGTCAATAAGTTTGTCATTGAGTCAAGGATTGACCTTTTTGTCCAAAGTTGACTTTTTGATCAGAGATTGACTTATCGAGTCAATAATTAGTGATTAGGTCAAAAATTGACTATTTTGATAAAAAAATAAATTTTTAGTCAAAAGTTAACTAATTGGGTCAAAGGGGTGGTCATTGGGTTAGAAATTGACCATTTTGACCAAAGTTGACTTTTTGGTCAAAAGTTGACCTATTTGGTCAATGAGTTAGTAATTGGGTCAAGAATTCGTACATTTGAACAAAGATGACTTTTTTGGTGAAAAGTTGACCTATTGGGTCAATGGATTGGTCTTTGGGTCAAAAATTGTCCATTTTGACCAAAGTTTACTTTTTGGTCAAAAGTTGACATATTGGGTCAATGAGTGGTCATTAGGTCAAAAATTTACTATTTTGACCAAAATTGACTTTTTGGTCAAAAGCCGACCTTTTGGGTCAATGGATTTGTCATTGGGTCAAGGATTGAACATTTTGAGCAAAGTTGACTTTTTTGTCAGAGATTGGCTTACTGCGTCAATCATTGGTCATTAAGTAAAAAATTGACTATTTTGATCAAAATTGACTAATTGGTCAAAAGTTGACCTATTGGGTCAATGGGTGAGTCATTGAGTCAAGGATTGACCATTTTGACCAAAGTTGACTTTTTGGTTAAAGGTTGACCTATTGGGTCAATGGGTTGGTCTTTGGGTCAAGGATTGACCAATTTAACCAAAATTGACTTTTTGATCATAGATTGACTTATTGGGTCAATAATTGGTCATTAGGTGAAAAATTGATTATTTTGACCAAAATTACTTTTTTTGTCAAAAGCTGACCCATTGGGTTAACGGGGCGGTCATTGGGTCAGAAATTGACCATTTTAACCAAAGTTGAATTTCAGGTCAAAAGTTGACCTATTTGGTCAATGAGTTAGTAATTGGGTTAAGAATTGACCATTTTGACCAAAGAGGAATTGTTTGTCAAAAGTTGACCTCTTTGGTCAATTGGTCGGTCTTTGGGTCAAAAATTGACCATTTTGACCAAAGTTGACTTTTTGGTCAAAAGTTGACCTATTGGATCAATGGGTGGTCATTAGGTCAAAATGGACTATTTTGACCTTAATTGACTTTTTTGTCAAAAGTTGACCAATTGGGTCAAAGGGTTTGCATTGGGTCAAGGATTGACCTTTTTTACCAAAGTTGACATTTTGGTGAGAGATTAACTTATTGGGTCAATAATTGGTGATTATGTCAAAAATTGACTATTTTGACCAAAATTGAATTTTTTGTCAAAAGTTAATCCATTGGGTCAAAGGGTTGGTCATTTTGTCAGAAATTGACCATTTTGACCAAAGTTGACTTTTTGGTCAAAAGTTGACCTATTTGGTCAATAAGTTAGTAATTGGGTCAAGAATTAACACTGAGGACCAAAGATGACTTTTTTGGTCAAAAGTTGACCTATTGGGTCAATGGGTTAGTCATTGGGTAAAAAATTGACCATTTTGACCAAAGTTGACTTTTTGGTCAAAAGTTGATCTATTGGGTCAATGGGTGGTCATTAGGTCAAAAATTGACGATTTTGACCAAAATTGATTTCATTGTCAAAAGTTGACTTATTTTGTCAATGGGTTGGTCATTGGGTCAAGGATTGACCATTTTAACCAAAGTTGACTTTTTGGTCAGAGATTGGCTTACTGGGTTAATAATTGGTCATTAGGTCAAAAATTGACTATTTTGACCAAAATTAACTCTTTGGTCAAAAGTTGACATATTTGGTCAATGGGTTTGTCATTGGGTCAATGATTGATCATTTTGACCAAAGTTAACTTTTATGCCAAAAGTTGACGTTTTGGGTTAATGGGTTGGTATATTGGTCAAAGATTGACCATTTTAACCAAAGTGGGCTTTTTAGTCTGAGATTGGCTTACTGGGTCAATAATTGGTCATTAGGTCAAAAATTGACTATTTTGACCAAAATTGACTTTTTGGTCAAAAGTTGACCTATTGGGTCCATAAGTTAGTCATTGTGTTAAGAATTGAATATGTTGACCAAAGTTGACTGTTTAATCAAAAGTTGACCTATAGGGTCAATGATTGACCATTTTGACCAAAATTGACTTTTTGGTCAGAGATTGACTTATTGGGTCAATAATTGGTCATTAGGTTAAAAATTGATTATTTTGACCAAAATTACATTTTTGGTCGAAAGTCGACCCATTAGGTCAACGGGGTGGTCATCGAGTCGAGAAATTGACCATTTTGACCAAAGTTAACTTTTTGGTCAAAAGTTGACCTATTTAGTCAATGAGTTGGTAATTGGGTCAAGAATTGACCATTTTGACCTAAGATGACTTTTTGGTTAGAAGTTGACCTATTGGGTCAATGAGTTGGTCATTGGGTCAAGGATTAACCATTTTGACCAAAGTTGACTTTTTGGTCAAAAGTTGACCTATTGGGTCAATGGGTGGTCATTAGATCAAAATTTGACTATTTTGACCAAAATTGACTTTTTGGTCAAAAGTTGACCTATTGGGTCAAAGGGTTTGTGATTGGGTCACGGATTGACCTTTTTTAACCAAAGTTGACTTTTTTGCCAAAGATTCACTTATAGGGTCAATAATTGGTGCTTAGGTAAAAAATTGACTATCTTGACCAAAATTGAATTTTTGGTTAAAAGTTAACCCATGGGTGAAAGGGGTGGTCATTGTCGAAATCGACCATTTTAGACTCAAAGTTGACTTTTTGGTCAAAAGTTGACTCTATTTGGTCAATGAGTCGGTCATTGAGTCAAGAATCGACAATTTTGACCAAAGATGACCTTTTAGTCGAAAGTCGACTTTCGAGTCAATGTGTTAGTCATCAGTCTAAAATCGATCCATTTTGACCAAAGTTGACTTTTTGTCAAAAGTTGTCTTGTTGGGTCAATGGGTGGTCATTAGGTCAAAAATTAACTATTTTGACCAAAATTGATTTTTTGGTCAAACGTTAACCTATTGGGTCAATGGGTTTGTCATTGGGTCAAGGATTGAACATTTTGACCAAAGTCGACTTTTTGGTTAGAGATTAACTTATTAGGTCAACAAGTCGGTCATTAATTCAAAATCGACTATTTTGGCCAAAATTGACTTATTGGTCGAAAGTTGATCAGTTAGACCAATGGTTTGGTCATTAGGTCAAAAATTGATGATTTTGACCAAAATTGACTTTTTTATCAAAAGTTGAGCTATTGGGTCAATAGGTAGTCACTAAGTCAAAGTGACTATTTTGACTAAAATTGGCTTTTTGGACAAAAGTTCACCTATCGGGTCAATGTGTTTGTCATTGGATCAAGGATTGACCATTTTGAACAAAGTCGACTTTTTGGTCGAGGATCGACTTATTGGGTCAATAATCGGTCATTAGGTCAAAAATCGACTATTTTGACCAAAATCGAATTTCTGGTCAAAAGTTAACCCATCGGGTCAACTGGTGTGTCGATCGTGCGTAAATCGACCATTTTGACCAAAGTCGACTTTTAAGTTAAAAGTCGACTCTATTCGGTCATCGAGTCGGTAATCGGATCAAGAATCGACCATTTTGACCAAAGATGACTTTTTGGTCAAAAGTCGACCTATTGGATCAATGGGTCGGTCATTGGGTCAAAAATTGACCATTTTGTCCAAAGTTAACTTTTTGGTCAAGAGATGACCTATTGGGTCAATCGGTGGTGATTAGGTTAAAAATTGACTTTTTTTGACAAAAATTTAATTTTTGTTTTAAAGTTAACCTATTGGGTCAATATGTTTGTCATCGGCTAAGGATCGATCTTTTTTACCAAAGTCGACTTTTGTCGAGATCGACTTATCGGGTCATTAATCGATGATTAGGTCAAAAATCGACTATTTCGACCAAAATTGAATTTTTGGTCAAAAGTTGACCCATTGGATCAACAGGGGTGGTCATCTGGGTCGAAATTGACCATTTTGGGCAAAAGTCAACTTTTTCGTCAAAAGTCGACCTATTTGGTCGATGAGTCGGTAATCGGGCCAAGAATCGACAATTTTCACCAAATATGACTTTTTAGTCAAAAGTCGCTCTATTGGGTCAATGGGTCGGTCGTCAGGTCAAAATCGACCATTTCGACCAAAGTCGACTTTTGGTCAAAAGTTGACCAATTGGTTCAATGGGTGTTCATTAGGTAAAAAATTGACAATTTTGACAAAAATTATTTTTTTGGTAAAAAGTTGACCTATTAGGCCAATGGGTTGGTCATTGGGTCAAGGATTGATCATCTTGATCAAAGTTAACTTTTCGTCAAAAGTCAATTTATCGGTCAATGGGTTGGTCATCGGGTCAAAAATCGACCATTTCACCAAAGTTAACTTTTTGGTCAAAAGTTAACCTATTGGGTCAATAGTTGGTCATTAGGTCAAAATTGACTATTTTGACCAAAATCGACTTTTTCGTCAAAAGTCGACCTATCCGGTCAATCGAGCATGTCATCGGGTCGAAGATCGACTCATTTCGACAAAATTCAACTTTTTGTCAAGAGATTGACTTATTGGATCAATAATTCGTCATCAGTCAAAATCGACTATTTTGACCAAACTTGATTTTTGGTCAAAAGTTAACCCATTCGGGGTCAACGAGGTCGTTATTGGGTCGAAATCGACCAATTTAACCAAATTTAACTTTTAGTCAAAAGTCAATCTTTCGTCACTGAGTTAATCGGGTCAAGAATCGATCCATTTCGACCAAGACGACTTTTTCGTCAAAAGTTGATATATTGGGTCAACCGGTTGGTCATTGGGTCAAAAATTAACCATTTTGACCAAAGTTGACCTTTTGGTCAAAAGTTGACCTATTGGGTCAACAGGTGAACTTTAGGTCAAAAGTTGACTATTTTGACCAAAATTGACTTTTTCGTCAAAAATCGACTATTGGGTCAATGGGTCGTCCTTGGTGAAGGATCAACATTTCGAAAATTTTGACTTTCTGGTCAGAAATTAACTTGTTAGGTAAATAATTGGTCATTAGGTCAAAATTGACTATTTTGACCAAACTTGATTTTTTAGTCAAAAGTTAACCCATTTGGATCAACGAGGGGTTAGAAATTGACTAATTTGACCAAAGTTGACTTTTTGGTCAAAAGTTAACATATTTGGTCAATGAGTTGGTAATTGGTTTAAGAATTGACCATTTTATCCAAAGATGACTTTTTTGTCAAAAGCTGATCTATTTAGTCAATGAGTCGGTCATTGGGTCAAAAATTGACCATTTTGAACAAAGTTGACTTTTTGGTCAAAAGTTGACCTAATGGGTCAATGGTGGTCTTTAGATCAAAATCGACTATTTCGACCTAAATCGACTTTTCGGTTAAAAGTCGATCTATCGGGTCAATGGGTATGTCATTGTGTCAAGGATTGACCTTTTTGACCAAAGTTGACTTTTTGGTCAGAGATTAATTTATTAGGTCAATAATTGGTGATTAGGTAAAAAATTGACTATTTTGATCACAATTGAATTTTAGGTAAAAAATTAACCGATTGGGTCAAATGGGTGGTCATTGGGTCATAAATTGGCCATTTTGACCAACGTTGACTTTTTGGTCAAAAGTTGACATTTTTAGTCAAAAGTTAACCTATTTGGTCAATGAGTTGGTAATTGGGTCAACATTCGATAATTTTGACCAAAGATGACTTTTTTGGTCAAAAGTTTACCTATTTGGTCAATGGGTTGGTCATTGGGTCAAAAATTGACCATTTTGACCAAAGTTGACTTTTTGGTCAAAAGTTGACCTTTTGGGTCAATGAGTGGTCATTAAGTTAAAAATTGACTATTTTGTCCAAAATTAATTTTTCGGTCAAAAGTCGACCTGTTGGGTCAATGGGTTTGTTATCGGGTCAAGGATTCACCATTTTCGACCAAAGTCGACTTTTTGGTCAGAGATTGACTTATTGAGTCAATAATCGGTCATTAATTCAAAAATTAACTATTTTGACCAAAATTGACTTTTGGTTAGAAGTTCACCTATTAGACCAATGAGTCGGTCATCGTGGTCAAAGATTGATCATTTTGACCAAAGTTTACTTTTTGGTCAAAAGTTGACCTATTGGGTCATTGGGTTGGTCATTGGATCATGGATTGACCATTTTGCCAAAGTTAACTTTTCGGAAAGAGATTGGCTTACTGGGTCAATAATTCGTCGTTAGCTCAAAAATTGACTATTTTGACCAAAATTGACATTTTGGTCAAAAGTTGACTATTGGCTCAATAAGCGGTCATTAAGTCAAAAATTCGAATATTTTTACCAAAATTAACTTTTTAGTCAAAAGTCGACATATCAGGTCAATGGGTTCATTATCAGTCAAGGATCGACCATTTCGACCAAAGTCGACTTTTTGGTCAGAGATCGACTTATTTGGGTCAATAATTGGTCATTAGGCCAAAAATTGACTATTTTGACCAAAATTGAATTTTTGGTCAAACGTTAACCTATCGGACAAAGGGTTGGTCTTCGTCGAAATCGACCATTTTGGCCACAGTTGACTTTTTGGTCAAAGGTTGACCTATTTGGTCAATGAGTTGGTAATTGGGTCAAGAATTAACCATTTTGACCAAAGTTAACTTTTTGTTCAAAAGTTGAACTTTTTGGTCAATGGGTGGTCATTAGGTCAAAAATTGACTATTTTAACCAAAATTGATTTTTTGGTCAAAAGTCGACTTTTCGGGTCAATTGGCTGGTCATCGGATCCAAGATCGACCATTTCGACCGAACTCGACTTTTCGACGCAAGATCGACTTATCGGGTCGATCAATTGGTCATTCTGGTCAAAAATCGATCATTTTAACCAAAATCGACTTTTGGTCAAAAAGTCGACCTATTGGGTCAATGGGTGGTCATTAAGTCAAAATCGAACTATTTCGACCAAAATCGACTTTATGATCAAAAGCCGACCTATCGGGTCAATGGGCTCGTCATCGGGTCAATGATCGACCATTTTGACTAAAGTCGACTTTTCGGTCGCAGATCGACTTATTGGGTCAATAATCGTCATTAGGACAAAAAGTTGACTATTTTGACCAAACTTGAATTTTTGGTCAAAAGTTAACCTATTGGGTCAGAAATTAACTATTTTGACAAAAGTTGACTTTTTGGTCAAAATTTGACCTATTTGGTCAATGAGTTGGTAATTGGGTCAAGAATTGACCATTTTGACAAAAGATGACTTTTTAATCAAAAGTTGACCTATTAGGTCAATGGTTCGTTATTAGTCAAAATCGACCATTTTGACAAAAGTCGACTTTTTGGTCAAAAGTCGACCTATCGGGTCAATGGAGCCATCTTCAGTCAAAAATCGACTATGTTGACCAAAATTGAATTTTTGGTCAAAAGTTGACATATTGGGTCAAACGGATTGTCATTGGGTCAAAGATTGACCATTTTGACTAAAGTTTACTTTTTGGTGATAAATTGGCTTACTTGGTCAATAATTGGTCACTAGGTCAAAAATTGACTATTTTGACCAAAATTGACTTTTTCGTGAAAAGTTGACCTATCGGGTCAAGGGTTAGTCATTGGGTCAAGGATTGACCACCTTGACCAAAGTCGACATTTTGGTCAAAGATCGACTTATAGTGTCAATAATCGGTCATTAGATCAAAAATCGACTATTTTAACCAAAAATTGAATTTTTGGTCAAAAGTTAACCCATTTGGTGAATGAGGTGGTCATTGTCAGTCGAAATTGACCATTTCGACCAAAGTCGACTTTTTGGTTAAATTTCGACCTGTTTGTCAATGAGTTGGTAATTGTGTCAAGAATTGACAATTTTGACCAAAAATGACTTTTTTAGTCAAAAGTTGACATATTGGGTGAATGGGTTGGTCATTGGGTCAAAAATTGACCATTTTGACCAAAGTTGACTTTTTCGTCAAAAGTTAACCTATTGGGTCAATGGGTGGTCATTAAGTCATAAATTGACTATTTTAACCAAAATTGATTTTTTGGTCAAAAGTTGACCTATTGGGTCAATGGGTTTGTCATTGGGCCAAAGATTGACCTTTTTGACCAAAGTTGACTTTTTGGCCAAAATCGATTTATCGGGTCAATAATTAGTCATTTATTCAAAATTAACTATTTCGACCAAAATTAACTGTTTGGTCAAAAGTCGACTTATTAGGTCAATGGGTCGGTCATTGGGCTCGAGGATCGACCATTTCGACCAAAGTCGATTCTTTTGGTCAAAAGTTAACATATTGGGTCAATGTTACCATCAGGTCAAAGCTTATCCATCGAGTCAACAGGTGTCATCGAGTCGAGATCGACCATTTCGACCAAAGTCGACTTTTTGGTCTAAATTCGACCTATTGGGTCAATGGGTAGATCATTAGGTCAAAAATTAACTATTTTGACCAAAATCGACTTTTTTGTCAAAAGTCGACCTATTGGATCAATGGGTTCATTATTGGGCAAGGATGACATTTTGACCAAAGTCGACTTTTTGGTCGAAGATCGACTTATCGGGTCAATGAGTTGGTCATCGGGTCAAGATTGACTATTTTGACCAAAATGACTTTTTGGTTAAAGGATTGACTTATTGGGTCAAAATAATTGGTCAATAAATCAAAATCGACTATTTCGACCAAAATCAACTTTTTGTCAAATTTTAACCTATTAAGCCAATGGGCTGGTCATCGGGTCAAGGATCGATCATTTCGACCAAAGTCGACTTTTGGTCAAAAGTCGACCTATCGGGTCAATGGGTCGGTCATCGGGTCAAGGATCGACCATTTTCGACCAAAGATGACTTTTTGGTCAAAGATCGACTTATTGGGTCAATAATCGGTCATTAGATCAAAAATCGATTATTTTGACCAAAATCAATTTTTGGTCTAATGTTGACCTATTAGGTTAATGGGTTAGTCATCGTGTCAAGGATCGACCATTTTGACTAAAGTTGACTTTTTGGTCAAATGTCGACCTATCAGTAATGGGTCTATCATTGGGTCAAGGATCGATCATTTTAACCAAAATCGACTTTTCTCGTCGAGATCGACTTATCGGGTCAATAATCGATCATTAGTTCAAAAATTAACTATTTTCGACCAAAATTGAATTTTTGGTCAAAAGTTAACCCATCAGGTCAACGAGTAGGTCATTAGGTCGAAATCGACCATTTCGACCAAAGTTGAGTTTTTGGTCAAAAGTTGACCTATTTGGTCAATGAGTCGGTAATCTGGTCAAGAATCGACCATTTTGACGAAAGATGACTTTTTTGTCAAAAGTCGATCTATCGGGTCAATGGGTTGCGTCATCGGGTCAAAATCGACTATTTCGACCAAAGTTCACTTTTTGGTCAAAAGTCGACCTATTGGGTCAATGCAGTGGTCATTAGGTCCAAAATCGATTATTTTGACCAAAATCGATTTTTCGTCAAAAGTCGACCTATCGGGTCAATGGGTTAGTCATTGGTCAAGGATCGACCATTTTGACCAAAGTTGACTTTTTCGTAAAAAGATCACTTATCGGATCAATAATCGGTCATTAATTCAAAAATCGACTATCTCGACCAAAATTAACTTTTCGGTCAAATGTTGACATATTAGGTCAATGAGTCGATCATTAGATCAAGGATTCAATCATTTTGACCAAAGTCGACTTTTCAGTCAAACGTCGACCTATCGGGTCAATGGGTTTATCATCGGGTCGAAGATCGACCATTTCGACCAAAGTTCAATTTTTGGTTAGAAGTCGGCTTATCGGGTCAATAGTTGGTCATTAGATCAAAACTTGACTATTTTGATCTAAAATCGACTTTTTGGTCAAAAGTCGACTCTACTTCGAGTCAATGGGTCGATTATCGGGTCAAGGATCGACCATTTCGACCAAAGTCGACTTTTGTGTCAAAAGTCGACCTATCGGGTCAATGGGTTCATTATTAGGTCAAGGATCGACTATTTTGACCAAAGTTGACTTTTTGGTCAAAGATCGACTTATTAGGTCAATAATTTGGTCATTAGGTCAAAGATCGATTATTTTGACTAAAATTAAAGTTTTTTAATCAAAAGTTGATCCATCGGTCAATTGGTGGTCATTATCGGTCGAAATTAACCATTTTGACCAAAGTCGACTTTTTGGTCAAGAGTCGACCTATTCGGTCAATGAGTCGGTAATCGGTCAAGAATCGACCATTTTGACCAAAGATGACATTTTTGGTCAAAAGTCAATCTATCGGGTCAATGGGCTGGTCATCGGGTGCAAAAATCGATCACTTTCAACCAAAGTCGACTTTTAGTCAAAAGTCGACCTAATTGGTCAATGAGTGGTCATTAGGTTAAAAATCGACTATTTTAATCAAAGTCGACTTTTGGTCAAAATTTAACCTATCGGTCAACGAGGTCATTATTGGGTCGAGGATCGACCATTTCGACCAAAGTCGACTTTTTGGTCAAAGATCGACTTATCGGGTCAACAATTATTCATTAGGTCAAAATCGACTATTTCGACCAAACTTGACTTTTTGGTCAAAAGTTAACCTATCGGGTCAACGAGGTGGTCATCAGGTCGAAATCGACCATTTTCACCAAATTTGACTTTTGGTCAAAAAGTCGACCAATTTGGTCAATGAGTTGGTAATCGGGTCAAGAATCGACCATTTCGACCAAAGATGACTTTTTCGTCAAGAGTCGACCTATCGGGTCAATGGGTCGGTCATCGGTCAAAAATCGACCATTTCGACCAAAGTCGACTTTTTGGTCAAGAGTCGACCTATCGGGTCAATGGTCGGCTCATTAGGTCAAAAATTAACCATTTCGACCAAAGTCAACTTTTTGGACAAAAGTTAACCTATTAGGTCAATGGGCTCGTTATCGAGTCAAGGATCGACCATTTCGACCAAAGTCGACTTTTTGATCGAGATCGACTTATCGGGTCAATAATTAGTGTTTAGGTCAAAAATCGACTATTTTGATCAAAATTAAATTTTTAGTCAAAAGTTAACTAATTGGGTCAAAGGGATTATCAAGTCAGAATCGACCATTTCGACTAAAGTCGACTTTTGGTCAAAAGTCAATCTATTCGGTCAATGAGTTAGTATCGGGTCAAGAATTCGTACATTTCGAACAAAGTTGACTTTTTGGTCGAAAAGTCGACCTATTGGGTCAATGGATCGGTCATTCGTGGTCAAAGAATCGTACCATTTCGACCAAAGTTGACTTTTGGTCAAAAGTCGACATATCAGGTCAATGAGTGGCTCATTAGGTCAAAAATTTACTATTTTGACCAAAATCGACTTTTCGGTCAAAAGTCGACCTATTGGGTCAATGGATTTGTCATTGAGTCAAGGATCGAACCATTTTGACCAAAGTCGACTTTTTGTCGAGATCGACTATCGAGGTCAATCATCGGTCATTAAGTCAAAAATCGACTATTTTGACCAAAATTGACTATTTGGTCAAAAGTCGACCTATCGGGTCAATGGGTCGAGTCATGTCGAGGATCGACTCATTTTGACCAAAGTCGACTTTTGGTCAAAAGTTAACCTATTGGGTCAATGGGTTGGTCATTGGGTCAAGAATCGACCATTTTAACCAAAATCGACTTTTTGATCATAGAGTCGACTTATTGGGTCAATGAATTGGTCATTAGGTCGAAAAATTGATCATTTTGACTAAAATTGACTTTTTTTGTCAAAAGTCGACCTGATCATAGTCAACGGTCAGTCATCAGGTCGAAATCGACCATTTCAACCAAAGTCGATTTTTAGTCAAAAGTCGACATATTCGGTCAATGAGTTAGTAATTGGGTCAAGAATCGACCATTTTCACCAAAGAGGACTTGTTTGTCAAAAGTTGATCTCTTCGGTCAATCGGTCGTCATCGGGTCAAAAATCGACCATTTTGACCAAAGTTGAATTTTGGTCAAAAGTCGACCTATTGGGTCAATGGGTCGGTCATTAGGTCAAAATCGATCATTTTGACCATAATCGACTTTTTGGTCAAAAGTCGATCTATCGAGTCAATGGGTCTGTATCAGGTCAAGGATCGACCATTTTGACCAAAGTCGACATTTTGGTCAGAGATTAACTTATCAGGTCAATAATCAGTGATTATGTCAAAATCGACTATTTCGACCAAAATCGAATTTTTGGTCAAAAGTTAATCCATTGGGTCAACGGGTTAGTCATTTTGTCAAGAATTGACCATTTTGACCAAAGTTGACTTTTTGGTCAAAAGTCGACCTATTTGGTCAATAAGTTAGTAATCGGGTCAAGAATTAACCATTTAGGACCAAAGATGACTTTTGGTCAAAAGTCGACCTATCAGGTCAATGGGTCGGTCATTGGGTCAAAAATCGACCATTTCGACCAAAGTTGACTTTTTAGTCAAAAGTTGATCTATTGGGTCAATGGGTGGTCATAAGGTCAAAAATCGACTAATTTAACCAAAATCGATTTCATTGGTCAAAAGTCGACTTATCTGGTCAATGGGTCGGTCATCGGGTCAAGGATCGACTCATTTTAACCAAAGTCGACTTTTTGGTCGAAGATCGACCTTATCAGGTTAATGATCGGTCATTAGGTCAAAAATCGACTATTTTGACCAAAATTAACTCTTTGGTCAAAAGTCGACATATTTCGTCAATCGGTCGTCATTGGGTCAATGATTGATCATTTTGACCAAAGTTAACTTTTATGCCAAAAGTTGACGTTTTGGGTTAATGGGTTGGTATATTGGTCAAAGATTGACCATTTTAACCAAAGTGGGCTTTTTAGTCTGAGATTGGCTTACTGGGTCAATAATTGGTCATTAGGTCAAAAATTAACTATTTCGACCAAAATCGACTTTTGGTCAAAAGTCGACCTATTGGGTCCAATGAGTTAGTCATTAGTGTCAAGAATCGAATATTTCGACCAAAGTCGACTTGTTTAATCAAAAGTCGACCTATCGTAGGTCAATGGTCAAGGTTGACCATTTCGACCAAAGTCGACTTTTGGTCGAGATCGACTTATTGGGTCAATAATCGGTCATTAGGTCAAAAATTGATTATTTTGACCAAAATTACATTTTTGGTCAAAAGTCGACCCATCGGGTCAACGAGGTGGTCATCGAGTCGAAATCGACCATTTCGACCAAAGTTAACTTTTTGGTCAAAAGTCGATCTATTTAGTCAATGAGTCGGTAATCGGGTCAAGAATCGACCATTTCGACCAAAGATGACTTTTCGGTTAGAGTCGACCTATCGGGTCAATGAGTCGGTCATCGGGTCAAGGATTAACCATTTCGACCAAAGTCGACTTTTGGTCAAAAGTCGACCTATCGGGTCAATGGGTGGTCATTAGATCAAAATCGACTATTTCGACCGAAATCGACTTTTTGGTCAAAAGTCGACCTATTGGGTCAACGGGCTTCGTGATTGGGTCACGGATCGACCTATTTTAACCAAAGTCGACTTTTTGGCCAAAGATTCGACTTATAGGGTCAATAATCGGTGCTTAGGTAAAATCGACTATCTCGACCAAAATTGAATTTTTGGTCAAAAGTTAACCTATCGGGTGAAACGGAGTGGTCATTTTGAAATCGACCATTTTCAGCTAAAGTTGACTTTTTGGTTAAAAGTCGATTCATTTGGTCAATGAGTTGGTAATCGGGTCAAGAATCGACCATTTTGACCAAAGATGATCTTTTTAGTCAAAAGTTGACCTTATCGGGTCAATGTGTCAGTTCATCGGGTCTAAAATCGACCATTTTAACCAAAGTCGACTTTTTGTCAAAAGTTGATCTATTGGGTCAATCGGCGGTCATTAGTGTCAAAATTAACTATTTTCACCAAAATCGATTTTTCGTCAAACGTTAACCTATCGGGTCAATGGGTTTGTCATCGAGTCAAGGATCGAACATTTTGACCAAAGTCGAATTTTTGGTTAGAGATCGAATTATTGGGTCAATAATTGGTCATTAATTCATAAATCGACTATTTTGACCAAAATCGACTTTATTGGTCAAAAGTCGACCCATTAGACCAAATGGGTCGGTCATTAGGTCAAAATCGACTGATTTTGACCAAAGATCGACTTTTTGATCAAAAGTCGACTCTATCAGGTCAATAGTAGTCACTAAGTCAAAGTCGACTATTTTGACTAAAATCGCCTTTTCGACAAAAGTTCACCTATCGTGTCAATGTGGTTGTCATCGGGTCAAGGATCGACCATTTCAACAAAGTTGACTTTTTGGTCAGAGATCGACTTATTGGGTCAATAATCGGTCATTAGGTCAAAAATCGACTATTTCGACCAAAATTGACTTTTTCGTCAAAAGTTGACCTATCGGGTCAATCGTGGTCGTTGATCAGTTAAAATCGACCATTTCGACCAAAGTCGACTTTTGGTCAAAAGTCGACCTATTCGGTCAATCGAGTCAGTAATCGGATCAAGAATCGACCATTTTGACCAAAGATGACTTTTTGGTCAAAAGTCGACTCTATCGGGTCAATGGGTCGGTCATCGGGTCAAAAATCGACCATTTCGATCCAAAGTTAACTTTTTGGTCAAAAGTCGACTTATTGGTTCAATTGGTGGTGATTAGAGTCAAAAATCGACTATTTTCGACAAAAATTGACTTTTTGTTCAAAAGTTAACCTATCGGGTCAATGTGTTCATTATCGGGTCAAGGATCGACCATTTCGACCAAAGTCGACTTTTCGTCGAGATCGACTTATTGGGTCATTAATCGATGATTAGGTGAAAAATCGACTATTTCGACTAAAATTCAATTTTTTGTCAAATCTTAACCCATTGGGCCAACAGGTGGTCATTGGGTCAGAAATTGACCATTTTGGGCAAAATTAACTTTTTCGTCAAAAGTTGACCTATTTGGTCAATGAGTTGGTAATTGGGCCAAGAATTCACAATTTTGACCAAATATGACTTTTTTGGTCAAAAGTCGATCTTATCGGGTCAATGTGTCGGTCATCGGTCAAAATTGACCATTTTGACCAAAGTTTACTTTTTGGTCAAAAGTTGACCAATTGGTTCAATGGGTGTTCATTAGGTAAAAAATTGACAATTTTGACAAAAATTGATTTTTTGGTAAAAAGTTGACCTATTAGGCCAATGGGTTGGTCATTGGGTCAATGATCGATCATTTCGATCAAAGTTAACTTTTGGTCAAAAGTCGACTTATCGGTCAATGGGTGGTCATTGGGTCAAAAATTAACTATTTTGACCAAAGTTAACTTTTTGGTCAAAAGTTAACCTATTGGGTCAATAGGTGGTCATTAGGTCAAAAATTGACTATTTTGACCAAAATTGACTTTTTCGTCAAAAGTTGACCTATCCGGTCAATGGGTATGTCATCGGGTCAAGAATCGACCATTTCGACCAAAATTTAACTTTTTTGGCAAGAGATTGAATTATTGGATCAATAATCGGTCATTAGGTCAAAATCGACTATTTTGACCAAACTTGATTTTTGGTCAAAAGTTAACCCATTCGGGTCAACGAGGTGGTCATTGGGTCGAAATCGACCAATTTAACCAAATTCGACTTTTAGGTCAAAAGTCGACCTCTTCGGTCAATGAGTCGGTAATTGGGTCAAGAATCGACCATTTTGACCGAAGACGACTTTTCGTCAAATGTCGATATATCGGTCAATCGTCGGTCATTGGGTCAAAAATTAACCATTTTGACCAAAGTCAACTTTTGGTCAAAAGTCGACCTATCAGTCAACAGTGAACTTTAGGTCAAAAGTCAATTATTTCGACCAAAATCGACTTTTTCGTCAAAAGTCGACCTATCAGGTCAATGGGTCTGTCCTCAGGTCAAGGATCGAACATTTCGACCAAATTTCGACTTTCTGGTCGAAATTAACTTATTGAGTAAATAATCAGTCATTAGGTCAAAATCGACTATTTTGACCAAACTTGATTTTTAGTCAAAAGTTAACCCATTCGGATCAACGGGGTTAGGAATCGATTAATTTCGACCAAAGTCGACTTTTTGATCAAAAGTTAACATATTTCGTCAATGAGTTGGTCATCGTGTTCAAGAATCGACCATTTTATCCAAAGATGACTTTTTTGTCAAAAGCCGATCTATTTAGTCAATGAGTCGGTCATATCAGTCAAAATCGACCATTTCGAACAAAGTCGACTTTTCGGTCAAAAGTCGACCTATCGAGTTAATGACAGGTCATTTTAGATCAAAGATCGACTATTTCGACCTAAATCGACTTTTGGTCAAAAGTCAACTTATCGGTCAAAGGGTATGTCATTGTGTCAAGGATTGACCTTTTTGACCAAAGTTGACTTTTTGGTCAGAGATTAATTTATTAGGTCAATAATTGGTGATTAGGTAAAAAATTGACTATTTTGATCACAATTGAATTTTAGGTAAAAAATTAACCGATTGGGTCAAATGGGTGGTCATTGGGTCATAAATTGGCCATTTTGACCAACGTTGACTTTTTGGTCAAAAGTTGACATTTTTAGTCAAAAGTTAACCTATTTGGTCAATGAGTTGGTAATCGGGTCAAGCATTCGATAATTTTGACCAAAGATGACTTTTTGGTCAAAAGTTTACCTATTTGGTCAATGGGTCGGTCATCGGGTCAAAATCGACCATTTTGACCAAAGTCGACTTTTTGGTCAAAAGTCGACCTATCGGGTCAATGGGCGGTCATTAAATCAAAAATCGACTATTTTGATCCAAAATCAACTTTTCGGTCAAAATTCACCTGTCGGGTCAATGGGTTTGTCATTGGGTCAAGGATCGACCATTTTGACCAAAGTCGACTTTTTGGTCAGAGATCGACTTATTGGGTCAATAATCGGTCATTAATTCAAAAATTAACTATTTCGACCAAAATCGAATTTTTGGTCAAAAGTTAACCTATTGGATCAATGAGTCGGTCATCGGGTCAAAATCGATCATTTTGACCAAAGTTGACTTTTTCGTCAAAAGTCGATCTATCGGGTCATTCGGTCGTCATTGATCATGGATCGACCATTTTGCCAAAGTTAACTTTTCGGAAAGAGATCGACTTACCGGGTCAATAATGTCGTTAGCTCAAAATGATTATTTTGACCAAAATCGACATTTTGGTCAAAAGTAGACTATCGGGTCAATGAGCGGTCATTAAGTCAAAATTGAATATTTTGACCAAAATTAGACTTTTTAGTCAAAAGTCGACATATCGGGTCAATGGGTTTGTCATCGGTCAAGGATCGACCATTTTGACCAAAGTTGACTTTTTGGTCGAGATCGACTTATTGGGTCAATACTCGTCATTAGGTCAAAAATCGACTATTTTGACCAAAATTGAATTTTTGGTCAAAAGTTGACCTATTGGACAAAGGTGGTCATCGGTTCTAAATCGACCATTTCGACCACAAGCTGACTTTTGGTCAAAGGTCGACCTATTCGGTCAATGAGTTAGTATCGGGTCAAGAATTAACCATTTTCGACCAAAGTTAACTTTTTGGTCAAAAGTCGACCTATTTGGACAATGGGTAGGTCATCATGTCAAAATCGACTATTTTGACCAAAATCGACTTTTTGGTCAAAAGTCGACCTATTGGGTCAATTGGTCGTCATTGGATCCATGATCGACCATTTCGACCAAAGTCGACTTTTTGGACGAGATCGGCTTATCGGGTCGATAATTGTCATTCGGTCAAAAATCGACTATTTTAACCAAAATCGACTTTTGGTCAAAAGTCGACCTATCAGGTCAATGACGGTCATCAGTCAAAATTGATTATTTCGACCAAAATCGACTTTATGATCAAAAGTCGACCTATCGGGTCAATGGGTTCATCATCGGGTCAAGGATCGACCATTTTGACTAAAGTCGACTTTTCGGTCGAGATCGACTTATCGGGTCAATAATCGGTCATTAGGACAAAAAGTCGACTATTTCGACCAAAATTCGAATTTTTGGTCAAAAGTTAACCTATTAGATTCGAGAAATTAACCATTTCGACTCAAAGTCGACTTTTTGTCAAAATTCGACCTATTTGGTCAATGAGTCAGTATTGAGTCAAGAATCGACCATTTTGACCAAAGATGACTTTTTTAATCAAAAGTCGACCTATTGGGTCAATGGGTCGAGTCATTTGTTCAAAATTGACCATTTCGACCAAAGTCGACTTTTTGGTCAAAAGTCGACATATCGGTCAATGGATTCGGTCTCAGTCAAAAATCGACTATGTTCGACCAAAAATCGAATTTTTGGTCAAAAGTCGACATATCGGGTCAATCGGATTGTCATCGGGTCAAAGATCGACCATTTCGACCAAAGTTGACTTTTTGGTCGAAAATCGACTTATTGGGTCAATAATCGGTCACTAGGTCAAAAATCGATTATTTCGACCAAAATCAACTTTTTGGTCGAAAAGTCAACCTATCGGGTCAACGGGTTAGTCATATCGGTCAAGGATCGACCATTTCGACCAAAGTCGACATTTTGGTCAAAGATTGACTTATAGGTCAATAATTGGTCATTAGATAAAAATTTGACTATTTTAACCAAAATTAAATTTTTGGTCAAAAGTTAACCCATTTGGTGAATGGGGTGGTCATTGGGTCAGAAATTGACCATTTTGACCAAAGTTGACTTTTTGGTCAAAATTCGACCTATTTGTCAATGAGTCGGTAATTGTGTCAAGAATCGACAATTTCGACCAAAAATGACTTTTTTAGTCAAAAGTCGACATATCAGGTAATGGGCTTGGCCATCGGTCAAAAATCGACCATTTTGACCAAAGTCGACTTTTTCGTCAAAAGTTAACCTATCGGGTCAATGGGTGGTCATTAGGTCATAAATCGACTATTTTGACCAAAATTGATTTTTTGGTCAAAAGTCGACTCATTGGGTCAATGGGTTTGTCATCAGGTCAAGGATTGACCATTTCGACCAAAGTCGACTTTTGGTCACAAAGTCGACTTATCGGGTCAATAATTAGTCATTTAGTCAAAAATTAACTATTTCGACCAAAATTAACTTTTGGTCAAAAGTCAACCTATCAGGCATCAGGTCGGTCATCGGTCGAAAGATCGACCATTTTGACCAAAGTCGACTTTTGGTCAAAAGTCGACATATCGGGTCAATGTATTATGTCAGTCGAGTGCTTATCCATTGAGTCAACAGCGATATTCAGATCATCATTTTGACCAAAGTTGACTTTTTGTTTAAATATCGACCTATCGGGTCAATGGGTCGTCATTAGGTCAAAAATTAAATATTTCGACCAAAATCGATTTTTGTCAAAAGTCAACCTATTAGGTCAATGGGTCATTATTAGGTGCAAGGATCGAACATTTTGACCAAAGTCGACTTTTTGGTCAAAGAGTCGACTTATCGGGTCAACGGGTCGGTCATCGGGTCAAGGATCGACCATTTCAACTCAAAATCGACTTTTCGGTCAAAGATCGACTTATTAGTCAAAATAATCGGTCAATAAATCAAAAATCGACTATTTTGACTAAAATCGACTTTTTCGTCAAAAGTCAACCTATTAGGCCAATGGGTCGGTCATTGGTCAAGGATTGATCATTTTGACTAAAGTCGACTTTTGGTCAAAAGTCGACCTATTGGTCAATGGGTTGGTCATCGGGTCAAGGATCGACTCATTTTGACCAAAGTCGACTTTTTGGTCAAAGATCGACTTATTCGGGTCAATAATCGGTCATTACAGTCAAAAATCGATTATTTTGACCAAAATCGAAATTTTGGTCAAATGTTGACCTATTGGGTTAATGGGTTACTATCGGTTAAGGATCGACCATTTTGACCAAAGTCGACTTTTTGGTCAAATGTCGACCTATCGGGTGATGAGTTTGTCATTCGTGGCGCAAGGATCGATCATTTTGACCAAAATCGACTTTTCGGTCAAGAGATCGACTTATTGGGTCAATAATTGATCATTGTCAAAAATTAACTATTTTGACCAAAATCGAATTTTTGGTCAAAAGTTAACCTATCGGGTCAACGAGTAGGTCATTAGGTCGAAATCGACCATTTCGACCAAAGTCGAGTTTTTGTCAAAAGTCGCCCTATTTGGTCAATGAGTCGGTAATTGGTCGAAAATCGACCATTTTCGACGAAAGATCGACTTTTTGGTCAAAAGTCGATCTATCGGGTCAATGGGTTGGTCATCGGGTCAAAATCGACCATTTCGACCAAAGTCGACTTTTAGGTCAAAAGTCGACCTATTGGGTCAATGAGGCGGTCATTAGGTCAAAATCGAATATTTCGACCAAAATCGACTTTTTCGGTCAAAAGTCGACCTATCGGGTCAATGGGTTAGTCATCGTGGTCAAGGATCGACCATTTCGACCAAAGTCGACTTTTTAGTCAAAAATCGACTTATCGGATCAATAATCGGTCATTAGTGTCAAAAATCGATTATCTTCGACTCAAAATTAACTTTTGGTCAAAAGTCGACCTATTAAGGTCAATGAGGTCGGTCATTGAGTCAAGGATTGATCATTTCGACCAAAGTCGACTTTTTAGTCAAACGTCGACCTATCGGGTCAATGGGTTTATCATCGGGTCAATGATCGACCATTTTCACCAAAGTCGAATTTTTGGTCGAAAGTCGACTTACTGGGTTAATAGTCGGTCATTAGGTCAAAAATCGACTATTTCGTACCAAAATCGACTTTTTGGTCAAAAGTCGACCTATTAGGTCAATGGGCTTGTCATTTCGGTCAAGGATTGATCATTTTGACCAAAATCGACTTTTTGGTCAAAAGTCGACCTATCGGGTCAATGGGCTCATTATCAGGTCAAGGATCGACTATTTCGACCAAAGTCGACTTTTTGGTCAAAGATCGACTTATTGGGTCAATAATCGGTCATTAGGTCAAAGATCGATTATTTTGACTAAAATTAAATTTTTTTAACAAAAGTCGATCCTCGGGTCAATGGGCGGTCATTGAGTCGAGATTAACAATTGCGACCAAAATTCGACTTTTTGTCCAGAGTCGACCTATTTGGTCAATGAGTTAGTCATTGGGTTCAAGAATCGACCATTTCGACCAAAGATGACATTTTTGGTCAAAAGTTGACTTGTCGGGTCAATAGTCGGTCATCGGGTGAAAAATCGATCATTTTAACCAAAGTCAACTTTGTCAATAGTGACCTAATGGGTCATGGGTGGTCATTAGGTCAAAAATTGACTATTTTTACCGAAGTTGACTTTTTGGTCAAAATCTGCTCTATCGGGTCAACGAGGTCATTATCGGGTCAAGGATCGACCATTTCGACCAAAGTCGACTTTTCGTCAAAAGATCGACTTATTGGGTCAACAATTAGTCATTAGGTCAAAATCGACTATTTCGACCAAACTCGATTTTTGGTCAAAAGTTAACCTATTGGGTCAACGAGGCTGATCATCGGGTCGAAATCGACCATTTCGACCAAAGTCGACTTTTTGGTCAAAAAGTCGACCAATTTGGTCAATGAGTCGGTAATTGGGTCAAGAATCGACCATTTCGACCAAAGATGACTTTTTGGTCAAGAGTCAACCTATCGGGTCAATGGGTCGTGCCATCGGGTCAAAAATCGACCATTTCGACCAAAGTCGACTTTTTGGTCAAGAGTCGACCTATCGGGTCAATGGGTCGGTCATTAGGTCAAAATCAACTATTTCGACCAAAATTGACTTTTTGGTCAAAAGTTAACCTATTAGGTCAATAAGTTTGTCATCTGAGTCAAGGATCGATCATTTTGACCAAAGTCGACTTTTTGATCAGAGATCGACTTATCGAGTCAATAATTAGTCATTAGGTCAAAAATCGACTATTTTGACCAAAATTGAATTTTTAGTCAAAAGTTAATCTAATTGGGTCAATGGGTCGGTCATTGTGGTCTAGAATCGACCATTTCGACCAAAGTTGACTTTTTGGTCAAAAGTCGACCAATTCGGTCAATGAGTTAACAATCGGGTCGAGGATTCGCACATTTCGACCAAAGATGACTTTGTTGTCGAAAAGTCAACCTATCGTGGGTCAATGATCGTACTTCGTGGGTCAAAATTCGATTCATTTTGACCAAAGTTTACTTTTTGGTCAAAAGTTGACCTATTGGGTCAATGAGTGATCATTAGATCAAAAATTTACTATTTTGACCAAAATTGACTTTTTGGTCAAAAGCCGACCTTTTGGGTCAATGGATTTGTCTTTGGGTCAAGGATTGACCATTTTGACCAAAGTTGACTTTTTTATCAGAGATTGGCTTAGTGAGTCAATAATTGGTCATTAGGTAAAAAATTGACTATTTTGATCAAAATTGACTATTGGGACAAAAGTTGACATATTGAGTCAATGGGTGAGTCATTAAGTCAAGGATTGACCATTTTGACCAAAGTTGACTTTTTGGTTAAAAGTTGACCTATCGGGTCAATGGGTCTGTCATCGGGTCAAGGATCGACCATTTTAACCAAAATCGACTTTTTGGTCACAAATCGACTTATTGGGTCAATAATTGGTCATTAGTGTCAAAAATCGATTATTTCGACCAAAATTACATTTTTCGTCAAAAGTCGACCTATCAGATCAACTGGGCGGTCATTGAGTCATAAATCGATCATTTCGACCAAAGTCAAGTTTTGGTCAAAAGTCGACCTATTTGGTCAATGAGTTACTAATTGGGTCAAGATCGACCATTTTGACCAAAGACGACTTTTTGGTCAAAAGTCGATCTTACTAGGTCAATGGATCGGTCATTAGGTCAAAAATCGACCATTTCGACCAAAATCGACTTTTCGGTCAAAAGTCGATCTATTGGGTCAATGGGTGGTCATTAGGTCAAAATGAATATTTCGACCAAAATCGACTTTTTGGTCAAAAGTCGACCTATTCGGTCAATGGGCTCATCATTGGGTCAAGGATTGACCATTTTGACCAAAGTCGACTTTTCGTCGCAGATTAACTTATTGGGTCAATAATTGGTGATTAGGTCAAAAATTGACTATTTTGACCAAAATCGAATTTTTGTCAAAAGCTAACCTATTAGGTCAAAGGGGTGGTCATTTAATCAGATATCGACTCATTTCGACCAAAGTCAATTTTTTGTCAAAAGTCGATCTTATTTGGTCAATGAGTTAGTAATCGGGTCAAGAATTAACCATTTAGACCAAAGATGACTTTTTTGGTCAAAAGTCGACATATTGGGTCAATGGGTCGGTCATCAGGGCAAAAATCGACCATTTTGACCAAAGTCGACTTTTTGGTCAAAAGTCGACATATTGGGTCAATGGTCGGTAATCAGTCAAAATCGACTATTTTGACCAAAATTGTCATTTTGGTCAAAAGTTGACATATTGGGTCAATGGGTTTTTCATTGGGTCAAGGATTAACTATTTTGACCAAAGTTAAATTTTTTGTCAGAGATTGACTTCTTGGATCAATAATTGGTCATTACGTCAAAATTTGACTATTTTGACCAAACTTGAATTTTTTGTCAAAAGTTAACACATCGGGTCAATCGGGTCATCATTGGGTCAAGAATCGACCATTTTGACCAAAGTTGACTTTTTGGTCAAAAGTCGACCTATATGGTCAATGAGTCGGTCATCGGGTCAAGAATTGATCATTTCGACTAAAGATCGATCTTTGTCAAAAGTTGATCTACTCGGTCGACGGGTCGATTATCAGGTCAAAATCGACCATTTCGACCAAAGTTGACTTTTTGGTCAAAAGTCGACCTATTGGGTCAATGGGTGTCATTAGGTCACAAATCGACTATTTTGACCAAAATTCATTTTTTGTCAAAAGTTGACCTATCGGGTCAATGGGTTTGTCATTGGGTCAAGGATTGACCATTTTGACCAATGTTGACTTTTTGGTCAGAGATTGACCTATTGGGTCAATAATTGGTGATTAGGTAAAAAATTAACTATTTTCACCAAATTGAATTTTAACAGTTAAAATTGATTAGGTCAAAAGTTAACACATTGGGTCAACGGGGTGGTCATTGGGTAAGAAATTGACCATTTTGACCAAATATAACTTTTTGGTCAAAAGTTGACCTATTTTGGTCAATGAGTTGGTAATTGGGTCAAGAATTGACCATTTTGACCAAAGATGACTTTTTTGTCAAAAGTTGAACTATTGGGTCAATGGGTCCGTCATTGGGTCAAAAATTGACCAATTTAACTAAAGTTGACTTTTCGGTCAAGAGTTGACCTGTTAGGTCAATGGGTGGTGATTAGGTTAAAAATTGACTATTTTGATCAAAGTTGACTTTTTGGTCAGAGATTGGCTTATTTGGTCAGTTAATCGATGATTTCGGTCAAAATCGACTATTTCGACCAAAATTGAATTTCGATCAAAAGTGAACTTGGGTCAATGAGGCGGTCATTCGGTCGAAATCGACCATTTCGACTAAAATCGACTTTTTGGTCAAAAGTCGACTCTATTCGGTCAATGAGCTGGTAATTAGGTCAAGAATCGATAATTTTGACCAAAGATTGACTTTTTCGTCAAAAGTTCAACTTATCGGGTCAATGAGTCGTTCATCGGGTCAAAAATCGACCATTTTGACTTAAAGTCTACTTTTTGGTCAAAAGTTAACCAATTGGATCAATGGGTTGGTCATTGGGTCAATAATGACCATTTTGACCGAAGTTGACTTTTTGGTCAAAAGTCGACCTATTAGGTCCAACGGGTTAGTCATTGGGTCAATGATCGATCATTTTGACAAAATTTGACTTTTTCGTCAAAAGTCGACCTATCGGGTCAATGGGTCGTCATTGGTCAAGGATCGACCATTTCGACCAAAGTTAACTTTTTGGTCGAGATCGACTTATCGGGTCAATAATCGGTCATTAGGTCTAAAATCGACTATTTTGAGCAAAATCGACTTTTTAGTCAAAAGTCGACCTATCGGGTCAATGGGTCGTCATTGGGTCAAAGATCGACCATTTCGATCAAAGTCGACTTTTTGTCGAAAGTTGACTTATTGGTCAATTGGTCACAGTTAAAATCAACTATTTCGACCAAAATTTACTTTCAGTCAAAGTTAAGCTGCAGTCAGGTCAATCGGGTCAAGGATTGGCCATTTTGACCAAAGTTGACTTTTTAGTCAGAGATTCACTTATTGAGTCAATGATTGGTCATTAATTCAAAAAGTGATTATTTTGACGAAAGTTGACTTTTTTGTCAAAAGTTGACCTATTAGGCCAATGGGTTGGTCGTTAGGTCAAGGAATGATCATTTTGACCAAAGTTAACTTTTTAGGTCAAAAGTTGACCTATTAGGCCAATGGGTCGGTTATCGGATCAAGGATTAGACCATTTCGACCAAAGTTAACTTTTCGTCAAAAGTCAACTTATCGGGTCAATGTGTCGGTCATTACAGTAAAGGATCGACTATTTCGACAAAAGTTGACTTTTTGGTCAAAGATCGACTTATTGGGTCAATAATGGTCATTACAGTCAAAAATCGATTATTTTGACCAAAATTAATTTTTTTATCAAAAGTTAATCCATTGGGTCAATGGGTTGGTCATTTGGTCAGAAATTGACCATTTTGACAAAAATGACCTTTTGGCCAAAAGTTGATCTATTTGGTTGATGAGTTGGTAATTGGGTCAGTGAATCGACCATTTTCGACCAAAGATCGACTTTTTGGTCAAAAGTCGACTTATCGGGTCAATGGGACGGTCATTGGGTCAAAAATTGACTATTTTAACCAAAGTTGACTTTTTGGTCAAAAGTTGACCTAATGGGTCAATGGGTGGTCATTAGGTCAAATATTGACTATTTTTACCGAAATTGACTTTTTGGTCAAAATTTGACATATCGGGTCAATGGGGTTGTCTTTGGGTCAAGGATTGACCATTTTGACCAAAGTTGACTTTTTGGTCAAAGATTGACTTATTGGGTCAACAATCGGTCATTAGGTCAAAAATCGACTATTTTGACCAAACTCGATTTTTGGTCAAAAGATCAACCTATCGGGTCAATGTGGTCATTATGGGTCGAAATCGACCATTTTCACCAAAGTCGACTTTTTGGTCAAAAGTTGACCTATTCGGGTCAATGAGTTGGTAATCGAGTCAAGAATCGACCATTTCGACCAAAGATGACCTTTTTATCAAAATGTCAATCTATCGAGTCAATCATGGGTCAAAGATCGACCATTTCGACCAAAGTCGACTTTTGGTCAAGAGTCGACCTATCGGGTCACTGGTCGCTCATTAGTCAAAAATCGATTATTTCGACAAAAATCGACTTTTTTGTCAAAAGTTAACTCTATCGGGTCAATAAGTTCGATCATCGGGTCAAGGATCGACCATTTTGACCAAAGTCGACTTTTCGATCAGAGATCGACTTATCGAGTCAATAATTGGTCATTAGGTCAAAAATCGATTATTTCGACTAAAATTGAATTTTTGCTCAAAAGTTAACCTATAATGGGTCAAAGTGTGGTCATTGGGTCAGAAATCGACCATTTCGACCAAAGTCGATTTTTTGGTCAAAAAGTCGAATCTATTTAGTCAATGAGTTAAGTAATCGGGTCAAGAATTCGTACCATTTTAACAAAGATCGACTTTTTTGGTGAAAAGTCGACCTATCGGGTCAATGGATCGGTCATCGGTCAAAAATTATCCATTTTCACCAAAGTTTACTTTTTGGTCAAAAGTTGACCTATTGGGTCAATGAGTGGTCATTAGGTCAAAAATTTACTATTTTGACCAAAATTGACTTTTTGGTCAAAAGCCGACCTTTTAGGTCAATGGATTTGTCATTGGGTCATGGATTGACCATTTCGAGCCAAAGTCGACTTTTTTGTCGAGATCGACTTACTGGTCAATCATCGGTCATTAGGTCAAAAATCGACTATTTTGACCAAAATCAATTAATTGGTCAAAAGTCAATCTATCGGGTCAATGGGTCGAGTCATTGAGTCAAGGATCGACCATTTCGACCAAAGTCGACTTTTGTTAAAAGTCGACCTATTGGTCAATCGAGTCGTCTCGGGTCAAGGATCGACTCATTTTAACCAAAATCGACTTTTTGATCATAGATTAACTTATTGGGTCAATAATTGGTCATTAGGTCAAAAATCGATTATTTCGACAAAATCGATCATTTCGACCAAAGTTAATTTTTTGGTCAAAAGTCGACCTATCGGGTTAATCGGGCAGTTATCGGTCACAAATCGACTATTTTGACCTAAAGTCGACTTTCAGTCAAAAGTCGACCTATTCGGTCAATGAGTTAGTAATCGGGTTAAGAATCGACCATTTTGACCAAAGATGAATTGTTTGGTCAAAAGTCGACTTATTCGGTCAATTGGTCTGTCATTAGGTCAAAATCGACCATTTTGACCAAAGTCGACTTTTTGGTCAAAAGTCGACCTATTGGATCAATGGGCTGATCATTAGGTCAAAATGATTATTTTCGACCTTAATCGACTTTTTTGTCAAAAGTCGACCAATCGAGTCAACGGGTCGATCTTGTACCAAAGTTCGATCATTTTCGATCAGAGATTAACTTATGGGGTCAATAATCGGTCGATTATGTCAAAATCGACTATTTTGACCAAAATCGAATTTTTTGTCAAAAGTTAACCCATTAGTCAAAGGGTCGGTCATTGTGTCGAAATCGACCATTTTGACCAAAGTCGACTTTTTGGTCAAAAGTCGACCTATTCGGTCAATAAGTTAAGTATTCGGTCAAGAATTAACACTCGAGGACCAAAGTTGACTTTTTGGTCAAAAGCTTCAACCTATTGGGTCAATGACTAGTCATCAGTCAAAATCGACCATTTCGACCAAAGTCGACTTTTTAGCCAAAAGTTGATCTTATCAGGTCAATAGATTGGTCATTATGGTCAAAATCGACGATTTTGACCAAATCGATTTCATCGTCAAAAGTCAACTTATTTTGTCAATGGGTTGGTCTATCGGGTCAAGGATCGACCATTTTAACTAAAGTTGACTTTTTGGTCAGAAGATTGACCTATCTAGGTCAATAATCGGTCATTAGGTCAAAAATCGACTATTTTGACCAAAATTAACTCTTTGGTCAAAAGTCGACATATTTGGTCAATGGGCTCGTCATTGGGTCAATGATTGATCATTTCGACCAAAGTTAACTTTTATGTCAAAAGTCGACCTATCGGGTTAATGGGTCTGGATCATTGGTCAAAGATCGACTCATTTTAACCAAAGTCGACTTTTTAGTCGAGATCGACTTATCGAGTCAATAATTGGTCATTAGGTCAAAAATCGACTATTTTGACAAAAATCGACTTTTGGTCAAAAGTCGACCTATCGGGTCCATAAGTTAGTCATCGTGTTAAGAATCGACTATTTTGACCAAAGTCGATCGTTTGATCAAAAGTTGACTCTATACGGTCAATGATCGACCATTTCGACCAAAATCGACTTTTTGGTCGAGATTGACTTATCGGGTAAATAATTGGTCATTAGGTTAAAAATCGATTATTTCGACCAAAATTACATTTTTTTGTCAAAAGTCGACCCATTGGGTCAACGAGGTGGTCATTGCGGCTCGTAAATCGACCATTTTGACCAAAGTTAACTTTTTGGTCAAAAGTCGATCTATTCGGTCAATGAGTCGGTAATCGGGTCAAGAATCGACCATTTTGACCTAAGAGGAATTGTTTGTCAAAAGTCGAATCTCTTCGGTCAATCGTCGGTCATCGGGTCAAAATCGACCATTTTGACCAAAGTCGACTTTTTGGTCAAAAGTCGACCTATCGGATCAATGGGTGGTCATTAGGTCAAAAATGGACTATTTCGACCTAAATTAACTTTTTTGTCAAAAGTCGACCTATCGGGTCAATGGGTTTGTCATCGGGTCAAGTGATCGACCTTTTTGACCAAA
The DNA here is from genome assembly GCA_022702705.1 of Papilionanthe hookeriana x Papilionanthe teres. NCBI lineage: Eukaryota > Viridiplantae > Streptophyta > Magnoliopsida > Asparagales > Orchidaceae > Papilionanthe > Papilionanthe hookeriana x Papilionanthe teres. The sequence continues at coordinate 46,412,648 of CM040436.1, read as the reverse complement.
GTCGACATATTGGTGAGAGATTAACTTATTGGGTCAATAATTGGTGATTATGTCAAAAATTGACTATTTTGACCAAAATTGAATTTTCTGTCAAAAGTTAATCCAGTGGGTCAAAAGGGGTGGTCATTTTGTCAGAAATTGACCCTTTTGACCAAAGTTGACTTTTTGGTCAAAAGTTGACCTATTTGGTCAATAAGTTAGTAATTGGGTCAAGAATTAACACTTTTGACCAAAGATGACTTTTTTGGTCAAAAGTTGACCTATTTAGTCAATGGGTTGGTCATTGGGTAAAAAATTGATCATTTTGACCAAAGTTGACTTTTTAGCCAAAAGTTGATCTATTGGGTCAATGGGTGGTCATTAGGTCAAAAATTGACGATTTTGACCAAAATTGATTTCATTGTCAAAAGTTGACTTATTTTGTCAATGGGTTAGTCATTGGGTCAAGGATTAACCATTTTAACCAAATTTGACTTTTTGTTCAGAGATTGGCTTACTGGGTTAATAATTGGTCATTAGGTCAAAAATTGACTATTTTGACCAAAATTAACTCTTTGGTCAAAAGTTGACCTATTAGAGCAATGGGTTGGTCATTGGTCAATGATTGATCATTTTGACCAAAGTTGACATTTATGTCAAAAGTTAACCTATTGGGTTAATGGGTTGGTCTATGGGTCAAAGATTGACCATTTTAACCAAAGTTGACTTTTTGGTCTGAGATTGCCTTACTGGGTCAATAATTGGTCATTAGGTCAAAAATCGACTATTTTGACCAAAATCGACTTTTGGTCGAAAAGTCGACCTATCGGGTCCATAAGGTTAGTCATTCGTGTTAAGAATCGAATATTTCGACCAAAGTCGATCGTTTTGGTCAAAAGTCGACCTATCAGTCAATGGGTCATTATCGATCAAGGATCGACCATTTTGACCAAAGTTGACTTTTTGGTCGAGATCGACTTATTGGGTCAATAATCGGTCATTAGGTTAAAAATCGATTATTTTGACCAAAATTACATTTTTGGTCAAAAGTCGACCTATTGGGTCAACAGGGTCGGTCATTGGGTCGAAATCGACCATTTCGACCAAAGTTAACTTTTGGTCAAAAGTCGACCTATTTGGTCAATGAGTTGGTAATTGGTCAAGAATCGACCATTTTGACCAAAGATGACTTTTTGGTCAGAAGTCGACCTATCGGGTCAATGAGTTGGTCATTGAGTCAAAGATTAACCATTTCGACCAAAGTCGACTTTTGGTCAAAAGTCGACCTATTGGGTCAATGGGTGGTCATTAGATCAAAATTCGACTATTTCGATCAAAATCGACTTTTTGGTCAAAAGTCGATCTATCGGGTCAAAGGGTTTCAGTGATTGGGTCAAGGATCGACCTATTTTGACCAAAGTCGACTTTTTGTCAAAGATTCGTTTTATCGGAGTCAATAATTGGTGCTTAGGTCAAAAATCGACTATCTCGAGTCAAAATCGAATTTTTGGTTAAAAGTTAACCTATCGGTGAAAGGTGTGTCATTTTGAAATCGACCATTTTACCAAAGTCGACTTTTTGGTTAAAAGTCGAATCTATTTGGTCAATGAGTTGGTCATTGGTCAAGAATCGACTATTTTGACCAAAGATGACTTTTTGGTCAAAAGTCGACCTATCGGTCAATGAGTTGCTCATTGGGTCTAAATTTGTCCATTTTGACCAAAGTTAATTTTTGTCAAAAGTCGTCCTATTGGGTCAATGGTGGTCATTAGAGTCAAAAATTGACTATTTTGACCAAAATTGATTTTTTGGTCAAAAGTTAACTTATTGGGTCAATGCGTTTGTCATTGGGTCAAGGATTGAACATTTTGACCAAAGTTGACTTTTTGGTTAGAGATTAAATTATTAGGTCAACAATTGATCATTAATTCAAAAACTGACTATTTTGACCAAAATTGACTTTTTGGTCAAAAGTTGACCTATTGGATCAATGGTTTGGTCATTAGGTCAAAAATTGACGATTTGACCAAAATTGACTTTTTTATCAAAAGTTGAGCTATTGGGTCAATAGGTAGTCACTAAGTCAAAGTGACTATTTTGACCAAAATTGGCTTTTTGGACAAAAGTTCACCTATCGGGTCAATGTGTTTGTCTTTGGGTCAAGGATTGACCATTTTGAACAAAGTTGACTTTTTGGTCAGTGATTGACTTATTGGGTCAATAATTGGTCATTAGGTAAAAAATTGACTATTTTGACCAAACTGGAATTTCTGGTCAAAAGTTAACCCATTGGGTCAACTGTGTGTTGATTGGGCCAGAAATTGACCATTTTGACCAAAGTTGACTTTTAAGTTAAAAGTTGACCTATTCGGTCATTGAGTTGGTAATTGGATCAAGAATTGACCATTTTAACCAAAGATGACTTTTTTGTCAAAAGTTGACCTATTGGGTCAATGGGTTGGTCATTGGGTCAAAAATTGACCATTTTGTCCAAAGTTAACTTTTTGGTCAAGAGATCGACCTATTGGTTCAATTGGTGGTGATTAGGTTAAAAATTGACTTTTTTGACCAAAATTGACTTTTTGTTTTAAAGTTAACCTATTGGGTCAATATGTTTGTCATTGGGTAAAGGATTGATCTTTTTTACCAAAGTTGACTTTTTGTCAGAGATTGACTTATTGGGTCATTAACTGATGATTAGGTGAAAAATTGACTATTTGACCAAAATTGAATTTTTGGTCAAAAGTTACCCCATTGGGTCAAAGGGGTGGTCGTTGGGTCAGAAATTGACCATTTTGGGCAAAATTAAAATTTTCGTCAAAAGTTGACCTATTTGGTCAATGAGTTGGTAATTGGGCCAAGAATTCACAATTTTGACCAAATATGACTTTTTTGGTCAAAAGTTGCCCTATTGGGTCAATGGGTTGGTCGTTGGGTCAAAAATTGACCATTTTGACCAAAGTTTACTTTTTGGTCAAAAGTTGACCAATTGGTTCAATGGGTGTTCATTAGGTAAAAAATTGACAATTTTGACAAAAATTGATTTTTTGGTCAAAAGTTGACCTATTAGGCCAATGGGTTGGTCATTGGGTCAAGGATTGATCATTTTGATCAAAGTTAACTTTTTGGTCAAAAGTTGACTTATTGGGTCAATGGGTTGGTCATTGGGTCAAAAATTAACCATTTTGACCAAAGTTGACTTTTTGGTCAAAAGTTAACCTATTGGGTCAATAGGTGGTCATTAGGTCAAAAATTGACTATTTTGACCAAAATTGACTTTTTCGTCCAAAGTTGACCTATCCGGTCAATGGGTATGTCCTTGGGTCGAAGATTGACCATTTTGACAAAATTTAACTTTTTGGTGAGAGATTAAATTATTGGGTCAATAATTGGTCATTAGGTCAAAATTGACTATTTTGACCAAACTTGATTTTTTGGTCAAAAGTTAACCCATTTGGGTCAACGAGGTGGTCATTGGGTCAGAAATTGACCAATTTAACCAAATTTGACTTTTAGGTCAAAAGTTGACCTCTTTGGTCACTGAGTTGGTAATTGGGTCAAGAATTGACCATTTTGACCGAAGACGACTTTTTCGTCAAAAGTTGATATATTGGGTCAACCGGTTGGTCATTGGGTCAAAAATTAACCATTTTGACCAAAGTTGACTTTTTGGTCAAAAGTTGACCTATTGGGTCAATAGGTGAACTTTAGGTCAAAAGTTGAATATTTTGACCAAAATTGACTTTTTCGTCAAAAATTGACCTATTGGGTCAATGGGTTTGTCCTTGGGTGAAGGATTGAACATTTTGACAAAATTTGACTTTTTGGTCATAAATTGACTTGTTGGGTAAATAATTGGTCATTAGGTCAAAATTGACTATTTTGACCAAACTTGATTTTTTAGTCAAAAGTTAACCCATTTGGATCAACGAGGTGGTCATTGGGTTAGAAATTGACTAATTTGACCAAAGTTGACTTTTTGGTCAAAAGTTAACATATTTGGTCAATGAGTTGGTATTTGGTTTAAGAATTGACCATCTGATCCAAAAATTGACTATGTTGACCAAAATTGAGTTTTTGGTCAAAAGTTAACCTATTAGGCCAATGGGTTGGTCATTGGGTTAAGGATTGATCATTTTGACCAAAGTTGACTTTTTGGTCAAAAGTTGACCTATTGGGTCAATGGGTTGGTCATTGGGTCAAGGAATGACCATTTTGACCAAAATGACTTTTTGGTCGGAGATTGACTTATTGGGTCAATAATTGCTCATTAATTCAAAAATTGACTATTTTGACCAAATTTAAAATTTTGGTCAAATGTTGACCTATTAGGTTAATGGGTTAGTCATTGGTTTAAAGATTGACAATTTTGACCAAAGTTAACTTTTTGGTCAAAAGTTGACCTATTGGGTGATGGGTTGGTCTTGGGTGAAGGATTGATCATTATGACTAAAATTGACTTTTTGGTCAGAGATTGACTTATTGGGTCAATAATTGATCATTATGTCAAAAATTAACTATTTTGACCAAAATTGAATTTTTGGTCAAAAGTTAACCCATTGGGTTAACGAGTAGGTCACTAGGTCAGAAATTGACCATTTTGACCAAAGTTGACTTTTTGGTCAAAAGTCGACTCTATTCGGTCAATGAGTTGGTAATTGCGTCAAGAATTAACCATTTCGACGAAAGATCGATTTTTGGTCAAAAGTTGATCTATTGGGTCAATGGGTTGGTCACTCGGGTCAAAAATCGACCATTTTGACCTAAAGTTGACTTTTGGTCAAAAGTTGACATATTGGGTCAATGGGTGGTCATTAGGTCTAAAATTGAATATTTTGACCAAAATTGTCATTTTCTTCAAAAGTTGACCTATTGGGTCAGTGGGTTAGTCATTGTGGCAAGGATTGACCATTTTAACCAAAGTTGACTTTTTGGTCAAAAATTCACTTTTTGGATCAATAATTAATAATTAATTCAAAAATTGTCTATTTTGACCAAAGTTAACTTTTTGGTCAAAAGTTGACCTATTAGATCAATGAGCCGGTCATTGGGTCAAGGATTAATCATTTCGACCAAAGTCGACTTTTTGATCAAAAGTCGACTTATTGGGTTAGAGGTCGATCATCGGGTCAAGGATCGACCATTTTACCAAATTTGAATTTTTGGTCAGAGATTGACTTATTGGGTCAATAGTTGGTCATTAGATCAAAACTTGTCTATTTTGTCTAAAATTGATTTTTTTTATCAAAAGTTGATCCCTTGGGTCAATGGGGTGGTCATTGGGTCAGAAATGGACAATTTTGACCAAATTTGACTTTTTGGTCTATAGTTGACCTATTTGGTCAATGAGTTGTCATCGGGTCAAGAATCGACTATTTCGACCAAAGATGACTTTTTTGTCAAAAGTCAATCTATCGGGTCAATGGGTCATTATCGGGTGAAAAATCGAACCATTTTAACCAAAGTCGACTTTTCGGTCAAAAGTCGACTCTATTGGGTCAATAGGCGGTCATTAGGTCAAAAATTTACTATTTCGACCAAAATTGACTTTTTGGTCAAAAGTCGATCTATCGGTCAATTGGGTCATCATCGGTCAAGGATCGACCATTTCGACCAAAGTCGACTTTTTGGTCAAAGATCGACTTATTGGGTCAAGAATCGCTCATTAGGTCAAAATCGACTATTTCGACCAAACTCGATTTTTGGTCAAAAGTTAACCCATCGGGTCAACGGGTCATCATCGGCCGAAATCGACCATTTTCGACCAAAGTCGACTTTTTGGTCAAAAGTCGACCTATTTGGTCAATGAGTCGGTAATCGGGTCAAGAATCGACCATTTTGACCAAAGATGACTTTTTGTCAACAAGTTGACCTATCGGGTCAATGGGTCTGGCCGTCAGGTCAAAATCGACCATTTCGACCAAAGTCGACTTTTGGTCAAAAGTCGACCTATTGGGTCAATGGATCGCTCATTAGGTGAAAAGTCGGTTATTTCGACTAAAATCGACTTTTTGGTCAAAAGTTAACCTATCGGGTCAATAAGCTCGTCATCGGGTCAAGGATCGACCTTTTCGTCCAAAGTCGACTTTTGTCAGAGATCGACTTATCGGGTCAATAATTAGTCATTAGGTCAAAAATCGACTATTTTGAACAAAATCGAATTTTTAGTCAAAGGTTAACCTAATTTGGTCAAATGGGTTAGTCATTGGGTCGAAATGACCATTTCGACCAAAGTTGACTTTTTGGTCAAAAGTCGACCAATTGGCTAATGAGTCGGTAATCGGTCGAATTCGCACATTTGAACAAAGATGACATTTTTACCGAATATGAATTTTTGGTCAAAAGTTGATCTTTTGGGTCAACGGGTTGGTCATTGTGTAAAAAATTGACCATTTTGACCAAAGTTAACTTTTTAGTCAAAAGATGACCTATTGGGTCAATGGGGGTCATTTGGTCAAAATTTGACTATTTTGACCTAAATTAACTTTTTGGATAAAAGTTGACCTATTGGGTCAAAGGGATTGACCTTTTTGACCAAAGTTGACTTTTTGGTCAGTGATTAACTTATTAGGTCAATAATTGGTGATTAGGTCAAAATTTAACATTGAATTTTTTTGTCAAAAGTTAACCAATTGGGTGAACTAGGTGGTCATTGGGTCAGAAATTGATCATTTTGTCCAAAGTTGACTTTTTGGTCAAAAGTTGACCTATTTGGTCAATGAGTTAGTAATTGGGTCAAGAATTGACAATTTTGACCAAAAATGACTTTTTTAGTTAAAAGTTGAATTATTGGGTCAATATGTTGGTCATTGGGTCAAAAATTGACCATTTTGACCAAAGTTGACTTTTTGGTTAAAAGTTTATCGATTGGATCAATGGGTAGTGATTAGGTCTAAAATTAAATATTTTGACCAAAACTGACTTTTTTGTCGAAATTTGACCTATTGGGTCAATGAGTTTGTCATTGTGTCAAGGATTGAACATTTTGACCAAAGTCGACTTTTTGGTCGAAGATCGACTTATCGGGTCAATGGGTCGGTCATCGGGTCAAGGATTTCGACCATTTTGACCAAAAGTGACTTTTTGGTCAAAGATCGACTTATCGGGTCAAAATAATTGGTCAATAAATCAAAAATCGATTATTTTGACCAAAATTGACTTTTTGGTCAAATTTTAACCTATTAGTGCCAATGGGTCGGTCATCGGGTCAAGGATCGATCATTTTGACCAAAGTCGACTTTTGTCAAAAGTCGACCTATCGGGTCAATGGGTCGGTCATCGAGTCAAGGATCGACCATTTTGACCAAAATGACTTTTTGGTCAAAGATCGATTTATCGAGATCAATAATCGGTCATTAAATCAAAAATCGACTATTTTGACCAAAATCGAAATTTTGGTCTAATGTCGACCTATTAGGTTAATGGGTTACTCATTGGGTTAAGGATCGACCATTTTGACCAAAGTTAACTTTTCGGTCAAATGTTCACCTATCTGGCTAATGGGCTCGGTATTCGGGTCAAGGATCGATCATTTCGACTAAAATCGACTTTTTCGTCAGAGATCGACTTATCGGGTCAATAATCGATCATTAGTTCAAAAATTGACTATTTTGACCAAAATCGAATTTTTGGTCAAAAGTTAACCCATCGGGTCAACGAGTCAGTCACTGGGTCGAAATCGACCATTTTGACCAAAGTCGACGTTTTTGGTCAAAAGTCAGCTCCTATTTGGTCAATGAGTCGGTAATTGCGTCAAGAATCGACCATTTTGACGAAAGACGACTTTTTGGTCAAAAGTTGATCTATCTGGGTCAATACGGTCGGTCATCGGGTCAAAAATGACCATTTTGACCAAAGTTCACTTTTAGGTCAAAAGTTGACCTATTCGAGTCAATGGGTGGTCATTAGGTCTAAAATCAATATTTTGACCAAAATCGACTTTTTGGTCAAAAGTTGATCTATCGGGTCAATGGGTTAGTCATTGTCAAAGGATCGACCATTTCGACCAAAGTCGACTTTTTGGTACAAAATTCACTTATTGGATCAATAATCGGTCATTAATTCAAAAATCGACTATTTCGACCAAAGTTAACTTTTTGGTCAAAATGTCGACATATTAGGTCAATGAGTCGGTCATTAGGTCAAGGATTAATCATTTCGACCAAAGTCGATTTTTAGTCAAACGTCGACCTATCGGGTTAATGGGTTTATCATCAGGTCAAGGATCGACCATTTCGACAAAAGTTAAATTTTTGGTCAGAAATCGTTTACCGGATTAATAGTTGGTCATTAGATCAAAACTTGTCTATTTTGTCTAAAATCGACTTTTTGGTCAAAGAGTCGACCATTAGGTCAATGGTCGGGTCATCGGGTCAAGGATGACCATTTCGACCAAAATCGACTTTTTGGTCAAAAGTCGACCTATCGGGTCAATGGGTCGGTCATTAGGTCAAGGATCGACTATTTTGACCAAAGTCGACTTTTTGGTCGAAGATCGACTTATTGGGTCAATAATCAGTCATTAGGTCAAAGATCGATTATTTTGACTAAAATTAAAGTTTTTTAACAAAAGTTCGATCCATCGAGTCAACTGAGGCGGTCATCGGGTCGAAAATTGACAATTTTCGACCAAATTCGACTTTTTGGTCAAAAGTCGACTCTATTTGGTCAATGAGTCGGTAATCGGGTTAAGAATCACCATTTTGACCAAAGATGACATTTTTGTCAAAAGTTGACCTATCGGGGTCAACGGCGTCTAGTCATCGGGTCAAAAATCGATCATTTTAACCAAAGTCGACTTTTTGGTCAATAGTCGTTCTAATCGGGTCATGGGCGGTCATTAGGTTAAAAATCGACTATTTTGACCGAAGTCGACTTTTTGGTCAAAATTTAACTCATCGGGTCAACGAGGTTGTCATCGGGGTCAAGGATCGACCATTTCGACCAAAGTCGAATTTTTGGTCAAAGATCGACTTATCGGGGTCAACAATCGCTCATTAGGTCAAAAATCGACTATTTTGACCAAACTCGATTTTTGGTCAAAAGTTAACCTATTGGGTCAACGAGGTGGTCATTGGGTCAGAAATTGACCATTTTAACCAAATTCGACTTTTTGGTCAAAAGTCGACCTAATTTGGTCAATGAGTCGGTAATCGGTCAAGAATTGACCATTTCGACCAAAGATGACTTTTGGTCAAGAGTCGACTTATCGGGTCAATGGGTCTGATCATCGGGTCAAAATCGACCATTTCGACCAAAGTCGACTTTTGGTCAAGAGTCGACCTATCGGGTCACTAGTCGCTCATTAGGTCAAAAATTAATTATTTCGACCAAAATCGACTTTTTGGTCAAAAGTTAACCTATTAGGTCAATAAGTTGGTTATCGAGTCAAGGATCGACCATTTCGACCAAAGTCGATTTTTTAGTCAGAGATTGACTTATCGAGTCAATAATTAGTGATTAGGTCAAAAATTGACTATTTTGATAAAAATTGAATTTTTAGTCAAAAGTTAACTAATTGGGTCAAAAGGGTGGTCATTGGGTCAGAAATTGACCATTTTGACCAAAGTTGACTTTTTGGTCAAAAGTTGACCTATTTGGTCAATGAGTTAGTAATTGGGTCAGGAATTCGCACATTTGAACAGAGATGACTTTTGTGGTGAAAAGTTGACCTATTGGGTCAATGGATTGGACTTTGGGTCAAAAATTGTTCATTTTGACCAAAGTTTACTTTTTGGTCAAAAGTTGACCTATTGGGTCAATGAGTGATCATTAGATCAAAAATTTACTATTTTGACCAAAATTGACTTTTTGGTCAAAAGCCGACCTTTTGGGTCAATGGATTTGTCATCGGGTCAAGGATCGACCATTTCGACCAAAGTCGACTTTTGATCAGAGATCGACCTATGAGTCAATAATCGGTCATTAAGTCAAAAAATCGACTATTTTGATCAAAATCGACTTTTTGGTCAAAAGTCGACATATCGAGTCAATGGGTGAGTCATCGGGTCAAGGATCGACCATTTCGACCAAAGTCGACTTTTGGTTAAAAGTCGACCTATCGGGTCAATGGGTCGAGTCATCGGGGTTAAGGATCGACCATTTTAACCAAAATCGACTTTTGGTCACGATCGACTTATCGGGTCAACAATCGGTCATTAGGTCAAAAATCGATTATTTTGACCAAAATTACATTTTTGTCAAAAGTCGATCCATTGGGTCAACGGGGTGGTCATTGGGTCAGAAATTGACCATTTTGACCAAAGTTAAGTTTTAGGTCAAAAGTTGACCTACTTGGTCAATGAGTTAGTAATTGGGTTAAGAATTGACCATTTCGACCAAAGAGGAATTTTTTTGTCAAAAGTTGACCTCTTTGGTCAATGGGTCGGTCTTTGGGTCAAAAATTGACCATTTTGACCAAAGTTGACTTTTTGGTCAAAAGTTGACCTATTGGGTCAATGGGTGGTCATTAGGTCAAAATGACTATTTTGACCTAAATTGACTTTTTTTTCAAAAGTTGACCTATTGGGTCAAAGGGTTTGTCATTAGGTTAAGGATTGACCTTTTTGACCAAAGTTGACTTTTCGGTCAGAGATTAACTTATTGGGTCAATAATTGGTGATTATGTCAAAAATTGACTATTTTGACCAAAATTGAATTTTTGTCAAAAGCTAACCCATTAGGTCAAAGGGGTGGTCATTTTCTCAGATATTGACCATTTTGACCAAAGTTGACTTTTTTGTCAAAAGTTGACCTATTTGGTCAATGAGTTAGTAATTGGGTCAAGAATTAACAATTTAAACCAAAGATGACTTTTTTGGTCAAAAGTTGACATATTGGGTCAATGGGTTGGTCATTGGGTAAAAATTTGACCATTTTGACGAAAGTTGACTTTTTAGTTAAAAGTTGACATATTGGGTCAATGGGTGGTCATTAGGTCAAAAATTGACTATTTTGACCAAAATTAATTTTATTATCAAAAGTCAATCTATCAGGTCAATGAGTCGGTCATTGGGTCAAGATCGACCATTTTAACCAAAGTTGACTTTTTGGTCAAAGATCGACTTTCGGGTCAATAATGAGTCATCAAGTCAAAAATCGACTATTTCGACCAAAATCGACTCTTTGGTCAAAAGTCGACATATTTGGTCAATGAGTGCATTAAGTCAAAATTGACTATTTTGACCAAAATTGTCATTTTGGTCAAAAGTTGACATATTGGGTCAATGGGTTTTTCATTGGGTCAAGGATTAACTATTTTGACCAAAGTTAACTTTTTTGTCAGAGATTGACTTCTTAGGTCAATAATTGGTCATTACGTCAAAATTTAACAATTTTGACCAAACTTGAATTTTTGGTCAAAAGTTAACACGTTGGGTCAACGGGGTGGTCATTGGGTCAGCAATTGACCATTTTGACCAAAGTTGACTTTTTGGTCAAAAGTTGACCTGTATGGTCAATGAGTTGGTAATTGGGTCAAGAATTTATCATTTTGACTAAAGATGACTTTTTTGTTATAAGTTGATCTACTTGGTCGACGGGTTGGTCATTGGGTTAAAATATGACCATTTTGGCCAAAGTTGACTTTTTGGTCAGAAGTTGACCTGTTGGGTCAATGGGTGTTCATTAGGTCAAAAATTGACTATTTTGATCAAAATTCATTTTTTGTCAAAAGTCGACCTATCGGGTCAATGGGCTCGTTATCGGGTCAAGGATCGACCATTTCGACCAATGTTGACTTTTTGGTCGAGATCGACTTATTAGGTCAATAATTCATGATCAGTAAAAAATCGACTATTTTCACCAAATCAATTTTAACGCTAAAATTGATTAGGTCAAAAGTTAACACATCGGGTCAACGGTGGTCATCGTAAGAAATCGACCATTTTGACCAAAGTTGACTTTTTGTCAAAAGTCGACCTATTGGTCAATGAGTCAAGTGTCAAAATCGACATTTTGATCAAAGATGACTTGTCAAAAGTCGAACTATTTGGTCAATGGGTCGTTAGAGTCAAAATCGACCAATTGAACTAAAGTTGACTTTTCGGTCAAGAGTTGACCTGTTAGGTCAATGGGTGGTGATTAGGTTAAAAATTGACTATTTTGATCAAAGTTGACTTTTTGGTCAGAGATTGGCTTATTGGGTGGTTAATTGATGATTAGGTGAAAAATTGACTATTTGAACAAAATTGAATTTTGATCAAAAGTTAACCCATTGGGTCAAAGGGGTGGTCATTGGGTCAGAAATTGACCATTTTGGCTAAAATTGACTTTTTGGTCAAAAGTTGACCTATTTGGTCAATGAGTTGGTAATTAGGTCAAGAATTGATAATTTTGACCAAAGATGACTTTTTCGTCAAAAGTTGACTTATTGGGTCAATGAGTTGTTCATTGGGTCAAAAATTGACCATTTTGACCAAAGTTTACTTTTTGGTCAAAAGTTAACCAATTGGGTCAATGGGTGGTCATTAGGTCAAAAATTGACTATTTTGACCAAAATTGATTTTTTGGTCAAAAGTTGACCTATTAGGCCAATGGGTTAGTCATTGGGTCAATGATTGATCATTTTGACAAAATTTAACTTTTTCGTCAAAAGTCAATCTATATCGTCTAATGGGTCAGGTCATTCGGTCAAAGGATCGACCATTTCGACCAAAGTCGATTTTTGGCTAGAGATCGACTTTATTGGGTTAATAATCGGTCATTAAGTCTAAAATCGATTATTTTACGTGAAAATTGAACTTTAGTCAAAAGTTGACCTATCGGGTCAATCGGTCGTCATTAGGTCAAAAATCGACCATTTTCGATCAAAGTTGAATTTTGGTCAAAAGTTAACTCTATTGGGTCAATCGTGGTCATTAGGTTAAAAATTGATCATTTTGACCAAAATTTACTTTTCGGTCAAAAGTTGACACGTTGGGTCAATGGGTTTGTCACTGCGTCAAGGATTGACCATTTTGACCAAAGTTGACTTTTTAGTCAGAGATTCACTTATTGAGTCAATGATTGGTCATTAATTCAAAAAGTGATTATTTTGACGAAAGTTGACTTTTTTGTCAAAAGTTGACCTATTAGGCCAATGGGTTGGTCGTTAGGTCAAGGAATGATCATTTTGACCAAAGTTAAGTTTTAGGTCAAAATTGACCTATTGCGTCAATGGGTTGGTCATTGGATCAAAGATTAACCATTTTGACCAAAGTTAACTTTTTGGTCAAAAGTTGACCTATTGGGTCAATGTGTTGGTCATTGCAAAAGTGATCGATTATTTCGACCAAAGTCGATTTTTGGTCGATGATCGACTTATTGGGGCTATAATTGGTCATTAGGTCAAAAATTGATTATTTTGACCAAAATTAAATTTTTTTATCAAAAGTTAATCCATTGGGTCAATGGGTTGGTCATTTGGTCAGAAATTGACCATTTTGACAAAAATGACTTTTTGGCCAAAAGTTGATCTATTTGGTTGATGAGTTGGTAATTGGGTTAGGAATTGACCATTTTGACCAAAGATGACTTTTTTGTTAAAAGTTGACCTATTGGGTCAATGGGACGGTCATTGGGTGAAAAATTGACTATTTTAACCAAAGTTGACTTTTGGTCAAAAGTTGACTTAATGGGTCAATGGGTAGTCATTAGGTCAAACATCGATCATTTCTACCGAAATCGACTTTTGGTCAAAATTGACCTATCGGGTCAACTGGGTCGTCTCGCGGTCAAGGATCGACCATTTCGACCAAAGTTGACTTTTTGGTCAAAGATCGACTTTATCGAGTCAACAATCGCTCATTAGGTCAAAATCGACTATTTTCGACCAAACTTGATTTTTGGTCAAAAGTTAACCCATTGGGTCAACTGCATTATTGGGTCAGAAATTGACCATTTTCACCAAAGTTGACTTTTTGGTCAAAAGTTGACCTATTTGGTCAATGAGTTGGTAATTGGGCTAAGAATTGACCATTTTGACCAAAGATGACCTTTTTATCAAATGTTGACCTATTGGGTCAATGGGTCAAAAATTGACCATGTTGACCAAAGTTGACTTTTTGGTCAAGAGTTGACCTATTGGGTCACTGGTTGCTCATTAGGTCAAAAATTGATTATTTCGACAAAAATTGACTTTTTTGTCAAAAGTTAACCTATTGGGTCAATAAGTTTGTCATTGGGTCAAGGATTGACCTTTTTGTCCAAAGTTGACTTTTGATCAGAGATTGACTTATCGAGTCAATAATTAGTGATTAGGTAAAAAATTGACTATTTTGATAAAATTTGAATTTTTACTCAAAAGTTAACTAAATGGGTCAAAGTGGTGGTCATTGGGTCAGAAATTGACCATTTTGACCAAAGTTGACTTTTTTGTCAAAAGTTGACCTATTTGGTCAATGAGTTAGTAATTGGGTCAAGAATTCGTACATTTGAACAAAGATGACTTTTTTGGTCAAAAGTAGACCAATTGGGTCAATGGGTTGGTCTTTGGGTCAAAAATTGTCCATTTTGACCAAAGTTTACTTTTTGGTCAAAAGTTGACATATTGGGTCAATGAGTGGTCATTAGGTCAAAAATTTACTATTTTGACCAAAATTGACTTTTTGGTCAAAAGCCGACCTTTTGGGTCAATGGATTTGTCATTGGGTCAAGGATTGAACATTTTGAGCAAAGTTGACTTTTTTGTCGAGATCGGCTCATCGCGTCAATCATCGTCATTAGGTAAAAAATCGACTATTTTGATCAAAATCGACTATTTGGTCAAAAGTTGACCTATTAGGTCAATGGGTGAGTCATCGAGTCAAGGATCGACCATTTCGACCAAAGTCGACTTTTTGGTTAAAGGTCGACTTATCGAGTCAATGGGTTGGTCATTGGGTCAAGGATCGACCATTTTAACCAAAATCGACTTTTGGTCATAGATCGACTTATTGGGTCAATAATTGGTCATTAGGTGAAAAATCGATTATTTTGACCAAAATTGATTATTTCGTCAAAAGTCAATCTATCGGGTCAATGCGTGGCTATTGAGTCGAAATCGACCATTTTGACCAAAGTTGACTTTTCAGTCAAAAGTCGACCTATTCGGTCAATGAGTTAGTAATTAGGTTAAGAATCGACCATTTTGACCAAAGAGGAATTGTTTGGTCAAAAGTCGACCTCTTCGGTCAATGGTCGGTCATTGGTCAAAATCGACCATTTTGACCAAAGTCGACTTTTTGGTCAAAAGTCGACCTATCGGATCAATGGGTGGCCATTAGGTCAAATCGACTATTTTGACCTTAATCGACTTTTTGTCAAAAGTTGACCAATTGGGTCAAAGGGTTCGTCATTGGGTCAAGGATCGACCATTTTGACCAAAGTCGACATTTTGGTCGAGAGATTAACTTATCGGGTCAATAATTGGTCATTATGTCAAAAATCGACTATTTTCGACCAAAATTGAATTTTTTGTCAAAAGTTAATCCATCGGGTCAAAGGGTCAGTCATTGTGTCGTAAATCGACCATTTCGACCAAAGTTGACTTTTCGTCAAAAGTCGAATCTATTCGGTCAATAAGTTGGTAATCGGGTCAAGAATTGACCATCTAGGACCAAAGATGACTTTTTGGTCAAAAGTCGACTTATCGGATCAATGGGTCGGTCATTAGGTAAAATATCGACTCATTTTGACCAAAGTCGACTTTTTAGTCAAAAGTCGATCTATCGGTCAATGGCCGGTCATTAGGTCAAAATCGACGATTTTGACCAAAATTGACTTTATCGTCAAAAGTCGACCTATTTCAGTCAATGGGCTCGTCATCGAGTCAAGGATCGACCATTTTAACCAAAGTCGACTTTTGGTCGTAGATCGGCTCATCTGGGTTAATAATCGGTCATTAGTGTCAAAAATCGACTATTTCGACCAAAATTGACTTTTTGGTCAAAAGTTGACATATTTGGTCAATGGGTTTGTCATTGGGTCAATGATTGATCATTTTGACCAAAGTTAACTTTTATGCCAAAAGTTGACGTTTTGGGTTAATGGGTTGGTATATTGGTCAAAGATTGACCATTTTAACCAAAGCGGACTTTTGGTCTGAGATCGACTTATCGGGTCAATAATTGGTCATTAGGTCAAAAATCGACTATTTTCGACCAAAATCGACTTTTTGGTCGAAAAGTCGACCTATCGGGTCCATAAGTTAGTTATTGTGTTAAGAATCGAATCATTTTGACCAAAGTTGATCGTTTAATCAAAAGTCGACTCTATGAATGGTCAATGATCGACCATTTTAACCAAAATCGACTTTTTGGTCGAGATTGACTTATTGGGTCGATAGTCGAGTCAATTAAGGTTAGAAATCGATTATTTTGACTGAAATTACATTTTTACCGTGCTTGACCCACTGGGTCAATGAGGTGGTCATTGGCGCTGAACACGGCTTTCACTAAGCAATACGTAACTGAACGAAGTACAT